>BLSH010347416.1:424738-439573 GCA_018402905.1 Glandirana rugosa
ACCCCTCCTCTCACCCTTCTCCTCTGCATTCCCCCCACCCCCTCCTAATCTATAGTCTTTCCCCCCATCTCCACATACAACGAAATGCAGATGGTGAGCAGCTACTGAGTTCTCTCAAATTCGGACAAACCCCATTCTCTCCTAAATTCATGTAGCCCTACTCAATAATGGGAGCCCAACAGGGTAATTCCGAAGTACCTGGACTATCTTGGAGCGCAATTGTATATCACTGTTGCTGCGACCAAGTTGCATTAGAGCCATAAATTTACTCAAATGGTCTTTGTTTATGTTGAATGGAAATGTTACCCTCTACAGTACTATGTAAAACTTTACTACTGTTCCCAATCATTGTACTCACTGCTCAGAAATCCAAGATTACTTAAGCATTTGGTACTGTATGTTAACCTGTTTTGTACTTCAATAAACATGTTTGGAAAAAAAAAAAAAAAAAAAAAAAAAAAAAAAAAGAAATAGAGAACACTATCAAAAATCTACCAGTAGGCAAATCTCCAGGACCTGATGGACTACCAGGAGAATGTTAAAAACATTTTGGACACATTCTCTCACCATATCTGCTAAACTTATATAATTCACTGCCTCTTCCTCTTCGCTACCTTCTGAAATGTTATCTGCTGTTATTATTACTTTACCCAAACCAAGTAAGCCCCCTGATAACTCCCAAAATTTTAGGCCCATCTCCCTACTCAACGTAGATTTAAAGCTCTATGCCAAATTAATAACTAACAGAATCTCCAAGCACTTTCCCTCTCTGATAAACACGGATCAAACAGGGTTCGTCCAAGGCAGGCAATCATCTGACGCCATAAGAAGACTGGTGAACCTCATTCACGCAGCAGAGTCCAGTGGAACACCTTCTCTGCTGTTGTCACACGCGTTCAATACACACCAAGTACACTTGGGTTATATGAGAAAAACTCTTACTAAATTTGGTTTTAAGGGATCAATATTTTCAGCCATTTCAACGTTATACACGACCCCATCAGCAAGAGTATATGTAGGGGAACTGCTCTCCGAACCCTTCTTTATAACAAATGGCACCCGACAAGGATGCCCGCTGTCACCAATAATCTTTAATCTAACTATTGAACCGCTAGCTGAAAAAATAAGGAGCTCTAAGATCATAACAGGAATCCAAATAGGGAACTACAACCATAGAATAAGTCTATTCGTGGATGACATCATCCTAATGCTGTCAAACCCGTACTCATCCCTAACAGAAGTATACTCCCTACTCCAACAATTCGGGAAAATATCCTACTATAAAGCCAACGCCACTAAGTCATATATTTTAGATTTAGGATTAGACGGCACTACAAGGAACCTCCTGGCCACTGAACTCCCGTTTCAGTGGGCAGATAAAGGCATAAGCTATCTTGGCATCACCTTGACAAGGTATACGAGAAATCTACTCACAGAAAATTTTAGTAAACTTAAACAAACAGTTATCCAATCCCTAAACAAATTAGCTAAATGTGAATTCTCTTGGGTCGGGCGCCTAGCGGCCTTAAAAATGATGGTTCTCCTGCAAATCCTTTACTTCTTCAGAACTCCCTCCAATCTGCTCTCCATCACTACATATGGGCCTGGAAAAAAACACGGGTGGCACATCATAGGCTGATCAAACACAGATTAGCAGGAGGCTCAGGGCTAGTAGACATAGCAGACTACCACACAGCGACTGTACTGGCGCAACTTAGAGAGTGGTTCTTACCCGACACAACTACGAAGTGGGGAGAAATAGAAAGACAGAGCGTACCGGGCAAACATCTAAAATACTGGCTGTGCACTAGACACCCTAAATCCCAACTCTCAAACGCCTTATCTCCCAGAATTATAGCTACAGCCAGAGCATGGCAGAAACTCATCTCCACTCCCTGGAACGACACCCCCACCACAAGCATCAACTTACCTTTAGGAGCACTCAAAACACTTATTCCAGACTTTAAAATAAGTAATTGGACTACACAGAGACATATTAAACTAAACTCATTCACACAACAGGGTAAAGTCAAACCATTCCAAACCCTTAGATCAGAACTAATATTTCCTGCCAACTCGCAATACCAATATCTACAAGTAGCCCATTGTCTTAACAACAGCATACACCTATATAGCCACATACCCACTCAAGCGGCACTGTACCTCTCGCCTGCCTCCCCAGGCAACAAAGGCATAACAATCTTATATAACCTCCTGAAAGAGAAGCATCACTTCACCCACTCTGAAGTATTTCTCCACTGGGAAAAAGACCTAGGCAAATCATACACGAAGATAGAATGGCAGGAAGTACTGAGAATGTCATACAAAAGCACGAAATGCGTATCGCTGTGGGAAACCACACAAAATATCTTACAAAGAAGATACCTCACACCAGCTAGAATAGCAAAATTTGACCACAAGATGTCCCCAGATTGTTGGAGGAAATGTGGCTTACCAGGCACACTTCTCCACATCTTGTGGGATTGCCCCAAAATCAAGCAATTCTGGATCAAATTTTTCTCCATTGTCTCACAAATTGCAGGTACCATCATAACCCCACAACCAGACATGGCCCTTCTCAACTTATGTATTAGTCACGCTCACACTGCAACAAAAAAAGTCTTAACTCACGTACTACTAACGGTTAGAAATAAAATAATTAAAAACTGGAAAAGAGTAAACCCTCCTAAATCATACTGGTCATTAACCAAGTACAGACTCACTACTCATTTGAGAAAATACTATCCGACAATATTAAACACACCCAGAACCTCTGGGATCCATTTACTAAATGGTACAAAATGTATATTAAGACATAACCACTATGCTGTTGTAACTGTATGCTGACTCATGCATGTCCCCTTCCTCCTCCTTCCCTTACCCAGTTGCCCTTCCCTTCTTCACCTCCCTACTCTCCTATCTGGAAAACATAAATATAGTTTGTTGATATCTCATGACTGTAAAATCAATAATCTACTCTATTGTAAAATGCATAGCCACTTTACTGGCTTCAAGTTTGTACTAACGTTATAATGCAATTAAAATAATAAAACGATGCAGCGCTTGAAAGTTCATAAAGTCTCATAAAATGATATTTCAAAATTTCATTCAGAAAATCCACCAATGGTGCAGGCAGCAAGATAATTTCAGTGCAAAGGTCCCACCACCAATATTCACTGCGCTCACCTCAATGTACGACCCCAGTTCTACTAGAGGGTCATACACACAAAGATCTCCCCTGGAGAGTGAATGATTAGATCAGGTTCAACGGAATCCTACCATCAGCCAATGGCTCGTATCGATATCACAGATGAATGAGGTACATAGTGGATAGAAAGAGTAAACACTCTAAGTGCAGACTGCTTCAGTAAAAAATACTTGTTTATTAAATAAAATCTACTCACAAGGATAGGTCTTGAATAACACTTGTATATAACATGGAGGACAGCTGTATCGTTTCCAATCACAGAGCAACAGCTAATGTGCAGGGACGAACGAGCGGATCCTCGTGTGATCAAACAGCAGCGGGTGACGTCAGCAACAAGTCCAAGACCCCGTACGCATTACGGCAATGTCGTGCCTTCCTCAGCGGGACGTCACCCACTGCTCTTTGATCACACGAGGATCCGCTCGTTCGTCCCTGCACATTAGCTGTTGCTCTGTGATTGGAAACGATACAGCTGTCCTCCATGTTATATACAAGTGTTATTCAAGACCTATCCTTGTGAGTAGATTTTATTTAATAAACAAGTATTTTTTACTGAAGCAGTCTGCACTTAGAGTGTTTACTCTTTCTATCCACTATGTACCTCATTCATCTGTGATATCGATACGAGCCATTGGCTGATGGTAGGATTTCGTTGAACCTGATTCAATCATTCGCTCTCCAAGGGTGATCTTTGTGTGTATGACCCTCTAGTAGAACTGGGGTCGTACATTGAGCGCTGCATCGTTTTTAAACAAGTGTTTTTACTGAAGCAGTCTGCACTTAGAGCGTTTACTCTTTCTATCCACTATGTACCTCATTCATCTGTGATATCGATACGAGCCATTGGTTGATGTTAGGATTCCGTTGAACCTGATCTAATCATTCGCTCTCCAGGGGAGATCTTTGTGTGTATGACCCTCTAGTAGAACTGGGGTCGTACATTGATGTGAGCGCAGTGAATATTGGTGGTGGGACCTCCGCACTGAAATTATCTTGCTGCCTGCACCATTGGTGGATTTTCTGAATGAAATTTTGAAATATCATTTTATGAGACTTTATAAACTTTCAAGCGCAAAGTTCTTTATCTGGATTTGTGATGTCCTAGATGTTCAGCTGGCTATTCATGTTTAATTAATGTGTTTAGAATCACGCTGATTGTGTTTCGTTGTATAAACGTTATAATGCAATAAAAGCTATTGAAACGAAAATATACATAGTCTAGTGCAGTGATGGCGAACCTTGGCACCCCAGATGTTTTGGAACTACATTTCCCATGATGCTCAACTACACTGCAAAGTGCATGAGCATCATGGGAAATGTAGTTCCAAAACATCTGGAGTGCCAAGGTTAGCCATCACTGGTCTAGTGCATACATATATATATATATACACACACAGCGTATTGAGTGTACATTATATATCGGTGCATTTTGGGGTGTACGGTATATAGCACACTACTTGACGTGTTGCCTTCAAACATATACAGTCTAGGGTATACAGATATACATGCAGAATATTGAGTGTACACTATATATCAGTGCATTCCGGGGCGTGCGGTATATAGTACAGTGTAGTGCGGTGCTAAAAAAAAACAAAAAAAATCATGCCAGGAAGGCCACAACGTAGAGGCAGACGCTCCCAGGCCACTAAAAGAGAAAAAGCAGCCTCTGTCTTCAGTGAAAGGTGGCGTATGTGGTGCATCCTCTGCAGGTGGGTCACGCTTGTCCTTTTTTCTGCTGTTGGATGTGCTATTGAGCCACAACATGCAGAAGAGTTGGTGGAATGGATAACAAAGCCGTCCTCAGCCTCCCCATCCCCAAGCTGGGTCACAGGAAACAGGAAATTAGATAAACAGGTTGCCCAGGAACATGGTTACACTGTAGACAGGACAGCACTGGCTGTAGGGTACTGCTGGCTCAAATAGGCTGTTTGGTGCCATTGATGGCACACGCACGCGTACAGGCACGCGCACATGCTATGTGCACCCACACACAGTCTCGGGGCCACATTTCTTTCCTGGCAGGAGGCCACAAATATGGTGAGCAGCGACAAAGCATGCATCAGTGACACTGTCCCACTAATATTCCTTCTGGAGCACACGCTTTGTGGAATCATGGACAGGGCACTTGAGGCAGAACAGAGGGAGGAAGAGGAGGACTTCCTTTCCTCGCAAGGCCCCCTTTATGCAGAGAGGATTCCTGCAGAGCCGCCAAACACACGGCAGGAGGAAGATTGTGTCATTGTGTATAATACGCAGCAGTCTTCAAGGGATCATGGCTTTCAGGCCCCAGAAACCCAAGGAGTTGTACGTGGCTGGGAGGAGGGAGTTCCTGATAATGTCATCCTCAGTGAACCAGAGGACACTCATGCCTCCTCAAACTTACGCTGCACGGGCTCTCTGATTCTGAAAGGCCTGCGAAAAGATCCTAGGATTCGTGGTATCAAGGAGAGGGATCATTTTTGGCTGGCAACCCTTCTTGATCCACGTTACAAGGTAAAGTTGCAGAACTCATCCTGCCTGCGCAGAGGGTGCAGAGGATGAAACATCTTCAGGATACCTTGAAGAAAAGTTTGTGCAACGCCTTTCCAGACCCTGGGAGTTTACCATGCCCTGCTACTGGCTTTGGACAATGTGTTTCTGATGCTTTGGTCGTTCAGAGGCAGAGTGGTGGAGAAGGTGGCTGGCTGAGCGATGCCTTTAAAAAAACTCTTCAGTCCTCAGCACCCAGGCCTGATAGGTTCAAGCAACCATCGTCAGCATCTGCATTGTATGGTGCAAGAATATATAGGGGCAAGAGCAGACTTGGAGACCTTTCCAACTGAGCATCCACTTAGTTACTGGGTCTTGAGGATGGACCACTGGCCGGAACTTGCTCAATATTCAATTGAGCTACTGGCCTGTCCTGCATCCAGCGTGCTTTCTGAATGGACATTTAGTGCTGCAGGAGAGTTTGTAACAGATCAAAGAGTGCACCTGTCCAAAGACTCGGTTGATAGGCTCACATTTATAAAAATGAATCAGTCCTGGATCAGCAGCTATCAAGCCCCTGATGCTGATGCAACTGATTCAATTTGTTAGGGATCTGGGATCCCTTGAAGACTGCCACTGCTCCTGTTCCTCCTGTCCATAATCTAGAACTATATATTGTATTTAGGACACCACCAACACCCAAGGCCCAATTTTTCTGCACCTGGTTTACAGGGGCATGCCATAACAGTTGTTAAAATAATTTAAAACATCAGGCACAGTTCCTCCGTCCAACAAGAGTAACTGCAAGGGGTTACAGTGTTCTGGCACCGCCAACACACAAGGCCCAATTTTTCGCCACCTGTTTGACTGGGGGATTTTATCACAACTTTTTAACTAATTTGCAATGGCAGGGCCTGAGCAAAAATTAAAAAGAAAAATGATGTGCGGTTCCACCCAAAATCCAAACCAGGCCCTTCAGGTCTGGTATGGATTTTAAGGGGAACCCCGCGCCAAATTTAAAAAAAATGGGGTCCCCCCCAAAATCCAAGCCAGACCCTTATCCGAGCACGCAGCCCTGGCATGGCAGGAGGGGGTGGGGACGTGCGAGCGCCTTCCCCCCCTCCGAACCATACTAGACCACATGCCCTCAACATTGGGAGGATGCTTTGAGGTTGCCCCCAAAGCACTTTGTCCCCATGTTGATGGGGAGAAGGGCCTCATCCCCACAACCCTGGCCGCTGGTTGTGGGGGTCTGCGGGCAGGGGGCTTATCAGAATCTGGAAGCCCCCTTTACTAAGGGAGCTCCCAGATCCCGAGCTCCCAGATCCCGACCCCCCCATGTGAATAGGTTTGGGGTACATTGTACCCCTACCCATTCACCAAAAAAGGAGTGTGGTGTAAAAAAACAAGTGGCAGTTTTTGAGAAGTCCTTTATTTTGTAAAATAGCTCTTTCTTCTTTCTTCCTCCATCTTCTCCTGGCCCGGTCCTTCTTCTGGTCTTCTGCTTCATCTTTTAGTCTTCTTGCTTCCTCTCTTCATCTTCAATCTTCATCTTCTTTCACCACCGCTGCTCTCTCTGCTGGTGCAGCCCGGCCCCTGCACATCTTGCAGAATGGGCGGTCTTCACGATGACAGTACTTTTATAAGAAGGGGCGGGGCCATCCAGTGATGTAACTGAGTGAACCTGCCCCTTCTGACATCATGTGATGTCAGAGGGGGGCGTGTCACCCATTTATGTCACCGGTGGCCCCGCCCCTTCTTATAAAATAACTGTCATCGTGAAGACCGACCATTCGGCCAAACGCGCAGGGGCCGGACTGCAGCAGCGGAGAGAGCGGCATCGGTGAAAGAAGAAAGAAGATGAAGATTGAGGATTGAAGACGAAGAGAGGAAGCTGCGCACCACTCTCCCGGAGGGATGTCCGGCATCCACCAGATGTGACTGATTGTTCCTTTCAGATGGATGGCCGGCACCTGCTCTCCCTGCCCCTGGATTGGCCACCAGTGGCAGGATACACAGTTATATTGAGGTCAGTAAAATGCTTACTTCGCATTCAGCCTATACCCTGGCGACCTGTCTACACAACTGACCAGGTAAATACTCCTTACTATTGAGCACGCACCAGGAATCCCTTGCCATCGGCCACTTGGAAACCTTTCTCTCTACATATTTCGCTATCCGATTTAACCGCTGTGTTCCTCTATGCTTTACTTATTTTTACATACGAACATTGTGAGCGGTGTCATGGCTCCGTTCACGAACCCTCACAGTACATCATATTAATTATTTTTCAATACTCTGTAAACAACTAGTTATACACTACATTACCTAGTTGTTTGCTTTGGATACAGCTGGTTTCCTGTGAGATATTTAATACACTCAAGCCCATATACAGTTTTCTTTCACAATGGCCCATGGGATAGGTTTACGTGCCTTTTATACCCCTTAAACCCTCTTGCGTCTACACATAATTTTATCCCCTTGGTACATATATGTTCCATTTTTCTTTTTAATAGCTATATACACACACATATGTTGTAGCCCAGCCGGCATGGCCACCGAGCACCCCTCATGGTCACACTAACCCACATCTACCACGTGACTGTTTGGGCGTTCCTCTAGTCTGGCCATTCTGGCCCTCTCCATCTTTGGGCCCTTTGGGCTGTTTGTGATCTGTGCAGCGCTTGCCACTCAGTGCATACGTAAGTGTCCTGCACTTATACTGGAGAGCATTTACTTTACTTTATATTGTGCTATTATCATACTATGTATACCATACAATTGTTGTATTGTTAATACATTGTGCTTTACCCACAACATTGACTTTTGTTGTAATTGTACTGTATCACTTTGGCAATTATACCTGTATAATGTTTTTATATGTCTGTATCTCATGTTTTCTATAAGAGATGTCATGTCTGACATATATGTGAATCTCCTTTTATCCTTTAATACCAATAAAGATATTTGTTTTACATTATACTCCTCAATTTCCTTGTACTCTCTGCCCTTAAAGTCCAAGGGGATACCTCTATTGATATTCTTGTCTGTATGACTGATCTATTTTTGCAATTTTTGGACATGGCAGATTATGGTTTTGGGCTCCCGTGACACACCTTATGTCAAGAGAGGAAGCAAGAAGACTAAAATAAGAAGCAGAAGACCAGAAAAAGGACCGGGCCAGGAGAAAATGGAGGAAGAAAGAAGAGAAGAGCTATTTTACAAAATAAAGGACTTGTCAAAAGCTGCCTCTTGTTTTTTTTTTTACACTACACTTCTTTTTTTGGTGAATGGGTAGGGGTACAATGTATCCCAAACCTATTCACATGGAGGGGGCGGGATCTGGGGCCCCCTCATTAAAAGGGGCTTCCAGATTCCGATAAGCCCCCCCCACAGACCCCCACAAGCACCGGCCAAGCTTGTGGGGAAGAGGCTCTTGTCCCCATCAACATGGGGACAAGGTGCTTTGAGGTGGGGGGCAGAGCCCCCCCTCCCCCAAAGCACCCATACTCGCAATGTTGAGGGCATGTAGCCTGGTATGGTTCAGGGGGGGTGGCGCTCGCTCGCCCCCCCCCCCCCATCCTAACCGACCAGGGCTGCGTGCTTGGATAAGGGTTTGGTTTGGATTTTAGGGGGACCCCCACGTCAATTTTTTTTAAAATTCGGCTTGTGGTTCCCCTTAATATCCAAACCAGACCCAAAGAGCCTGGTTTGGACTGGGGGGGGGGACCCCACACACTTTTTTTCAGTGATTTTTTTGTATATTGCTGGGAACCGGCAATACATCACAGCTGCGATTTTAAATGACAATTTTTCCTATGGAAATGTTATTTTGCTCTGGCTATGTTCTACACCTCACAGAGATGCACCCTTTTACACACAGACTAAGGATACCCCCCCCCCCCCAGGTAAATTATTTAAAGGATTTTTTCTTTTCTTTTTTCACTTTAAGCATTATTAAAATCACTGCTCCTGAAAAAACAATTGATTTAAAAACTTTTTTTTCATTGATACAAGTCCCCTAGGGCCGGACCCGGGTCCCCATATACTTTTTAAGGCAATAACATTGCATATAAGCCTTTAAAATGAGCACTTGTGATTTTTCATGTTCGTGTCCCATAGACTTTAATGGTGTTCGGATGTTCGCCCAAACTTTTTGTCTGTTCGCATGTTCTGGTGCGAACCGAACCGGGGGTGTTCTGCTCATCCCTAGAAAACACACATATAAGCAAATAGGGGACAAGAGATCAGTGGAACAGGGAGCCCGGTAACCTCCGGATGCTCCATTCTGCCGTTAACTGGACAGTCAATGTGGGGGCAGGAACAGTCCAGCAAAGTTTCCGCTTCGTGTCTGCGGACTCTATTGCACTTCTCTGACCAGAGTCCTTTAACCTGCTGGGCAGCGTGTCACCCAAGTCAGGTACTGGAACATACCACCCATCACCAAGGTCTGGAGGTCTGAGTCCGGTATCAACAGCTAGCTGGACATCGGGCATGAAACCTGCAGAGGCAGGCAACACAGGGGCATCAAATCAGTCTGGGCATCAAGCTGGGGGAAAACAGTGGCAAGCTGGGCATCAGGCAGGCAAGCATCCACAGGCACTGGATCAGCAGGTTCAGGGTCATCAGGCATGGGATCAGCAGGCACCGGGTCATCAGGC
Organism: Glandirana rugosa; assembly: GCA_018402905.1. Taxonomy (NCBI): domain Eukaryota; kingdom Metazoa; phylum Chordata; class Amphibia; order Anura; family Ranidae; genus Glandirana; species Glandirana rugosa. The sequence continues at coordinate 435,077 of BLSH010347416.1, forward strand.
ACCGGATCGGTGGGCACCAGGTCATCAGGCACTGGATCAGTGGGCCCGGGTTATCAGGCACTGGATCAGCGAGTGCTGGATCATCAGGCACTGGATCAGCAGGCACTGGGTTAGTGGGCACCGGGTCATTACACTGGATAGTAGGCATCGGGTCATCAGACACTGGATCATCAGGCACTGGATCAGTGGGAACCTGGTCATCACGCTGGGCAATATACACTGGGTCATCAGGTACTGGATCAGCGGGCACGGGGTCAGCACACTGGGCAGTAGGCACTGGGTCATCAGGCACTGGATCAGCGGTCACCGGATCATCACACTGGGTAGTGGGCACTGGGTCATCAGGCACTGGATCAGCAGGCACTGGATCAGCGGGCACCAGGTCATCACACTGAGCATTAGGCACTGGGTCATCAGGCACTGGATCAGCGGGCACCGGGTCATCAGGCACTGGATCAGCAGGCACCGGGTCATCAGGCACTGGCTCGGCGGGCACCGGGTCATCAGGCACTGGATCGGCGGACACTGGATCATCAGGTATTGGATCAGCAGGCACTGGGTCATCTGGCACTGGATCAGTGGGCACTGGGTCATCAGACTGGGCAGTAGGCCTTGGGTCATCAGACACTGGATCAGTGGGCACTGGGTCATCAGACTGGGCAGTAGGCACCGGGTCATCAGACACTGGATCAGTGGGCACCGGGTCATCAGGCACTGGATCATCAGGCTGGGCAGCAGGCACCGGGTCATCAGGTACTGGATCAGCGGGCACCGGGTCATCAGCAGGCACTGAGTAATCAGGCTGGTTAGAGGGCATCGGGTCATTAGGCTGAACAGCAGGCACCTAGTTATTAGCGGGCATCAGATCATCAGGCACTGGATCAGTGGGCACAGGGTCATCAGGCACTGGAACAGTAGGCACCGGGTCATCAGGCACTATAACAGCAGGCACCAGGTCACCAGGCACTGGAACAGCAGGCACCGGGTCACCAGGCACTGGAACAACAGGCACCAGGTCATCCATCACCAGGTCAATGGGCACTGGGTCATCAGGTTGAGCAGTGGGCACCAATTAGGCTGGATTGGTGGGCCCCGGGTCATCAGGCACTGGATCAGCGAGTGCTGGGTCGTCAGGCATTGGATCAACGGGCACCGGGTCATCACACTGGCCAGTGGGCATTGGGTCATCAGGCACCGGATCAGCAGGCACTGGATCATCAGGCACTGGGTCATCAGGCACTGGGTCATCACACTGAGTGGTAGGCATCGGGTCATCAGGCACTGGATCAGTGGGCACCGGGTCATCAGGCACTGGATCAGCGGGTCATCACACTGGGCAGTAGGTAGTGGGTCATCAGGTACTGGATCAGCGGGCACCGGGTCATCACACTGGGCAGTAGGTACTGGGTCATCAGGCACTGGATCAGCGGTCACGGGATCATCACACTGGGTAGTGGGCACTGGGTCTTCAGGCACTGGTTCAGCAGGCACTGGGTCATCAAGCACTGGATCAGCAGGCACAGGGTCATCAGGTCATCATGCACTGGATCTGCGGGTACCGGGTCATCAGACTGGGCAGTAGGCACGGGTCATCAGACACTGGATCAGTGGGCACTGGGTCATCAGACTGGGCAGTAGGCACCAGGTCATCAGACACTGGATCAGTGGGCACCGGGTCATCAGGCACTGGATCAGTGGGCACTGGGTCATCAGGCACTGGATCAGTGGCACCGGGTCATGAGGCACTGGATCATCAGGCTGGGCAGCGGGCACCAGGTCATTCGGTGCTGGATCAGCGGGCACCGGGTCATCAGCCGGCATCGGGTCATCAGGCTTGTTAGATGGCATTGGGTCATCAGGCTTAACAGCAGGCACTGAGTCATAAGCGGGCATTAGATCATCAAGCACCGGATCAGCGGGCACAGAGTCATCAGGCACTGTAACAGCGGGCACAGGGTCATCAGGCACTGGAACAGCGGGCACCGTGTCATCAGGCACTGGAACAGCAGGCACTGGGTCATCAGGCACTGGAACAGCAGGCACCGGGTCATAAGGCACTGGAACCGCAGGCACCGGGTCATCAGGCACTGGAACAGCAGGCATCGAGCCATCAGGCATTGGAACAGCAGGTACCAGGTCATCCATCACCAGCTCAGCGGGCACTGTGTCATCAAGCTGAGCAGTGGACACCGAGTCATCAGGCTGGACAGCAGGCACTGGGTCATCAGGCTGGTCAGTGGGCACCGGGTCATCAGGCTGGACTGCGGGTACTGAATCAATAGGCTGGGCATCAGGAGCAGAATCATCAGACTGAGCAACAAGAACTGACTCATCAAGCTTGGCATCAGGCATTGGGTCAGCAGGCATGGCAGTGGGCACCAAAACAGCAGGCTGGGCAGCGGCTACTGGAACAACAGGTTGGGCAGTGAGCGATTGAGCAGCAGGCTGGGCAGCCGGCATGGCAGCGGGCACTGAAACAGCAGGCTGAGCTTCAGGAACAGAATCAAACAGGGCATCAGGAACAGGACCACCTAGCAGGACATCAGGAACAGGGTCAGTGAAGTCAAATTGATTAGAGTCCATAGGGCCAAACTAGGTGGTGGACAGAGAACCAGTACAGTCAGATGGAATAGCGACAGGCAGGTGGAAAGCGGAGGGTCCAATTTCATTGGTTGAACCAAGGTGGCAGGTGTGGAGGCAGACTGGAACAAATCGGTTGTTGTTGAAGCAGACTGGAGCAGATTGGCAGGTGTGGAGACAGGATTGGATAGTGGTAGGATTGTGTGGGTTGGGAAAAACTTCTGTTGCTTTTTGTGGTTAGCCACTGCAATTCTGTATGGGGATGCGGGGCTGTAAGTAGCGGGTGCAGCTGATGCAGGAGAAGGGCGGGAGGATGGTAAAAAAGAGGGAGCAGTTGTTGAGGGGGATTTTTGTGGGATTGTTGCAGGCAGTGGAGAGGAAGTAGGTGGGTTAAAGTCAGGGTAGATGCAGCAGGTGGAAACAGAGTACTGATATTTAGTTGGTAGCAGGGTATATTGGGCTGCAACTGTGGTTGCTATGGGCGATGGAGAAAGACATTTCAGCAGCCAGGTGTCTGGCCACAGGACTGGGTGGTTGCAGGCTGACAGAGGCTGAGTGCAATATTTTTGACCATGCTTGTAATAATGGTTGCACAAAATTGAATTTGCATACTGCCTGTCTGACCAGAGATTGCACAGAATTAAAGTGGTAGTAAACCCTCCTATCATTTTCAGCCAAGGAAGCTGCCATCTTGGCCTCTGTTTGATCTTCAACTGCCACGATGCTGCACATGTGATCAGCTATGACACCAGCCATTGGATGGGTTGACAGTTTGGTTTAGAGCACAACCAATGGGAGTGTTACATTTCCGGCATGTGCCGGAAATGGAACTGGTTTTTAAACTGTTAAATGGATGGGTATACTACCGCTTTAATACATTCAGCTAGCACCTGTTGGGAACACGATGAGTAGTGTTCAAAGAAAAAGGCTGAGTCATCTTCCAGTAACCAAACCAATGATACCACCTGATTCACACTGAAATGAGGGGTATAATCATCACCACCACTAGGGACACCAGACAAAGCCAACTCTGCACAAATTTGAATTAGTGGCTGGATCTCTTCAAACAAAAATCTGCCTTGGTCAACAAAAGAGTGAGCCAGACGGATGCATTCCAACAATTGCTACCTAGTCCGCTCTTTCAAAATCTGGCAGCAATAATCCTTGTCTTCTGTTGCAAGCAGTGAGAAATACAAAATCTCCTCAGCATGCATCTTGCAGCAATTAGCAAGTGCTCAGACTTGATTCCCAGGAGCAGCCGATCTGATTGTATGGCTTCAGTATTATGTCAGGGATACCATATGCAGGCATCCAGCAGGGATGATCAGATCGGTTGGCTGCACTTAAAGGAATCAGGACCAGATGTTAAAGTGAAAATATGTATATATTTATTAGGAAAATGTCACACTACCAACACTAAACACCAGCAAATATTAACAAGCAAGTAAAAGATAGTAAACACAGAAAACCCCAAAATGACACCTAACTTTCTATCTAACTAAATACAATGTAGAAAACACACATATAAGCAAATAGGGGACAAGAGATCAGGGGAACAGGGAGCCCGGTAACTGGGAGCAGAAGGAGAGTAAGGAAGCAGGGAGCAGGTTCCAGGGATCAGGTCACAGGGTCAGGATACAGGATCACGGATACAGGCCAAAAGACACAAATGATAGAAAATGAACGAACAATTATAAACGACCACAAATCACAACCATCACACTGTAAAAGGATTATTTATATATGTATAAAAGTGAAATTGTAGACCAGGACTAAGGAAATTCACGTCGGTTGGCTAGACTAGTAGGGACGACCTACGGACGTATACCATAGGGACTGTATTATGACTTCGGTATGTTAGTCTAGCCGACGAGGACCCTTAGTTCAGACTCGTGAACGATTAACGACGTTCTACGT
>BLSH010347416.1:462905-474323 GCA_018402905.1 Glandirana rugosa
AAGCCCAGGGGTAACTGAAGTTACCCCAAGCCCCAGACCCCAGTTCAAGAGCGGACACCTGGATGTTCGGGTTCGGCGGGTCCAGCCAAACTTTGCGAAAAAGTTTCGGTTCGGTACCAAACTTGACCCGAACTTGACCCCAGACCCCGAACCCCATTGAAGTCAATGGGGACCCGAACTTTTCGGCACAAAAATGGCTGTAAAAAAGTCCTGGCAAGTGCTAGAGGGCTGCAAAAGGAAGTAAAATGGGGGTATTTATATAAAGGGGACTTTAGAACAAGAATCTGTCCCTTACAGCAACAGTAGGAACCTGACCCTATAGGATTAGGAGATGATTTTAGAACAATAATCTGTCCCTCAAAGCAGTAGACTCTACCTAGTCCAGAATCAGATCGTTCTGTAATGCAGGATGAGATGTTATTAGATCTGCAATCTGTCCCTCACAGCGCCGGCAGAATCCTCTCCCTAGACTAGCCTGAGAGCATGTGACATGCAGCACTACGTGACTCCAGCTTATACAGAGGCTTGGTCACATGATGCACTGGCCAATCACAGCCATGCCATTAGTAGGCATGGCTGCAATGGCTTCTAAGGGCAAACCAGTGAAACGCTTGTTGATTGGCTGCCCTACAGCTATTGAACAGGCAGGATCAAATACCCGAACCCAGAACCCGAACCCAAAATTTTTTTCAAATGTCCATGTTCGGGTCCGGGTCACAGACACCCCAAAGTTCGGTACGGACCCGAACTTTACAGTTCGGGTTCGCTCAACTCTATATATGAATATATATATATATATATATATATATATGCATATGTATATACATTGGGCTTCTGGGCAATCTTAGAATATGTTTTTTCTTTCACTATCCTAGGTGGAGGTTCTTCTCTTTTGTTTCACTGCTCATGGATGCCACTGCTCAAGCAGACCACCCTCAGCCTGTAAGGTAAGAGGTTGCCAGCAGTACATGGGTAAGTAGTGGAGAAAGTAAAAGAGAGCATGTCCACTAACGCTGACATTTTTTTGGGCAGCCCTACAAGGTCAAAATCGTCAAGCTCCAGAAGGAGGAACACTCAAGTCATGCTTCCAGTCACAGACAGTCAAGGAGAAGCCAATCTAGATCTTCATCTCATCGCCATTACTCACGGCACAGGAGATCTTCATCACCTTGCCATACAAAGAGCCATCACACCCGCCCTGCAGCAAATGCTTGCTGTGTGTGCGGAGATCCAGCTTTGCCAGAAAAATTGGCCTGTCATACATGCTTCAATGAAGCAACAAGAGAAAAGGAATTGGATGCCAGGGAGGTGACAGACCTTATCAGGGAATCAGTACGGTAGTCTATACTGGAGGTAGCAGCACCCCAGACAGACATGGCAGCTCCGAGTACATCCTCCACATCTCCTTATCCTCCTGTGGATCCAGATTCATCATCAGAAAATGAGGATCTTGAAGTCTCAGCAGGATTCGATTTTAATCTAGTAGAACCTTTCGCTAAATCAGTGAAAGAGGCAATAGGTTGGGAAGAAGTTAAGAATAACCCCAAAAAATCCCTAAATTCTTCCCAAATCTGAAAAAAGAATCAGAATCCTTTCCTTTTATAGAGGAACTAGAAGACCTCATAAGAGACAAGTGGGAAAGATCAGATAAAAAAAATCAGCCTTAATAATAGGCTAGCAAAGTTATATCCTCTAAAGGAACCCAACGTGAACCCACTTATCAATGCACCAGTCGTTGATGCTTCCTTAATGCAACTAGCACGACATGTGACCCTACCCATCGAGGATGCAGTAACCTTTCGAGACATACTTGACCAAAAGATTGACTTGGATTTGAAAAAAGCATACTCTGCGGCGGGGGGCAACTGTAGACCAGCAATTGCCACAGCAGCAGTTGGTAGAGCCATTTCTGGATGGACTGCTAATATAGAAAAATCTATACGTAAGGGGGTAGACCAGGAAAAGATTACTTCCCTTCAAGAGCTCAAGCTGGCAGGAGATTTTGTGGCTGAGGCCTCGGTGGACATCATCAGATCTTCGGCCAAAGCAATGCTATCCTCTGTCATAGTGAGGAGAGCGTTATGGCTAAAACCCTGGGTAGCAGATGCAGTGTCGAAGACTAATTGGTGCAGGATCCCATACAATGGATCAAATCTATCCAGAGCAAAACTTGATTCGACCATTTCAAAGGTAACTGGAGGAAAGTCTGGTCTAATTCTGTCCGACAGAAGACAGAGACCACAGAGGGGGGCTTCCTATAAATGCAATCTCCCAGAGAGATACAGGGACGCAAAGACATACAAACCAGGAAGAGAGTTTAAAAGAAACTGGAGAAATACACAATCCTCCTTTCTGAGAATCCAGAAATCCAAGACAACCCCATCAAGGGAGCAACAAAAGTATTTTTGATGGTGCGCCCCTCCGTCTGGTCTGGATGGAATACATAAACGTTGCTTGGACGCTATCTACAATAAGATTTGGTCACAAATTGAGATTCAAAGGCAGATTGCCCAGAAACCGTTTTCAATCGACCAGAATTACATCATCATCAGACAAAAAGGAGATACTACTAAAGTATGTAATAGAACTGAAACAAAAGAATGCAATCATGAAGGTCCCAGAATCTCAAAGAGGGGAAGGTTTTTACTCCCTACTATTCTTAGTGAAGAAAAAAACGGGAGGCCTATGTCCAGTTCTGGATTTGAAAAAACTGAACAAAAGAATCCGGCTCAAAGCCTTCAAAATGGAAACCCTACAGTCAATAGTGTTAGCAATAAATCTACAAGATTCGATGCTGTCAGTAGATTTATCGGAAGCATACCTACACATTTTCTATACATCCTGCTTTCCAAAAGTTCCTTTGATTCTCAGTAAATCACCAACACTTCCAGTTTTTGAAATCTGTTACTGCTCCCAGGACTTTTACCAAAGTTCTCCTGCCAATGATCGCATTCCTGAGAGAAAAAGGCTTGAGTTTACACCATTATCTGGATGACATACTGCTCCTGGCAGACAGTCAGGAGACTCTTCTTCACCATTGAGCAATACTAGTCAAGACACTTCAGGATTTATGATGGATAAATCAATTGGGAGAAGAGCATCCTTCAGCCCACACAGAATATGATTTTTTTGGGGGGCACAACTAAACACCAAAACAAACCGGGTGCAACTACCTCAGGAGAAAATAACTCCTCTAATTCAAAAGGTGAAGAAAATAATGGCAACAAGCACATTACCAACCAGAGCTTACATGAGCATAATAGGTTCCATGTCTGCTACTTTTACAATGGTTCAGTGGGCACAATGGCAAATGAGAGTGCTGCAGAACTCCTTTCTGATGCATTGGGATGGAGCATCGATGCTTCACCCAATCCACATCCTCAAGGAAGTGAAACAATCAGCATGGTGGTGCATTCACAACCTCCTGAAATACAAGCCCATAGTCCCTTCAGAACCGGAGATAGTAACATCAGATGCCAGCCAGGAAGGATGGGGAGCCCATTACATAGACCAGGCAGCTCAGGGACAATGGCAGTTCCATACACAGGGGATGGTATCAAATATACTAGAACTCAGAGCTGCGTTTCAGGCTCTCCTGGCTTTTGGATCATCTATGGAATGGAAGAATGTCCTAATACGAATGGGCAACAAAGTAGCGGTGGCATACATCCAAAGACAGGGGGGCACCAGGAACCACACTCTCCTGGAAGAAGTCCGACCTGTTTTGGAAGGGGCCCAATTACACCTAGCAGATCTAAAAGCTGTTTATGTCCCAGCAGCGCAGAACCTCTTAGCCGATTGTTTGAGCAGGGGGTTCCTCTCGAACAACGAATGGACCCTAAGCCACCAGGCATTCACTCTCCTAACCAAGACATGGGGAATGCCGGATATAGATCTGGCGGCAACACCTACAAATGCCAAGTGTTGGAGATTCTTATCAAGAGCCTTTTACCCATAGGCCTTCTTCCATGAAACGTGCCCTTTCGCCTCTCGCCACTCCATTGGTGGTCTCGGAGATCGATGGCACTGTTCTTCCAGGAGGGCCTATTTTCTTCCAGACCCTTCCGGTTAAGATGTCGGTTGGAGTACTCCATCTGGAGGAGATATCCTTCCTTGTTCTACCTAAGGCCTCAACCCCTATTGTATTGGGCCTTCCCTGGTTACTGCTCCATTCCCCACACATTGAGTAGACTTTCGGGCAGATACTGGCTTGGCGTTCCTCTTGTTTCTCATCCTGTCTACACAAGGTTGCTCCTAAAGAGACTTCCTGTTGCTGTCACCTCAGTTTCTTCTGCTCTTCCCATTGCTTACAGTGATTTCCAGGATGTCTTCTGTAAGAAATCGGCTGAAGTGCTCCCCCCTCACAGGTCCTTCGACTGTGCCATTGACCTTGTTCCTGGAGCGAATCTGCCCAGGGGTCGTACCTATCCTCTGTCCTTCTCTGAGAACCAGGCCGTGTCAGAGTATATCTCTGAAAACCTATAGAAAGGGTTCATTCGGAAGCCCTCATTTCCAGTGGGAGCAGGATTCTTTTTCATTACCAAAAAAGATGGCACTTTAAGACCTTGCATTGATTATCGGGGTTTAAACACGGTGACGATCAAGAACCAATACCCCTTACCCTTAATCTCTGAGTTATTTGACAGATTGAAAGGTGCCACCATCTTTACAAAGTTGGATCTCAGGGGTGCCTACAATATGATCCGGATAACGGAAGGTGACGAATGGAAAACCGCATTTAACACGAGAGATGGGTATTATGAATACCTTGTTATGCCCTTTGGGCTGTGTAACGCCCCAGCGGTATTTCAAAACTTCGTCAATGAGGTCTTCAGGGATTTGATGTATTGATTTGTGGTCATCTATCTGGATGACATTCTAATTTTTTCAGAAGATTTGCTTGTCCACAGGTACCATGTCCAGGTTGTACTTCAGCGCCTTAGGGAAAATAACCTGTATGCCAAGCTGGATAAATGTTCTTTTGAATGTTCTGAGGTCCTGTTTCTGGGATGCTTTGTCTCCAGTTTGGGTCTTCGTATTCATCCCGAAAAGGTCTCGGCCATTACCAACTGGCCTCTTCCTGCCAGCCTCAAGGCCACACAGCGATTTCTTGGGTTCTCCAATTATTATAGGCAATTTATTAAGAACTACTCGGCTATTGCTGCGCCTATTATTGCCTTGACTAAAAAAGGTGCTGATGCCAAGGAATTGCCTCCTGAAGCTGTTGCTGCACTCCATGATCTGAAACAAGCCTTTGAGGAGACCTAAGCCCGGGGACCCATTTTTTATTGAAGTGGACGCTTCCTCTACTGGAGTAGGAGCGGTGCTTCTTCAATTATCTGAGAGTAAACGACAGCAATGTGCGTTTTTCTCCCAAAAATTTTCTCATGCAGAGAAAAATTACACTATTGGCGACCGGAAGCTTCTTGTCATGAAATTGGTGCTAGAGGAATGGCATCATCTCTTGGAGGGTTCCCCTCAGTCCATAATGATCTTCACTGATCATAAAAATTTATTGTGCCTACAGAGTGCTAAACGACTGAATCCTAGACAGGCCAGGGGGAGTCTGTTCTTTTCCCGTTTCAATTTTACGATCTCGTACAAACCTGGTTCCTGCAACAGTCGGGCTGATGCACTTTCTAGGTCGTTTGACACAATGGCTGAGGAGCCCACCTCGGAACCTGAGCCGATCATTCGGACCAGGTGTATTCTTGCCCATTCCACCACTTTGGAGTCTAAAATTCCCCCTGGCAAGACCTTCGTCCCCACTCAACTAAGACCTAAGATCCCTCATTGGGGACATGATTCCGAGGTGTCGGGTCATGCTAGGTTCCTCCGATCCTTTCAGCTCATCAGTCATCACTGCTGGTGGCCTGCTCTCTGTTCGGATGTCAAAGGCTACATGAAAGTGCTGTGACAGAACCATCCGACCCGCATTCTGCTGGGTGCTTCTGTCAGTGATATTGCTTCCTCCAGATCTGCAAATATTGCAGCCACATGTTACTAAGAATCCAGACGAGATCAGTTCAGTTACCCAGCTTGAACATGGAATCATTTATTGGGAAGGAACAGCCTTTATATACACTTGACAAGCATGTCAGTCCCTCATATACACAATAACCCAAATATTTACCCATAACATCACACAATGGGATAGCTAACGAGATAGGGCTGACTCATGGCTATCCCCCCCTCCCTCTGGAAACTGCTAGCTGACAATAATATAATTAACATGCTAATGAACGCAGGACCTTAAAGCGGAGGTCCGCCAGGGAAAAAAAAAATTAAAAGTCAGCAGCTACACATACAGTAGCTGCTGACTTTTAATAACAGGACACTTACCTGTGCGATGTCAGCACCCTCCGCTGATCTCCGGATCGGGGGTCGGGTGCAGCCGCATCCATTGTGGGTAAGGGAACCCGGACGTGTAGCATTACAGCTTCACACCGGGCACCTTACTGCGCATGCGCAAGGCTCCGCTGCGCTCTGCTATTGGCCAGACGGCCAGTAGTAGAGCAAGCAGGGAGGACGGAGCCGGGCTGCTAACGTCAGCGGCCGCCGCGGCCGGCCAGAGCTCCCGGATGTGTGGAAAAGGACACCTGTCTAAAGACAGGTGTCCTCTTTCCCCTCCCCCCTGAAAGGTGCCAAATGTGACACCTGAGGGGGGAGGAATCCAACCAGCGGAAGTTCCACTTTTGGGTGGAACTCCGCTTTAAACAGGAGACAGACCGTCTCCTGCAGACTGGAATAGAAATAGTCTTAGGTCAATCCAAGAAAACATTCTCTCCAAAAATGTAACATAAAGATAAATATATACCAATAATAACAAATAACAGGGTGAATGTGGGCAGCTAAGGTCCATGCAGCCAGTGTCCACGACAAGCATGCCATGTTTGTGCCCAGTCTAAGTCCTCCACACAAGCTCCTGCTGGTCTGCTCATGCCCTTGCCCATTCCAGAGTAGCCCTGGACTCACATTGCGATGGATTTCGTCACCGATCTTCCGCTGTCCTAAAAGAATACAGTCATTTGGGTGGTAATCGATCGGTTCTACAAAATGGCTCATATTGTTCACCATTCCTGGTCTCCCTTCTGCTCCTGCATTGGCCCCCATCTTTATTCGAGAAATCCACCATCTCCCTGGGGTTCCTTCTCATATTGTTTCAGACAGGGGGTTCAATTTACATCCCGCTTCTGGCGAGCTTTTTGCAAGTCCCTCAATATTTACTTGGATTTTTCTTCTTCTTACCATCCTCAATCCAATGGACAGACTGAGCCAATGGACAAACTGAGAGGGTTAATCAGGAGTTGGAGGTCTTCCTCCACACCTTAGTCTCCGCTCATCATGTGTTCTACTCCCATGGGCAGATTTCTCTCACAATAATCATGTTAACACCAGTTCACAGTCTAAGGAAGACACCCTCTGCTTCCTCTTCCCATGACCTGTTCTCCGGATATTCCAGCTTTGGCTACTGTTCAGCAATCATTCAATACCATTTGGGGTGAGGTTCATGATTCCCTCCGGGCAGCGGCTGATAAGTTTAAAGGTTTTGCCGATCATCCCAGGCGTAAACCGCCTTCTCTACAGATTGGAGACAAGGTTTGGCTTTTCAGGAACATCAAACTCCAGGTTCCTTCTTTGAAATTTGCACCAAGATTCATTGGCCCGTATTTGATCATTTATAGGGTTAACCCGGTTTGCTTTAAACTTCAGATCCCCAAAAGCCTCAGGATATCGAACTCCTTCCATGTTTATCTTCTGAAGCCTCAATAAGTTCTCTCATCCTTTCCCTACCGTAGCCCCGGTCTCTGAGGATAATCAGGAGTACGAGGTTAGTCAAATTTTGGATTCTCATTTCTGTAAAGGCATCCTTCAATACCTCACGCATTGGAGAGGGTTTGGTCCTGAGGAGAGGTTGTGGATTCCTGCATCTGAGGTATTTTCCTCCAAGCCTGGGCCCAAGGTGGGGGAGGGAGAGGGAGGGCTTGTAAGATGGGGGTACTGTCATGTAACCAGCAAACATTATGTCTTATCTGTTGCCTACCTTTGCTGCATGTGTCCAGTTAAAGGCCAGGCCTCCCTCACCTGTGTGCTTTAGTAGGCCCTTCTCAGCTGGCCTCCACCGCAGGCCTTAATTGGAAACAGGATATAACACCTGGCAGTGTGAACAACTTAATAGCTGTTTAGCTGATTTTCCTCCTGGGTTTTTTCTCCCCCCCCCCGTCTCCCCGCTCCTCCCATTTTTCTGACTGTGGGTGCTGTGGGAGGTAAGGAGGGGAGAGAAAATGGCCCGGGGAGACTTGGAATGTGAGTGGGGTACGGTCGAACATTTCCCCAGAAGGTCAGTCCCAGGTCAAGGGACGGAATAAACTACATTTTTGTAGGGGAGGTGTAGGGTTGGAGGGGGTGAAGAAATCCCTCTCCTGGATCGACCGCTCCTTTAGATGGGCACCCCATGGTGTGGTATTAGGGGTTTAATTAGGGGTTGGGGGTGGGGTGGGTTTTTTTGTTTTGGGGAAGGGAAGGGATGTTTTTTCTTGTCTCATGAGCACAGAAATAAGAGCTCCTTTAGAGGATATAAGCCACTTCTGGGAGACTTAATATGAAGAATGTGTTGAAGATTGTCTCATATAATGTGAGGGGGTTGAACTTGCAGCAGAAGAGGGGGCGCCTCTGGGCGAACTGCGGTACCTGACCACGGATGTGGTTTTTTTACAGGAGACGCACTTCGCCTCAGGGGGCACCCCAAAAATGCCTCAATATTTATTTGATCAATGGTTTCATGCAGTATCCCCGGTCTCAAGAGCCAGGGGAGTGACAATTGCAATAAGGAGGGGATGCCCCTTTGTGTTGAAAACTATTCAAATAGATGCAGACGTTACCTTTTTTGTAAAGGGCGCGATAGGCGGGCAGAAATATACATTTGAATCTATTTATGCCCTAAACGCTTAATCTGTTAATTTATTATCTAAGGCAATGAAATTGCTGGAGGAATTTAAGGAGGGTTTGTTGATATTAGGAGGAGATTTTAATATTACACTAAACCCTGATCTGGATACTTCAACGGTAATACAACACTCTCATTCAAGGCCCTCAGGCATGTTAAAAAACTGTTGAAATCTCTCCACTTAGTGAACCGTTGAAGGGTTTTGCATGGTAAAGACAAAGATTATAGTTATTTTTCTAAGACACGTAATATGTATTCACGACTCGATCTAATGATGGTGGATCAGTACTATCTGGGAGAGGTCTGTTCTGCCAGCATTAGACCAATTACGATCTCAGACCATGCCCCGATCGTAATGGTATTGCGATTGGGAAATAAGAGTCGGGGGGGAAATGACATGGAGGTTAAATGAATAATTATTAGACAATAAATGAATAGTGGAAGACATGAGACAAAAGCTGGTGAGGTATTTTGAGATAAATATGTCAGAAGAGGTATCGGCACAAGTGGTATGGGAGGCCAATAAGGCAGTAATTAGAGGGGAATTTATAGCCCATGGTTCTCATATTAAAAAAGAAAAACAGAAAGAACTTCAGGATCTGCTGGGGAAGATAAGTGAGCTGGAAAGTAAACATAAGAAAAACTTAGATCCGGAAGATGCCCAGCGACTCGAGACAATGAGGAACAGTCTTTCAGGCTGCTTGGATAAGAAAATTAGAGATAAATATAGATTTTTCGCCAACCGCTCTTATGAACAAGGAAATAAATGTGGGGGCTTGTTAGCTAAACAGTAAAAAAAACAACAAGACATGCGACATATCCACACTTTGTCTATTAAGAATACCTATCAGACTCCCACAAACTTTTTTTAGACCTATAAAGAAGGGGTTTGTGTTATTTGAATGGAACGACAAACACCCAAGAGTGGCCTACGATATGTTATGAAGGAGTAAATGGGAGGGGGGAGTAGGATTACCGGACATGGCAGTATATTATAAGGCCATGTCAATGGTGCGTATCTATGATTGGTGTCAAAACTCTGCGAGTAAAGCTTGGGTTTCCACGGAAAAGAGCATGGCAGGTAGGGAACTAGCTGGAGCCCCATGGATCCCGGCGGTATCCAGGGGTCTCTCAGAATGGATATCTCCAATAGCTAAAGACACACTAAGGGTGTGGGATGGATTGAACAGGGTGGGAAAATGTGCACCTCCCACATCCCCCCTAGCCCCGATAGAAGGTTTTCCCTGGTTTTTACGAGGAGAAGAAAGATGGGCAGATGGGGACAGGATGGAAATAATATATGCGCAAAGTTTGCCCCAGGAGGCACCATATCCCCCCATGCAGAAATAACCGCTAGGTTTGGAAACATTCCTCTGGAGCAGGGGTTGGCAACCAGTAGCCCTCCAGCTGTTGTGGAGCTACATTTCCCATGAGGCATTGCAAGGTTGGCAGTTACAATTACTTCCAGAGGCATGATGGGACTTGTAGTTCTGCAACAGCTGGAGGGCCCCAAGTTGCCTACCCCTGCTCTGGAGAAATGGAGATACCACCAGATGTCAGACTTTTTGAAAAGAGTGAGTCCGCGGGTGAGACCCCAGAGCTCGCTCACTATTTTTGATAGAATATGTATGGACAGTTCCAAACTTAAAAATTCACTATCGCAAATGTATAAAATAGTTATGAACACCCAACACAATTTAATTCCTTATTATATTAGAGAATGGGAAGGAGAGCTAAACTTGATGCTGAATAGAGCTCAAACTGAAAAACGTATTAAATTTGCACATTCGACTTCTATAAGTGCACATATACAGGAAATGATGTATACATTTTTGGTGAGATGGTATCGAACTCCAGTCAAGTTAGCTAAAATGTTCCCGGGGAGGGAGGATAGATGTTGGAGAGGTTGTGGACAGAGGGGTACATTTCTCCATCTGTGGTGGTCCCGTCCCAGGATTAAACCATTTTGGGGGGCGATCTTCCCATGGATTGAGAAATTAACATCTAGGCCTATCGAGTTCTCACCGATACATCTCCTCTTCCATGGGATGCCAATTTCGATTAAGGCTTATAAAAAAAGTATAACTCCGCATTTATTGAATGCAGCAAAGCTTTTAATACCAACATTTTGGTTGTTCTTCACACATTACATCTTTTCTTCATACATCTGGAAATAGAATAGAAGTTCTATTCTATTTCCAGATGTATGAAGTACAGATGTAATGTGTGAAGAACATCTTTTCTAAAAATATTCGGAATTAGCTTTAACCGTAGGGTACCTTCTCCTCTACATAGCCACTCTTGAGCTATCCGGATCTACAATTAAAGAGTTAGGTACCCTTCTAGCGGGGGGTTTTACCAAATTAGGACCCTGCCCTGGTGGTGTCTACCTCTTTACATGGGGAGACAGGTGTTGGAGAGGTTGTAGATAGGAGGGAGGGGCCCTTGTAAAATCGATTGAACTGACCTCA
>BLSH010347416.1:494868-520952 GCA_018402905.1 Glandirana rugosa
CGCTGCAGCACAACACGTAGCTCTGCAGGAAACCAACCTCCGGGCCGCAGATACCGCTGCAGCACAACAGGCAGCTCAGCAGGAGGCAACTCGGCAGGCCATTGCAGCTCAGCAGGAAATCAACCTCCGGGGCACAGAGGCAGCTGCAGCACAACAGGCGGCTCAGCAGGAGGCAATTCGGTTAGCCATTGCAGCTCAGTGGGAGGAAAGTAGCCAGGCTATTGCAGCACAACAGGTATTGAACCGACAGTTGGCAGAGGCCCTGCTGGAGTTAAAGAAGGGGCCCACACCTCCAGTGATATTTAAACCAAAGTTGGTACGTGCCTCTTACCATATGCAGAAGATGAAACCTGCGGTTAAAAAGACTGGGGGCTCTAGACCTAGAGACTGGCCAAAGAAGCCAGGTAGGTCTTGAGGACCCTTGAGAGTACTGGGTATAGAACATATACAGTGCTACCGATGCCATGCATTGGGACATATTACTGCCAATTGTCCCCTGAATGATGAACCCATGCAATATGATAATGTTTATATGAAAAGACGCATTTTTGTTTTCACAGGTCGCATGTATAGCATCATGCTCAAGTCGCATAGAGAAGCAAATGTGTGTGATTGCTATTGACGGGAAACCCGTCACTGCGCTGCCTGACTCTGGTAGTGTGATAAGGTTGGTCAAAAGCAGCTGTGTAAATCTGGCCAGTTTACTACACCCTAGCACTTTTGGGGGTCATTTGCATCCATGGGGACACTCGTGACTACCAGACGGCGCTTGTCGAGATTGGCACCCCTTGCGGCAGAGTGACCCATTCAGTGGGAGTGGTACCTTCCCTGCTTCACGAAGCTCTAGTGGGGAGGGATTTTCCCCATTTTTGGAGGTTGTGTGAAGGCACAGAGAGCCTAGAGAAAAGAGCTCCCCCTGCTGAGGAGGCACGGGAGTTCTCACCAGACCCTTTTTGCCAACCGGAAGGAGAGATTAGTGGCAGGACCGAGGAAGGAGACCCTCTTCCTTTTCCTCTAATGGCTGGGGAGCTGGATGAGCCAGAAGCTGGCTCCCAGCAGATGGCTAATGTCCCAGACCATGTCTCTGTCCCTGACGGTGAGAGTGAACCAAATATAGTCCCTGACTTAGAGGTCCGGAAAGAGGAATTCTGTACAGAACAACTATGGGATGTGACTCTCCTCAGACCCAGAGAAAACGTGGAGGTGATGGATGGGGAACCGGTGGACCCTAATTGGGGGGTGTCTTTTCCCTACATGGCGCTTAAAAATTATTTGTTGAATCAGGTGGTGAAACACGGATAGGATGAACTGGAACAGTTAGTTGTTCCCAAACCCTTCCGCCAGATAGTGCTAGATCTGGCCCATGGTCATGTAATGGGGGGACATCTGGGTATGGAGAAAACAAGGGAGGGGATAATCCAGAGTTTCTTCTGGCCTGGGTTGTATGCAGACATCAAAGAATACTGTGAGTCATGCCCTGAGTGTCAAATGACTTCCCATAATTTAAGTGCCATTCGAGCGAATTGGCATGGATCTTGTGGGACCAGTAGTAAAATCTGCCCAGGGACACCAGCACATCCTGGTGATACTGGACTATGCGACCCGCTATCCTGAGGCCATACCCTTGCGGAATACCTCCACTAAGACTATCGCCAAGGAACTGGTTTAGATGTTAATCAGGTGGGGATCCCTAAAGAAATCTTGAGGGATCAGGGTACCCCGTTCATGTCCAGAGTAACCAGAGAATTGTGTAAATTGCACAAAATCTCCCATCTCCGTACCTCTGTTTACCACCGCCAAACTGACAGTCTGGTGGTAAGGTTTAACAAGACCCTCAAGAGTATGCTAAGAAAAGTGGTGGATAAAGATGGACAAAATTGGGATTTTTTGCTGCCGTGCCTCATGTTTGCCATACAAGAGGTTCCACAGGCATCTACGGGGTATTCCCCCTTTGAACTCTTGTATGGTAGACATCCCAGGGGGCTGCTAGATGTCACAAAGGAGACATGGGAGGGAGAAGCCACCCCATATAGAAGCATCATAGGGCACGTCTCCTTGATGCAGGATCAAATCGCAACTGTCCTGCCCCTTGTACAAGAGCATATGGAGAAAGCCCAGGAGATGCAGGGAAACGTTTGCAATCGGGGTGCCAAAACCTGAACTTTCAACCCCGGGAACAGAATGCTGGTGCTAGTCCCACGGTAGAAAGTAAATTCCTGGCAAAGTGGCAGGGTCCCTTTGAGATTAGGGAAAGAGTAGGGGAAGTAAACTACAAAGTTTAGCAGCCTGGGAAAAGGAAACCGGAGCAGAATTACCATGTTAATCTGCTAAAACCGTGGAAGAACAGGGAGACTTTATTGGCAGTGCCAACACCCCAAAAGGACAGGTTACCCCTAACCCCAGATGTCCCCATAACTGAGTCCTTGTCACTAACCCAACAAAATGACGTTAAGGAATTTGTCATTAAAAATAGAGACTTTTTCTCTTCCCTACCCAGACTGACTACTGTGCTACAACATGAAATAATCACGGAACCCGTGGTTCATTTAACTCTAAAACCCTACCGCATACCTGAGGCTAGACGAGAGGTGGTGGCAAGAGAAATAAAAACCATGTTGGCTTTAGACGTGATAGAGGAGTCCCACAGCACCTGGTTGAGCCCTATAGTACTGGTCCCAAAGCATGATGGCACTATCCGGTTCTGTAACAATTTTAGGAAGCTGAATGGAGTATTTAGGTTTGACGCATACCCAATGCTGCGGGTTGGCAAACTTGTGGATAGGTTGGGAGGGTATCAGTACATAATAACCCTAGACCTAATTAAGAGATACTGGCAGATCCCCTTAATGGAGACAGCAAAGGAAAAAACAGCCTTCTCTACCCCCAAGGGGTCCTTCCAATAAAAGCGAATGCCATTTGGTCTGCATGGGGCCCCTGCATCCTTTCAGAGGATGATGGACAAGATTTTGAGGCCGTATCGGCCCTATGCAGTGGCCTATCTGGATGATGTCGTCATCCACAGCCCAGATTGGGAATCACATCTGCCCCGGGTGCAGGCAGTAGTAGATTCACTGAGGGTAGCAGGTTAAACCCGAAGAAGTGTGCCATAGCTCTCAAGGAGGCCAAATACCTTGGGTATGTGATTGTTCGAGGTCTGATTAATTAACCACTTACCCACCAAGCCTGTTTCTTGAATTCTGTGCTTACCAGTTAAAAACTGTTTTTTTTGCTATAAAATTACTTAGAACCCCCAAACATTATATATTTTTTTTTTCCTAACACCCTAGAGAATAAAATGGCGGTCATTGAAAAATTTATGTCACACCGTATTTGCGCAGCGGTCTTACAAGCGTGCTTTTTTTTTAATAAATTCCGTTTTTTTAGTTAAGAAATAAGAAAACAGTAAAGTTAGGCCAATTTTTTTCCATATTGTGAAAGATAATGTTACGTCGAGTAAAATGATACCCAACATGTCATGCTTCAAAATTGCGTCCGCTCGCGGAACGGCGATAAACTTTGCGAATTAAAAATCTCTATTGGCGACATTTAAAAAATTCTACAGGTTAGCAGTTTTGCGTTACAGAGGAGGTCTAGAGCTATAATTGTTGCTCTCGCTCTACCGATCGCGGCAATACCTCACATGTGTGGTTTGAACACCGTTTTCATATGTGGGCGGGACTTACGTATGCGTTCGCTTCTGCACGCGAGCTCGGCGGGACGGAGCGCTTTAAATTTTTTTTTTTTAATTATTTATTTTGCTTTTTACTTTTTATTTTTACACTGTTCTCTAAAAAAAAAAAGTGATCTCTTTTATTCCTATTTCAAGAAATTTAAACATTCCTTGTAATAGAAAAAAGCATGACAGGTCCTCTTAAATATGAGATCTGGGGTCAAAAAGTCCTCAGATCTCATATTTACACTCAAATGCAAAAAAAAAAAAAAAAAATCTGAAAAAAGTGACAGAAGAAAAAAAAAAACGGGCCCTTTAAGACCGTTGGGCAGACGTCATTTCTGACGTCATTTCCGCCGGCCGTGTTATGGAGCCGAGTGAGCAGCTTCAGCCGCTCAGTCGGCTCACAGACACTGGGGGGAGAGGATCGGATCATCTCCGACGCTGCCGGCAGGGTCCGGTAAGCGGCGGAGATGACCGGAAAGCGACGGGAGGGGGGGGCACCTCTCCCGCCGCTGATAAAAGTGATCTTGCGGTGCATCCGCCACTAAGATCACTTTTATCTTGCAGGGAATTGCCTGCTGAAAAAAACGGTACCTGAATGGTGTCTGTAGCTGCAGGCACCATTCAGATATCACCACTCAAACCCAAGGACGTCATATGACGTCCGCCGGTACGGAAGTGGTTAAGCCCCAAACCAATAAGATCAAGGCCATTCAAAAGTGGCCCCATTCGGTGAACAAGAAACAGGTTAGGGCCTTCCTGGGGATTAAAGGGTATTACTGACGCTTCATCCCCGACTTTGCCACCATTGCCATACCTCTGACTGAACTGACAAAGGGTAGAGCATCAAGAATGGTTAAGTGGAATCCCGCAGCTGAAAAGGCCTTCTAGAAATTGAAGCAAGCTGTTTGTGTACAGCCAGTGCTTGTGACCCCCCGGACTTCACAAAGGATTTTGCCGTTCAAACTGATGCCTCTGAGGTGGGACTAGGCGCTGTTCTGTTCCAGATCAGAGATGGCGAGGAGCTGTCTACTTAAGCAGGAAGCTTAATAGACATGAAAAGAATTATGCCATTGTGGAGAAGGAGTGCCAGGCCATCAAGTGGGTCTTAGAGGCCCTAAAATACTACCTGCTGGGAAGGTCATTCAAACTAGTCACGACCATGCCCCCCTTAAATGGATGTGTAACAACCGGGAGAAAAATAGCCGGGTGACTAGGTGGTTCCTGGCCCTGCAGCCATTTAAGCTCTCAGTGGATCACCAGGCTGGAATGCTCCAAAATAGCGCAGATGGTCTTTCCCGGGCCCACTGCACGGTCGGGACAGTTGCTCCGCCCCAGGGGCTTGAGCAGAGGGAGGGGATATGTGAATTTATGCGAGGCACCACAATGGATGGGCGATACTTGTCGCCTTGAATGCAATCATTTTGAGGCGACTAGTGAGGGTCCGACCAAGGTTTTGCCGGCCACCGTGGCAGTGCTAGTTCCGGCCCGGACTTTCTGGTCCACTCAAACCCCTCTCCACCTGCATTTAATGATCAGGAAGACATCTCACTAGATTCTAAAGACATTAGTGTCGTTGTAGAAGATTTCTACACTAAACTGTATGGGAGGGACCCCATAGATGAAACTGCTGCCCAAGCCTTCCTCGATCTAATACACCTCCCCCAGATTGACACGTCACACCTAGAAAGACTCAACTCACCGGTCACTGAATCCGAAGTCAAACAGGCAATATCCTCTTTAGCCCCCAACAAATCTCCTGGCCCAGGTGGGTTCACATCAGAATTTTTCAAAGCTTTGGAGAACAAAATCGCCCCAGGTCTTACCAACCTCTACCAACACATCCTGGAGGGAGGCAGCTACCTCCCATCCTGTTTCCAAGCACACATAAAACTAATATCTAAGAAAGGGAAAGACCCTATGGAACCGGGATCATATCGCCCCATATCGTTGGTCAATCTTGATTCAAAAATCCTGTCTAAGATTATGGCCAAGAGAATGACCCTCATTATGCTATCTTTAATTCACCACTCGCAAGCTGGCCTTACCATCGGACGATCTGCCGCCACCAACATACGTAGAGTGCTGACAGTGCTGGAACACGCCAAGACAAACCCAGCCAGTGACATAGCCATCGTCACACTAGATGCCGAAAAGGCTTTCGACAACATAAGCTTTCACTGGCTGCGGTTGCTCCTCCATAAATTTTGGATAACGGGCCCTTTTCTTCACCTTATCATGACCATGTACTCAGCACCCTATGCTAAAGTAGTGGCAGCAGGCTTAATTTCCAATAATATCCCTCTTCATAAGGGTACCCGACAGAGATGTCTTCTGCCCCCCCCACTATCCCGTTACATTACTTTCCAATCCCAAATACACGGCGTTGTGATAGGACAGCAGGAGATCCAAACGGCTCTCTTCGCTGACGACATCCTGATTTTCTCCTCAGACCCTCAGGACTTACTCCATATACATGACATATTCAGTCAGTTCAGAACTTACTCTGGGCTGAGAAGAAACTTTGCTAAGAGTGAGGTTCTGCCTTTGTTCCAAACTAGATCACCAAATTGGGCATCTAGCTCTATCTTTCAAATAGCTAAAAACCATATAACATATCTTGGTATCAGGATAGGCAAATCACCAGCTTCTATCTACCATCTAAATTACCCCCTCATAATCTCCAAAATGATAGGTGAAATGGAAAACTGAGCTAACCTCCCTTTATCTCTGTTAGGCAGATACCACCTTTTTAAAATGGTAACCTTTTAAAAGCCCCTCTACCCCCTCCAGACAATTCCCCTCCTACTAAAGCATAAAGACATTCAAGCCATTCATAAAGCCCTCATAACATTTCTATGGCGAGGCCGATGTCCTAGAATAGCCCTAAAAAAAACTCACCTTACCTAAACAGTTGGGAGGAGCAAACCTTCCTAGTATTCGCAATTACAATCTGGCATGTCTGCTTAGAGTGGGTATGGACTGGTTACTAGGCACCTCCAAGTACTCTAACTTTGAACTGGAAGCTCAAATGGCAGGCCCAGTTGGAATAGCTGTGATCTTACACTCCAAATTAAGTCTCCTGCCAACAGCTCTGAAACAAAACCTACTGTTCAGAGATACTAATATCGCCTGGAGGGAGGTAAGGAACAAATTGGGTCTCCCACCAAATATCTCTTGCCACCTACCCATAATGGGTCATCCTCAATTCACATCCACCAAGCTCTTCGCAGCTTTCTCCACCTGGGCCTCTTATGGGCTAAGTTGGCACAGTTGTTTGATCCTACAACTGGCAAGGCCCTTCCCGATACTGCAAGCTCAATTCAAGCTACCCAAACACCATTTCATATATGCTCAGCAAGCAGTCAGCTTTGCAGCATCACTCCACCCTGACAAACAAAAACTATTTAAAACCACTTTCCTGTACACCCTCTTGACAAAGAATCAACTCAAGATCTTGGAGATCTATAAGCCACTCTCATCCAATATCTCCAAGCCACAGAAACAGGATCTCACTTCTGCGTGGACTAAAGAATATTCCCCAACAGAGGAGATGGATTTTGCATTGTCAGGCTACAACACCGTAAAAACCTTTATCACCAATGAATTCTGGAGAGAGCAGCAACTGAAAATCCTCCACCGAGCCTATATGCCCTTTTCAGTTTCCCAAACATCATCAAACCCCTCTCACTGCCCTTATTGCAAACACTATAGACCATCTTTAAAGCACATGTTTTGGGACTGCCAACCCATCAGAGACCTCTGGGTGCAAGCTGAAACGCTGGCTAGTCAGGTCACTAACTACAAACCAGCCAAGGATCCACTTCCACTCCTCTTTGGATACCCTGGAAGCTATTCCATGCAATCACAATATAGCACCAACGAGTCTATACCCAGAGACACCAAGGCTTGGCTCACCTTCTGGTTTATGATAACCAGGAGGGTCATACTAAGACAGTGGACCTCTCCTCTCCCACCAATCATTGCTATGGTTAAAAAGGATCTCTCAGACCTCCTCCGCAAGGAAAACATGGACTTACTGTGCTACTCTGGCAATCGTGAGCACCTCCACAAAAAATGGTACCCCTTTGTGGACTACTCCTCCCGACACAGGGACCTACTGCACCTGGACTCTAGCCCCCCACTCCATCATGTCTTCCTACTTGGACTTCAGGACTCAACACCAGGAGGCACTTGCCCCCCCCCCCCACATCTTCCCGGACCTACCTTTTTACATGAATCTCTAATCCCCACCGATGCTGGCAAGGCATCATAATCTCAGGTCACTGCTGTTTCATACCCCCCCCCCCCTTATAAGTGACATTCAGTACTCCACTACTGTACTACTCTTCTTAAAGTATACAGTAGAGGTTTCCTATTGTTAACCCTTTTCTCTTGCATATTTTATTGTATATATTGCTCAAGGCCACCACATTGGTTTTCCCCTCCCTTCCCACACCCCCTTTCCTTTCCCTACCCCCCTCACCCTTGCCCTTTCCCTCCCCCTCCCTCCCTTTCCCACCCCTCCCCCACCCTAACCTATTCTAAAATATTCTATTTTCTTTATCCTGCCATCCTTGTAACTTGAAAATGTCAATAATATATATATATAAAACAGTAGTAGCCTTATATAAATACATTTTCAGAAAAGTACAACCATAATTAACCAGCTTTTGAAAGTGCAAAAATGGCAACCCACCACAAAGAGTTTCTATTGAAACCGGCAGGCTTTGATCTTTTCGGTGGTTGCTACAATTAAAAGATGATTGAAAGTGGTTGAATATTCTCAAAAACCGGCCCTTTTATGTCCACTATTAGATTGTAATCTAGCACAGGCTGAGTTTCTAATTTTCACACGTTTACCATTGTATAGCATTGCACAATATGTCCCTGTTTTATAAATAAAGCATTTATAAAATGTGGCGTTATTTTTGACACTGTAATTTACACCTCTATACAGTATGAGAAAACAAGCGACTGATGTGACTTACCCTCCAAGTGAGGTTTTGTCTGTTGTGGTTTCCTATGTTTTTTCTTGTGGTTTAATTGAGCGTACTCAACGCCATCCATATCACCCGTAAGTATGAGTTATGCTTTGTAAGTTATAATTGGGCAGTTTTATGTTTGGGTTTGTTATTTGTAACAACACTTTTCTATGTATACTGAGCTAAATGAAAGTTGGTTTCTAAAAATACAAAAAGAGAAAAAGAAAATGCTCATTAACAAATATACAGGGGAAAGTTGAGTTAAAAAACACATTATAGTGAAAAAAGAAAATTAAAAAAAAGCACGTAAATATTCCACCCTAGCCCACTTCTACCCATTATCGGCTCAGCTCAGTTGCTATTAATACTGCAGGCTCTCAATTCAATAACTTCTCTACCAAAGGTACACTCTATTGTCAAAAGTATTGTGACACCTGCATTTACATGCACATGAACTTTAATGGCGCCCCAGTCTTAGTCCGTAGGGTTCAATATTGAGTTGGCCCACCCTATGCAGCTATTACAGCTTCACCTCTTCTGGGAAGGCTGTCCACAAGGTTTAGGAGTGTCTATGGGAATGTTTGACCATTCTTCCAGAAGAGCATTTGTAAGGTCAGGCACTGATGGTGGACAAGAAGGCCTGGCTCGCAGTCTCCACTCTAATTCATCCCAAAGGTGTTCTGTCAGGTTGAGGTCAGGACTCTGTGCAGGCCAGTCAAGTTTCTCCACCCCAAACTCGTTCATCCATGTCTTTATGGACCTTGCTTTGTGCACTGGCCCAAATCATTTGATGGAGGGGGGATTATGGTGTGGGGTCTTTTTTCAGGGGTTGGGCGTGGTCCCTTAGTTCCAGCGAAGGGAACTATTAAGCATAATTATGCTAAAAACCTAATTATCAGCATACTGAGACATTTTGGACATTTTCATGTTCCCAACTTTGTGGGAACAGTTTGGGGATGGCCCCTTCCTGTTCCAGCATGACTGCACACCAGTGCACAAAGCAAGGTCCATAAAGACATGGATGACCGAGTTTGGGGTGGAGGAACCTGACTGGCCTGCACAGAGTCCTGACCTCAGCCTGATAGAATAGAACACCTGATAGAACACCTTTGGAATGAAATAGAGCGGAGACTGTGAGCCAGGCCTTCTCATCCAACATCAGTGCCTGACCTCACAAATACGCTTCTGGAAGAATGGTCAAACATTCCCATAGACACTCCTAAACCTTGTGGACAGCCTTCCCAGAAGAGTTGAAGCTGTTATAGCTTCAAAGGGTGGGCCAACTTATTATTTAACCCTACAGACTAAGACTGGGATGCTATTAAAGTTCATGTGCGTGTAAAGGCAGGTGTCCCAATACTTTTGACAGTATAGTGTATATTTTGACTTTGTCGCTTTTCCTATCAATATATATAGAAACTCACTCTAAATCTGATAGTATGGAGTTATCAATAAAGGAAAATAACATTCCCCCCTTTTCTTTCCCTTTTATTTTCTTGCTTCCTCTTTATCCTCCTCCTCTTTATCTACCTTATTCCTAATCTTTTCAATATCTTTTTTAAACTCAAATCAAACTTGTTACTACAAATAGTAAGGGACTAACCTTAAATACCCATCCAGAGACATATTGAATTATGTCATTTTTGACAAAATCTACCTAACACTAACAATTTTTTGAAATAGTGATTTTGACCTGGATAAAATACATATTTCCTTGTGTAGAAATGACAGTTGATCTATTTTCTTGATGCCTATTTGAGCTGTGTTGTTCTCATGTATCTTGAAAAAATATATATAAATAAAGAATTAAAAAAAAACATGTAACTATTCCAAATTAAACATTTCTAAAAATATAAAATAAATATATAAGCAGACTGATTTGCTACACAAAGATTTATGTAACAGGAAGTTCATATGTACACGGGGCTAAATGGAAGTTGCTTTCTGGAACACAAAAGAGAAAAAGAAAATGTTCATTAACAAAAATTGCAGGAAAGTACAGTTAAGAACTTTACTGAAAAATATTGTAATCCTATGAATTCAATTAAATAAAGAAAAGAAATGTATATAATGAATATTATTATTAGTATTCAGTATATACATTTTTTTTTCTTTTTTCACATGCCTTTATTTTAAAGTGTTAACATTTAACCACTTCAGCCCCGGAAGAATTTCCCACTTTAGGACCAGAGCACTTTTTGTGATTCGGCGCTGCGTCGCTTTAACTGACAATTGCGCGGTCGTGCGACGTTGTACCCAAACGAAATTTGCGTCCTTTTTTTCCCACAAACAGAGCTTTCTTTTGGTGGTATTTGATCGCCTCTGCGTCATTTCTGATCGCCGCTATAAACAAAAGAAGAGCGACCATTTTGCAAAAAAACCCAAATTTCTTACTTTTTGCTAAAATTCAAATCCAAAAAAAAAAAATATAAAAACACTTTTTTTTTCACCGTTTTTGGCCGATTTATATAATTCCTCATATTTGTGATAAAAAAAATTGCAATCGGCGTTTATTGATTGGTTTGCGCAAAAGTGGCCGCGTTTACGGATGGTGAGAATTCATTTCTGGGGTTTTTATTTTTTTTATTTTTTACTAGTAATGGCGGTGATCTGCGATTTTTAGCGGTAATGTGATATTGGGGCGGACATGTCGGACATTTTTGACACTTTTTTGGGACCAATGACATTTATTCAGCGATCAGAAATTTAAATGTCCACTGATTACTGTATAAATGTCATTGGCAGTGAAGGGGTTAACCTGCAGGGGGAGATATAGGGGTTAATCGTGTTCCCTGGGTGTTCTTACTGTGGGTGGGTTGGGCTAACATGGGCATGAGAGATCTAACTGATCCCAGTGACAGGGATCAGTAGATCTCTCATGCCCCACTGACAGGGCGGGGAACCGCCGTGTTTACATCGGCGGTTCCCCGTTCTTTCCCTGTAGCCGCTCATCGCGGCTCGCCGGCGGACATCGGGTCCGCCCGAGCCGCGGGCACACTCCCCAGGAGTGCGGCTGGTGGCCAAAAGCAGATCGCCGCTTATTAACGGCGATTCGCGCAGGGCTCCCCGACTGCCGCCGTGAAAAGACGGCGCGCGGTGGGGAACCTGTTAAAGAAAACAAAAACTGCTGTATCTGCTTCAAAAGTGTTAGTTGGAGTTAGTTCCTTAAATCGTTTGTTGCTTAGAACTGTGGCTTCCCATTAAAAAAAAAAAAAAAAGAAAAAAATGCATATACAGTTGTGCTCATAAGTTTACACACCCTGACAGAATTTATGATTTCTTGGCCATTTTTCAGAGAATATGAATGAAAACCCAAAAACTTTTCTTTCACTCATGGTTGGTGTTTGGCTGAAGCCATTTATTATCAATAATCTGTGTTTACCCTTTTTATATCATAATGACAACAGAAACTACCCAAATGACCCTGATCTAAAGTTTTACATACCCTGGTGATTTTGGCCTGATAACATGCTCACAAGTTGACACAAAGGGGTTTGAATAGCTATTTAAGGTAACCATCCTCACCTGTGATCTGTTTGCTTGTAATTAGTGTTTCTGTATAAAAGGTCAATGGGCTTCTGGACTCCTGACAGACCCTTGAATCTTTCATCCAGTGCCGCACTGACATTTCTGGATTCTGAGTCATGGGGAAAGCAAAAGACTTGTCAAAGGATCTGCGGGAAAAGGCAGTTGAACTGTATAAAACAGGAAAGGGATATAAAAAGATATCCAAGGAATTGAGAATGCCAATCAGCAGTGTTCAAACTCTAATCAAGAAATGGAAAATGAGGGGTTCTGTTGAAACCAAACCACGGTAAGGTAGACCAACTGAAATTTCAGCCACAACTACCAGGAAAATTGTTTGGGATGCAAAGAAAAACCCACAAATAACTTCAGGACTCTCTGAAAACATGTGGTGTGGCTGTTTCAAGATGCACAATAAGGAGGCACTTGAAGAAAGATGGGCTGCATGGTCGCGTCGCCAGAAGAAAGCAGTTACTACACAAATGCCACAAAGTATCCCACTTACAATACGGCAAACAGCACAGAGACAAGCCTCAAGCCTTCTGGTACAGAATCACTTGGAGTGATGAGACCAAAATTGAGCTTTTTGGCCACAACCATAAACGTTACATTTGGAGAGGAGTCAACAAAGCCTGTGAAACACGGAGGTGGATCGCTGATGTTTTGGGGATGTGTGAGCTACAAAGGCACAATAAATTTGATCAAAATTGATGGCAAGATGAATGCAGTTATCGAAAAATACTGGAGGAACATTTGCATTCATCAGCCAGGAAGCTGTGCAAGGGACGTACTTGGACATTCCAACATGACAGTGATCCAAAACCCAAGGCCAAGTCGACCTGTCATTGGCTACAGCAGAATGAAGTGAAGGTTCTGGAGTGGCCATCTCAGTCTCCTGACCTCAATATCATTGAGCCACTCTGGGGAGATCTCAAACATGCAGTTCATGCAAGACAGCCCAAGAATTTCCAGGAACTGGAGGCTTTTTTCAAAGAGGAATGGGCAGCTTTACCATCTGAGAACATAAAGAGCCTCATCCACAAATCCCACAAAAGACTTCAAGCTGTCATTGATGTTAAAGGGGGCAATACACAGTATTAAGAACTGGGGTATGTAAACTTTTGATCAGGGTCATTTGGGTAGTTTCTGTTGCCATTATGATTTAAAAAGAGTACACACAGTTGATTGATAATAAATGGCTTCAGCCAAATACTAAGCATGAGTGAAAGAAATGTTTTTGTGTTATCATTCATATTATCTGAAAAATGGCCAAGAAATCATAAATTTTACCAGGGTATTTTACCCATGTAAACTTATGAGCAGGACTGTACACACAGTGTATTGAGTGTACACTAGGGATGAGCTCCCGGTTCGAGTCAAACTCACGTTAGACTCGGACATCGGGTGTTCGTTTGTTCGGGTTTTACTGAACATTACGGGGCGTTCACGGGAACTTCACGCGCCCCATAATGCATTCAAATGGCGACGGAATGTCCCCCGCTGATTGGCCAAAGCACTGGGTGGCCTGCTGTGAGAGCTTTGATTGGCTAAAGGTAGGGTGCCTTTAACCAATCACTGCACAGCAGCCTCAATCCACGCCCCACACTATATAAAGCCGCTTGTACACTACTCTATGTAGCATGTATGTAGCGTGTAAGCTCTCGGAGAGAGAGCTTAGGGAAATATATACTATATACATAGGGCTATCTGTATATAGTCAGGCAGTGCAAGAATAGATATATATATATATAGCTCCCTAGTGTATATATATATATGAAATGCCTTTAGTGTATACTATATACAGCTAATTCAGTGTATATAGTATATAGCGTCCATTTAGGCAGTGCAAGTATATATATATATGTGTTTGCACAGCGTACACTATATATCAGTGTACACTGTACATACGGTATTTAGTACACTTGACGTGGTGTATTAAAATATATACAGCCCGGTATATATATCTATACATATATAGATATATATATATATATATCTATATATGTATATATACACAGTGTATTGAGTGTGCACTATATATCTGTACATACGGTATATAGTACACTTGACATGGTTTATTAAAATATATACAGCCTGGTATATATTATATATATATTGTAAGGGGGTTAGCTTGGCAGGGGGTATGTGTGACCCCTTGGAAGGTTTCACTACACAATTTAGGCACAGCAAGACAGCAGTTTCAGGTGAAAACAAAAAGGTAGGTTATTCTCACTAGTTACAATGTGAAAAACAGCAAAGCAAAAACAAACAACAAAATAAATCCTAGGCCACTTGGTCTCTGACTGCACAATAGGTTTCTCTCTCTGTCAGCTGGGTACAGCCTAACGCTGTACCTAGCTCCTATCTCCCACTGCAGGACACTCAGCCACACAGGCCTTACCGTGTACAGGATGTGTGTTACACTCCCTAGTCTATGGTCACAGAACTGGTTCCAGGGTGAAGCACTCACCTATGCCTGCTGGGAGTTCTTGTAGAGGAATTACTGAGCCAGCACACCTCAGCTGGGCTCATTATCTCTACTCTGCAAGACTCCCCTTAGTGGTATAAGTCTGCATACACTTTAAATCTAGGGCAAATGTACCTGCCATCCTGCACGCAACCTGGCACCTTTACCCGCCTGTTGTCACAAAAAATATATATATACACACACAGCGTATTGAGTGTACATTATATATCAGTGCATTTGGGGTGTACATACAGTATATAGTACACTTGACGTGGTGTATTAAAATATATTATTAACTGCAAGGGGTTACAGTGTTCTGGCACCGCCAGCACCCAAGGTCCAATTTTTCGCTACCTGTTTGACTGGGGCTTTCGTCACAATTTTTTTTTCAATATATTTTTATTAATATTTAGCTTGTCACAATTTTTTAACTAATTTACAACATCAGGGCCTGTTCCTCTGTCCAACAAGAGTAACTGCAAGGGATTACAGTGTTCTGGCACCGCCAGCACCCAAGGTCCAATTTTTCGCCACCTGTTTGACTGGGGGATTTCGTCACAATTTGTAAACTAATTTACAACATCAGACCCTGTTCCTTCATCCAACAAGAGTAACTCCAAGGGGTTACAGTGTTCTGGCACCGCCAGCACCCAAGGCCCAATTTTTCTCCACCTGTTTGACTGGGGGATTCCATCCCAATTTGTAAACTAATTTACATCAGGCCCTGTTCCTCCGTCCAACAAGAATAACTGCAAGGGGTTACAGTGTTCTGGCACTGCCAGCACCCAAGGCCTTTGTCACAATTTGTAAACTAATTTACAACATCAGGCCCTGTTCCTCCATCCAAAAACAGTAACTGCAAGGGGTTGCAGTGTTCTGGCACCGCCAGCACCCAAGGCCCAATTTTTCGCCACCTGTTTGATTGGGGGATTTTATCACAATTTTTTAACTACAACAGCAGGACCTGTGACAAAATGAAAAAAAAATGAGGTGGGGTTCCCCCTCCAAAACCCAAAGCAGGCCCTTCAGGTCTGGTATGGAATTTAAGAAGAACCCTGTGCCAAAATTAAAGAAAAAGAACAATGTGGAGTCCCCCCAAAATCAAAATCAGGCCCTTCAGGCCTGGTATGGAATTTAAGGGGAACCCCATGCCAATTTTTTTTTAAAAAACAGTGTGGGCTCCCCCCAAAAATCCAAACCAGACCCTTATCTGAGCATGCAGGCAGCGAGAGCCCCCCCCACCCTTCCAAACCATACCAGGCCACATGCCCTCAACATGGGGAGGAGGCTTTGAGGTTGCCTCCAAAGCACCTTGTCCCCATGTTGATGGGGAGAAGGGCCTCATCCCCACAACCCTGGCTGGTGGTTGTGGAGGTCTGCGGGCAGGGGGCTTATCAAAATCTGGAAGCCCCCTTTAATAAGGGGGCCCCCGATCCCAACCCCCCCCATGTGAATAGGTATGGGGTACATTGTACCCCTACCCATTCACCAAAAAGTGAGTGCAGTGGTAAAAAAACAAGAGGCAGTTTTTGACAAGTCCTTTATTGTGTAAAATAGCTCTTCTCTTCTTTCTTCTTTCTTCATCCATCTTCTCCTGGCCCAGTCCTTCTTCTGGTCTTCTGCTTCTTCTTTTAGTCTTCTTGCTTTCTCTCTTCATCTGCAATTTCCATCTTCTTCTCCCTTCTTCTTTCACCGCTGCCGCTGTCCCCGCTGTTGTAGCCTGGCCCCTGTGCGTCTCCCAGAATGGGCGGTATTCACAATGACAGTTCTTTCATAAGAAGAGGCGGGGCCATCCAGTGACGTAACTGAGTGAACCTGCCCCCTTCTGACCTCATGCTCTGTCAGAGGGGCGGGTCACCCATTTACGTCACCAGGTGGCCTCGCCCCTTCTTATAAAAGAACTATCATTGCGAAGACCTCGTATGGGAGATGTGCAGGGGCTGGGTTGCAGCAGTCGGGAGAGCAGCAACGGTGATAGAAGAAGAAGATGAAGATTTAAGACAAAGAGAGGAAGCAAGAGGACCACAAAGAAGAAGCAGAAGACCAAAAGAAGGACTGGGCCAGGAGACGATGGAGGAAGAAAGAAGAAAGGAAAGAGCTATTGTACAAAATAAAGGACAATAAAAAACTGCCGCTTGTTTTTTGTAACACTACACTCCTTTTTGGTGAATGGGTAGGGGTGCAATGTACACCATACCTTTTTCGCATCGGGGGGCGGGATCTTGGGGCACCCTTATGAAAGGCCCCCACAAGCACCGTCCAGGCTTGTGGGGAAGAGGCTCTTGTCCCCATCAACATAGGGACAAGGTGCTTTGAGGTGGGGGAGGCAGAGCCCCCCTTCCCCAAAGCACCCATACTCCCCATGTTGAGGGTATGTAGGCTGGTACGGTTCAGGAGGGGGGCGTTTGCCCATCCTCCCCCCATCCTAACCGGCCAGGGCTGCATGCTTGGATAAGGGTCTGGTTTGGATTTTAGGGGGAACCCCATGTCAATCTTTTTAAAAATTTGGCTTAAAAGATCTTAAAAGATTTTTCATGTTCGGGTCCCATAGACTTTAAATGTGTTTGAATGGTCGCCTAAACTTTTTGTCTGTTCGCATGTTCTGGTGCAAACCGAACCGGGGGGTGTTCGGCTCATCCCTAGTGTACACTATATATCAGCGCATTCGGGGGTGTAGTATGGTATATAGTACACTTGACTTGGTGTATTAAAATATATACAGTCTAGTATATATATATACATACAGCCTATTGAGTGTACACTATATATTAGTGCATTTAGGGGTGTGTGGTATATAGTACACTTGACGTGGTGTATTAAAAATTATACAGTTTAATATATATATATATATATATATATATATATATATATATATATATATACACACACACACACACACAGCGTATTGAGAGTACACTATATATCAGTGCATTTGGGGTTGAACGTACTGTATATAATACACTTGACGTGGTGTATTAAAATTTATACAGTCTAGTATATATATATATATGTGCACACACAGTGTACACTATATATCAGTGCATTCAGGAGTGTACGCTACATAGTACACTACTTGACATGGTGTCTTAAAATATATACAGTCTAATATATATATATATATATATATATATATATATATATATATATATATATAGTCAGATATATATATATATATATATATATATATATATATATATATATATATATAGTCAGGTCCATAAATATTGGGACTTTGACACAATTCTAATCTTTTTGGCTCTATACACCACCACAATGGATTTGAAATGAAACCAACAAGATGTGCTTTAACTGCAGACTTTCATCTTTAATTTGAGGGTATTTACATCCAAATCAGGTGAACGGTGTAGGAATTACAACAGTTTGTATTTGTGCCTCCCACTTTTTAAGGGACCAAAAGTAATGGGACAATTGGCTGCTCAGCTGTTCCATGGCCAGGTGTGTGTTATTCCCTCATTATCCCATTTACACGGAGCAGATAAAATGTCCAGAGTTAATTTCAAGTGTGCTATTTGCATTTGGAATATGTTTCTGTCAACTCTCAATATGAGATCCAAAGAGCTGTCACTATCAGTGAAGCAAGCCATCATTAGGCTGAAAAAAACAAAACAAACCCATCAGAGAGATAGCAAAAACATTAGGCGTGGTCAAATCAACTGTTTGGAACATCCTTAAAAAGAAAGAACACACCGGTGAGCTCAGCAACACCAAAAGACGCGGAAGACCCCGGAAAACAACTGTGGTGGATGACCGAAGAATTCTTTCCCTGGTGAAGAAAACCCCCTTCACAACAGTTGGCCAGATCAAGAACACTCTCCAGGAGGTAGGTGTATGTGTGTCAAAGTCCTAGGGTCAGGTGACGGATGCGCACCGCAGGAATCGCACCACTGAAGTGTGAAGCGCACACTAAGGTTGCGCTGTGCACTGCAAGGTTGTGGACCTATGGCTGACTGCTGCTGAGTAGTACCAGCTGATACGGGGAGAGGGCCCCCTAGAGCACGGACACTGGAACACAGGGAGCTAGTGCATCGGCTTTCCCAGGGCGCGGAATCTAAGAGCCAGTGGGTATTCACCAGAGCCTCTGGTGGTGAGGATGGATTTGGCTGCAACTGGATCCAGGTCGCGGCCCCCAGGGTCCCCTAGCTCAGGCCCAGCTGGCTACAGGTGGAAGAGGGGAAGCAGCAGCACAGGAATAAGCAAGAATAGTCAGAGGAATGGCAAAGGGTCAGGGCTACAAGCAGACAGGAGAAAACCGAAAACAAGCCGAAGATCGAGGTATAAGGCAGGCAGGGATAGTCAGACAAGCCAAGGATCAAAACACGGATAAGACTCAGAGCAACCGGAGGAGACAATCACACTGAAGCCAAACACGAACAAACGTTGATCAGCCATACACTGCCAGGCTTATATCCTGTTACCAATTAAGGCCTGGGGCGAAGGCCACCAGAGGAAGGCCTACTAAAGCTCACAGGTGAGGGAGGCCCGGCCTTTAACTGGACACATGCAGCAAAGGTAGGCAACAGATAAGACATGAACGTTGGGTGGTTTTCGACCCTTTACCCTTTGTGCCCATGAGCCCAGTTAATAAAAATGCTCCACTAATGAACTCCTGATGAAGTAGAGCTCTATCCAGGAAATGTGTTGAGTGTGTGGAGGAGCCAAAATTATAGATGTACTACCAATCACATGGGAAACACAAACATGCTGAATATCTAACCCATGTTTGGGCAAGGTCAACATATGGTTGACACTTTTTCAACATATGGTTGTTGTCATTGTCTTTTTCTAAACAATCATTTTGTAATAAATTATTTTTTATTGAAACAGTGGTACTGCCTATAAAATCCCGCCATTTTGTTTTGAGTAATACAATTGGGATGTGGTAGTTTAAGGTCTGTCCTTTTATTTACCCTCCATGTTAGCCAATGTGTCCATGCACACTATGGCTTTTTCAGGAGTTTACGGGAATATGCTCTTAAAGGCAAAAAATAAAACCCACCAAACTCGCTTTTGAGAGGAGCTTTCAAGCAGAAAAGACACCTAAGTGCCCGAAAACACTACAAAACGCGCAAAAGAGCATGAAAAGACATGAAAAAGCTCACAGAAGCTTGAAAACACACACACAAAATTATAAAAAAAATTGGGGGAGGGCTTGTAAAAAAAACCCACTTATGCTCAAAAAAGCTCAATAAAACGTGCAAAAGAGCCCCAAAATGTACAAGCTTCTTTAACCACTTCAAGGCCACCCCCCCCCGTCATTATACGGTGGCCGTTTGAAGTGGAATACTGTTGTTATGGTAGCAGATAGCTACCATAACCACGGTATCGTTTTTTTCTGCCGGCGATTCTGCACATGATAAAAGCGATCTTAGCGGCGAACTCGCCGCAAGATCATTTTTAGCAGCGGCGGGATAGGTGCCCCCGCCAGTCTCTGGTCATCTCCGCCTCTTACCAGACCCGCCGGCAGCGGTGGAGATGATCGGTTCCTCTCCCCCCAGTGTCCATGAGCCGACTGAGCAGCTAAAGCCGTTCACTCGGCTCCATAACATTGCAGGGCGGAAGCGACGTCACAAGTCACTTCCGCCCAATGCTCTTTTTTTTTTGCACTCTCATTTTTTTTCAAATTATTTTTTTTTTGCATTTTACTGTAAATATGAGATGTGGGGGGAGGGGAGGTCTTTTTTACCCCCAGATCT
The DNA here is from genome assembly GCA_018402905.1 of Glandirana rugosa. Taxonomy (NCBI): domain Eukaryota; kingdom Metazoa; phylum Chordata; class Amphibia; order Anura; family Ranidae; genus Glandirana; species Glandirana rugosa. Next base: position 515,233 of record BLSH010347416.1, read on the forward strand.
CATATTTAGGAGGTCCTGGCATGCTTTTTTCTATTACAAGGAATGTTTACATTTCTTGTAATAGGAATAAAAGTGATCAAAATTTTTTTTTTTTAAAAAAAGAACGGTGTAAAAATAAAAAGTAAAATAAATAATTAAAAAAAAAATGTAAAGCGCTCCCGCCCCCGTGAGCTCGCGCGCAGTGGCGAACGCATACGTAAGTCCCGCCCACATATGAAAACGGTCTTCACACCACACATGTGAGGTATCGCCGCAATCGTTAGAGCGGGAACAATAATTCTAGCACTCTGTAACTCAAAACTGCTAACGTGTAGAATTTTGGAAATGTCGCCAATGGAGATTTTTAAGTTGCAAAGTCTGTCGCCATTCTGCGAGCGGACGCAATTTTGAAGCACGGCATGTTGGGTATCATTTTACTCGTGGTAACATTATCTTTCACAATATGGGAAAAAATTGGCCTAACTTTACTGTTGTCTTATTTTTTAACTCAAAAAAACTTTTTTTTTTCTTTAAAATTGCGCTTGAAAGACCGCTGCGCAAATACGGTGTGACATAAAGTTTTGCAACGACCGCCATTTTATTCTCTAGGGCAGGGATAAGCAATTAGCGGACCTCCAGCTGTTGCAAAACTACAAGTCCCATCATGCCTCTGCCTCTGGGTGTTATGCTTGTGGCTGTTAGAGTCTTTTTATGCCTCATGGGACTTGTAGTTCTGCAACAGCTGGAGGTCCGCTAATTGCATAGCACTGCTCTAGGGTGTTAAAAAAAAAAAAAAAAATATATATATATATATATATATATATATATATATATATAATGTTTGGGGGTTCTAAGTAATTTTATATATATATGTAAAAAAAACACCGAACTCCAAAAAAGAGGCTCGGTCTTGAAGTGGTTAAGCTTTTTTTGAGCTGCAGTGTGCATGAGCCCTTAGACCCCCCATTCACACTATTAGATTTTCTGCAGATTTTTGTCTTCAGATTTACCAAAACCATGTAGTGTAAGGGCCGGCCTGATTGCATACAAATTGAAACTCTTAGGCCTCATACACACGGACGTTTTTTGACGCCGGCGTTTTCTGGTGTTTTTTGCAGCTCTCCATGTTAGTCAATGGCCCCATAAAAACACAGACATTTTTGAGCTGTAGATGGCGTCGGCGTTAGTGAGCTGAAACTGGAACCCACGGCCAGCGCGTTCTGAGGCTGTAACGTTTTGGCGTTTTTCTGACACCGACACCGCAAAATGCTCACTAACACCAACTAGTGCCGTACCGTCGTTAACCGGCGTTTTTTGACACTGATGTTTTTAGGTTGAAAAATAGCAGAGGGATGATTTATTTTTAAAAAAACGCCTATTGACGCCGACGCTCACTAACGCTCACTAATGCTGATGCACGCCGATTTTTTTTCCTTGACGTCGGGTCCGACGTTTTGTTTATTTTTTAAGAAACGTCCGTGTTTATGAGGCCTTAAAGTGGTAGTAAACCCACCTATAATTTTCAGCCAAGGAAGCTGCCATCTTGGCCTCCAAATGCCGTGATGCTGCACATGTGATCAGCTTTGACAGCAGCCATTGGATGGTTTGACAGATTGGTTTAGAGCACAACCAATGGGAGTGTTACATTTCCGACACGTGCCGGAAATGTAACTGATTTTTAAAATGTAAAATGGATGGGTTTACTACCGCTTTAAGGTTCGACCTCATATTATCTGGTTTTGGTAAATCTGAAGGAAAAAATCTGCAGAAAATCTAATAGTGTGTATGGGGGTCTTAGGGTATTTTATGTAAAACTAAAAGAGTATTTTACTAGTTGTGGAATACAAAATACGATGCAGTAAGGGAACAACTCCAGCATAATAGACCTGTGTGACCAAAGCCAGCACTTTCTTGATCCAGCAACGTGATTAATGCTTTATTTGTTGCACCTCCTGAGGTCCAGAGACTCCAATAGCTTGCTCAAGAATTCTTACTTCGGCCGCTGTCTCTCTCCTGCTCTCGTTTCTCTGAGTCCTCTTACCAAAGCTAACAGGTGCAGCAGAGCCTGAGGACTGCTCTGTCTGTCTGCAACAGCTCAGTGGTGGCTGAAGGCAGGGATTATGTAAGGAAGGTCTGGCTCCCCTTCACACCTGATTCCAACCCACACACAACCCAGCAACTCTAAGAGCCGGTTCACACTGAGGCGACTTGTCAGGCGACTCAAGTCGCCTGACAAGTCGTCCCCATGCAGTGCAATGGAACCGTTCTAATAGGAGCGACTCAGGTCGCTCCGACTTAGAAAAAGGTTCCTGCACTATTTTCGGGGCGACCTCAGCGCGACTTGCATTGACTTCTATGTAAAGAAGTCTCCTTGCAAGCCGCGCTGAGGTAGCCTCGAACGGGGCGACTTGCTTTGCCCTGCAAGTCGTGCCGCCTCAGTGTGAACCGGCTCTTAGGCCTCATACACACGGACGTTTTTTGACGCCGGCGTTTTCTGGCATTTTTTGCAGCTCTCCATGTTAGTCAATGGCCCCATAAAAACGTCTGCGTTTTTGAGATGTAGGTGGCGTTGGCGTTAGTGAGCAGAAAGTAGAACCCATGGCCATCGCGTTCTGAGGCTGTAACGTTTTGACGTTTTTTGACGCCGACGCCACAAAATGCCAACTAACGCCAACAAACGGCAACTAATATTGTACCGGCGTTTTCCGGCGTTTTTTGACGCCGACGTTTTTAGGTTTAAAAATAGCAGAGGGATGATTTTTTTAAAAAAACGCCTATTGACGCCGACGCTCACTAACGCTCAAAAACGCCAATGCATAACGCCGAAAAACGTCGACTTTTTTTCCTTGACGTCGGACCCAACGTTTTGTTTATTTTTTTAGATACGCCCGTGTGTATGAGGCCTTAATCTTTTCAGGGCTCTCCCACTTAACATTTCTAAATCCTTTATTGATAACCTACAAAGAGATGTTAATAGATTTATCTGGCAAGATAAAGGTCCTACATTCTCCAGACAGAACCTATATAGCCCCCCAATCAGCTGGTGGTCTTGGATTGCCTAATCTTTGGTTATATTTTTCAGCATTTCTTTTTACCCAGATGGCCGAATGGAATCCCGAGCTCAAATGTTCCTTGGGTGAGATTTGAAAACGACACCATCCCTCCTTATCACCTCCCATATATTCTATGGTCCCTCTCTGTCTCTAACCGTACTTATCCCCTTTAATACTATAGTGACTCAAACGCTAACTCTTTGGAACTGCTATAAGAATAAACTCAGTTTGATCTCTTGCGCCCCCCAAGTGCATCTTTTCTAGGAGACCCATCATTTACCCCAGCTTTTGACTTCCCAGATAGTTTTGCATAATGGCAGACTAATTCCCTAGTCACCTTATTGGATCTCCAAATCAATGGAGCATTCACTACTTTTGACCTCTTGCGTTCACAAAAACAGATCCCACTCCGAGAACATTTTTGTTATATGCAAATCAAACACTTTTATAGTTCACAATATAGCCTCTCTCCGTCCTCCCCAAATACTTTTTTCGAGAGACTTTGCCATGACCCAGAGGTAAAAGCCTCATTTATGAGATTTATTAACCGGTTTCGGACTGGCTCACGTACATTTACTGCTGCAGAGTGGTGCTGTAGCGCAAATCGCCAACTTTATGCGTGGCCAGCGGGCAGGATTGTGCCCGTGGCTCGGGCGGACTCAATGTCCACCGGCGAGCCGTGATTGCTTAGGACAGAAGAAAAACGGGGAACCGCCCATGTAAACACATTGGAATAAGCACTTAGCGGACCTCCAGCTGTTGCAAAACTACAAGTCCCATCATGCCTCTGCCTCTGGGTGTCATGCTTGTGGCTGTCAGAGTCTTGCTATGCCTCATGGGACTTGTAGTTCTGCAACATCTGGAGGTCCACTAATTGCATATCCCTAATCTATGAGATCTACAGATCCCTGTCATTGGGATCAGTTGGGATCAGTTAGATTTCTTATGCCCCCGGCAGCCCAGCCCCCTCACAGTTAGAACACGGCTAGGGAACACAGTTACCCCCTAGATCTCCCCCTGCAGGTTAACCCCTTCACTGCCAATGACATTTATGCAGTAATCAGTGGATATTTACATTTCTGATCGCTGCATAAATGTCATTGGTCCCAAAAAAGTGTAAAAAATGTCCGACATGTCCGCCCCAATATCACAGTCCCGATAAATATCGCAGATCGCCACCATTACTAGTAAAATAAATTAAAAATTGTAAAAACATAGGAAATTAATTCTCATGGTTTGTAAACATGCCAACTTTTGCACAAACCAATCAATAAACGCTGATGGCATTTTTTTTTTAACAAAAATATGAGGAAGAATATAAATCGGTCAAAACCGATGAATAAATTTGTTTTTTTTTATATTTTTTTTTTTTGATTTGTATTTCAGCAAAAAGTAAGAAATATTGTTTTTTTTTTTTGCAAGATTGTCGCTCTTCTTTTGTTTATAGCGGTGATCAGAAATGACGCAGAGGTGATCAAATACCACCAAAAGAAAGTTCTATTTGTGGGAAAAAAAGAAGCAAATTTTGTTTGGGTACAACGTCGCACGACCGCGCAATTGTCAGTTAAAGCAACGCAGCGCCGAATCGCAAAAAGTGCTCTGGTCCTAAAGAGGGAAATCCTTCCGGGGCTGAAGTGCTTAAGCAGCAATAGCCTCTTTCCCTACTGACCCCCTTTATAAGGTCAAGTGGGAATCAGATTGCACAGCACAATTTACCCCGTAGGACTGGGAGATAATTAGAGGTAGACAGATTTGGGTTTTTCTCTGACTGATGCCGATATTTAGAAATTGGGGCGGCCAATGGGCGATATATGATGCCGATTTTTTTGGACCAATATGTTAGGCTGATTTTTTTTTTTTTATCCCTTCATCTCATAAAATGTAACAGTTAAGTAATAAAAAGTGATACAGAAAATTGCTTAAATTAAACATTTATTAACCACTTGCCGACCGCCGATCGGCATCTGACGGCGACAAAGTGGCTCGTTCCCGCAAATCGCCGTCATACGACGGCGGCTGCAGGAACGTGTATAGTGAGCGCGCGCGCGCCGCCGGAGGCGCGCCCGCGCACTCACTGTGTCCAGGGGGGGCCAGGGAGCGGGTGCGGCGGGTTCGATTGCCGCCGGCCACCCGCGATGGCCCCCCCGGAGCGAATGAGCGGAGGTCCGTGTATGTAAACACGGACCTCCGCTCTGTGTGAGGGGGAAGGGCTGTGATCACAGTCTTCCTTTACGTGAAGGCTGTGATAACTTCCCTTCCCCAGATAGGCAGTCCCCTATACAGTAAGAACACGCCCAGGGAACATAGTTAACCCTTAGCGCGCCCCCTGCAGGTTAACCCCTTCACTGCCAATGGCATTTACACAGTAATCAGTGCATTTTTATAGCACTGATCGCTGTATAAATGCCAATGGTCCCAAAAAAGTGTCAAAACGTTCCGACATGTCCGCTAAAATATCGCAGTACCGCAAAAAATCGCAGATCGCCGCCATTTTTAGTAAAAAAAAAATAAAAAACCCCAAAAATGAATTCTCATCATCCGTAAACGCGACCACTTTTGCGCAAACCAATCAATAAACGCGCGCGATTCCCAATTGATACAAGGGACCCGCACAAGAATGACATATCCCCTGACGGATAGACCCCTTCCCTTCAATAGTGTCGGAAGTGCATTTCCTTCTGACACTAG
>BLSH010347416.1:527034-540225 GCA_018402905.1 Glandirana rugosa
TGTGGGCTACATGACTGGTGGGGGGTATTTGTACTTTCCTGGCTTGTTAGGGTCTCAAGAAATGAGATAGGTGGTCAGTACATCGGGTGTGATCAATTTTCAATAATTTGCACCATAGCTTGTAGACTCTATCACTTTCACAGAGAATAAATAATATCCACTAATTTGGGTTATTTTTACCAAAGATATGTAGCAGTATAAATTATGGCCCAAATTTATGAAGAAAAATTACTTTTTTGCAAAATTTTTCAAAACAAACTAAAAAAAAGTGTTTTTTTTTCAAAATTTTCGCTACTTTTTCGCTTATATTGAAAAAAATAAAAAACCCAGCAGTGATTATATACCACCAAAAGAAAGCTCTATTTGTGAGAAGAAAATGATAAAAAATTTGTTTGGGTACAGTGTTGCATGACTGAGTAATTGTCATTTAAAGTGTGAGAGCGCTGAAAGCTGAAAATTGGTCTGGTAAGGAAGGGGGTGTAAGTGTCCTGTATGGAAGCGGTTAAATGGTTAAACTGAGCTCATCTACACACCGGAGTTGATTCCTTTGTATACATTGTATCTCTTTGGTTCTTTTATCAGCAATGTTCTCAGACTTGGCAGGCTGTCTTTCTTTGTCCATTCTAGGAGTGACTCAAGTTGCTCCAACTTACAAAAAGGTTCCTCTACTACTTTTGGGGTGACTTGCATTGACTTCTATTACCGAAGTCGTTTGCAAGTCGCGCTGTGTGGGGTCACGCTGAGTCGCCCTGCAAGTCGGATCGCCCTCGTATGAACCGGCCTTTAGTGCATACATTAATCTGCCTAATTTGCAGCACAATCGGCCGATGCCGATTAACTAACCACTTCAGCCCCAGAAGGATTTCCCACGTTAGGACCAGAGCACTTTTGCAATTCGGCACTGCGTCACTTTAACTGACAATTGTGCGATCGTGCGACGTTGTACCCAAACAAAATTTGCGTCCTTTTTTTCCCCACAAATAAAGCTTTGTTTTGGTGGTATTTGATTCCCTCTGCGTCATTTCTGATCACCGCTATAAACAAAAAAAGAGCGACAATTTTGCAAAAAAAAAAAAAATATTTCTTACTTTTTGCTAAAATACAAATCCAAAAAAATATATAAAAAAAACAAATGTATTCATTAGTTTTTATTGATTTATATTCTTCCTCATAATTTTGGTAAAACAAATCGCAATCGGCGTTTGATTGGTTTGGGCAAAAGTTGTCGCGTTTTCAAACCATGAGTATTATTTTCTGGCGTTTTTACAATTTTTTTTTTTACTAGTAATGGCAGCGATCTGCGATTTTTAATGGGACTGCGATATTGCAGCGGACATGTTGGACATTTTTGACACTTTTTTGGGACCAATGAAATTTATACAGTGATCAGAAATTTAAATATCCACTGATTACTGTATAAATGTCATTGGCAGTGAGGGGGTTAACCTGGAGGGGGAGATCTAGGGGGTAACTGTTTTCCCTAGGCGTTTTCTAACTGTGAGGGGGCTGGGCTGTCAGGGGCATAAGAGATCTAACTGACCCCAGTGACAGGAATCAGTAGATCTCTTACATGCCGCCTGACAGAGCGGGGAACTGCCGTGTTTACATCGGCGGGTCCCCCTTTTTGTTCTCTGCTAGGCAATCGCGGCTCGCCAGTGGAGATCGGGTCGCCTGAGCCGTGGCCACACTACTGCAGAGTGCGGCGGGTATGAGAGTGCGCCGCCGTTGGTGCACCCCCGCCCGCTACAACACATGTGCCGCCATTAATAGACGGTGATTCACGGGACATAGCCACTCTGCAGCAGTAAATGTACACAATGCGGTTGGGAAGCGGTTAAGAAAAAACAAAAATCGTCCCGTTATATCGGTCTACCTCTGGAGATAATTCTGGATAAATTTCACAAATACACCTAATCTGTAATGGTTAGAGAAACGGCAATGGAGGTGTTAACCAGGTGGTATTACACTCCCTCTAAACTTCAAGCCATCTATCCTGAGACCTCCGGACTTTGTTTTTGGGGTGTCGGTCTGTGGTCACTTTCAAATATACATTTTGGGAATGTGGACGTCCCTCCTCGGTGTGAAATAAGATATCTGCTATAGCAGGGATATGCAATTAGCGGACCTCCAGATGTTGCAGAACTACAAGTCCCATGAGGCATAGAAAGACTCTGACAGCCACAAGCATGACACCCAGAGGCATGATGGGACTTGTAGTTTTGCAACAGCTGGAGGTCCGCTAATTGCTTATTCCTGTGCTATAGCCTCTGCAATTTCATGCACACCCTTGACTCTTACAATCTCAATGTGTCTTATCAGGGCGCCTATCCCTGGGGTTCTCCGCAGGGAGGAGAGACTAATTCACACTATTTGTGTTTCTACTTTGTGGGCTATTGCACTACATTGGAAGACCCCAATGGTCCCCCTATCCTGTATGCTGGAGAGGACTCATAGACATATGCTACTGTCTTGATCGATGATGAAACCTTCTAGGAACACCATGAACTGTAGGATCGATACCCCTAGAGATATCTCTTTGACCTTTTATCTGTACAATTACTGATTTTTGCTCTTTGAACAATTCGTGTGGATCCCTACCTCTGTATTGTTATCAGTGTTAGGTCATACGATTCTATCTCTGATCTTGTCAAGAGTTTGCGTATTTTCTTCATGCCTTAATAAAATAAGTTTGTAAACAAAAAAAAATAAAAATGGAGCTAAAATCTGCAGTCATAAAGTCTTTTATACCAAAAATCTGCTATCAAAGTTTTTCTTTTTACATTTAATCCCACTTTAGGAAGTAATAACTCTCTGTTAATCTTTTTGAACTTTTACAATCAGAATAAAAAAATCAATAAAACAACATTTATGTTTCAAGTTGATTCATTACCAATTGCTATTTAGTTGATATGGGAGTAAATAAAAAAATGTAAAATAAATAAATACTGACATAATGAAGCATTATATGCATTATGCTTTTTATGGAGATGTACATTACTTACCCTTCTCAGAGATACAGGTGGGATCTGCCTGGCCGATGTCCCTCTTCTGCTGCTATAGATCCATTTCTTCTAGCTGATATCACAGGACAGCAACCAGTTTATTTTTTTAATCTGTCCTAAAGAATAAAAAACCCTTTTTTGAACAAGAACATCATGCGTCTGACTGGCAGTTATCTCGAAACACGAATGCGTGTGTCTGGCTTGAATATAAAGCAATTGAATATTTTGTTGCGTAGAGCTTCCTCTCGTGGTTTTTTTTTTTTCTACAAACATCTGAAGGGGTTTCATGTGAATGACCAACCTTTAGGTTCCAAGAATGTCGCTTAAGATTAATTGAAACTAGGCTTAGTACTGCCAATGTATATATTTTTTTAATGTTCTACCACTTCTGGCCCTAATATCTTTAATATCTTGTAACTTTGTATAGGCCAGGGTTCTGTCACCTCCTTCCACATGCAACTCTCAGTACTCTTCGGGACCTGAAAAAAGCTTTTAGGTTTGTTGTTCTATTCTATAATGGAAATTGTGGGAACTACAGGATGGAGATCTCACCAGTTGAGTTCCTATAAAAGGTGGTTCTGTAAAGGGGAGCCTGCACAGGTGTTGTAGTCAATGGAACATCACAATAGTTAAGGGGAACTATGCATTCAGGCCTTGGAGGATCTGCCACGGGGCAACCTCTGGAACATCCTCTCTCAACCTTTTAAACACGAGGGAACCCTTGAAACTTTCTGGACTTGGGGAACCCGAACCAATAATTACTATGTCTACAGCTTGCATTCGTTTAAGGCCCCTTTCACACGGGCGGCTAAATGCAAGCCAGATACCAGATTCCAAATCACAACGATTACTTGCATTTGTACATTCCGATTAGCCACGGTTACATGCAGCTATGTTTAGCTGCAGTAGAAACATTCTTGACATTTCTGAAGTGCTTCCTATTGATTTTCTATGCTTGTTGCCGTTGCTATCCGTAGATGACACAGGGCACTGCTTTTACCTGCAGATTCGTGCAGATAGCTGCAGATTCGTGCAGATAGCTGCAGGTTTGTGCAGATAGCTGCATAACATCGTTCCTGGACGCATTCCAATCCATTTTTTCTAGTCGTTCTAAATCGTCTGTAACAAAACCGTTGCTAAATGCAGACTGTGAAAGGGGCCATAGGAAAGCATTGTCACAGTATAGCTGCGGTAGATAACTTCATCTATCGGCAGCTAAAAGCTGGATTCTATCCGTCCGTGTGAAAGGGGCCTAAGGGTCACTTGGAAGATTGCTCCTTACACTTGTGGTCAATAAGAAGAATCCCGCCCCCAATTTACAGCTAAAAAGATAATTGTTGTCAGTAGCTACTTTTCTGAGAGCCAGGAATTGCTCATTGTTCAAGGAAACCCTAACAACCTTTGGAGGAACCCTAGGGTTTCACAGAACCCTGGTTGAGAAAGGCTCCCCTAGACCCATGGAGCCAGGAAAGAGAGTTGCCAAGGTCTTTTTGGCCTATATGGGTCAAATTCCCTTGAAGACTTCCACCCTTTCATTTTTCCACCGCATAGTTTTCTTCAAACAACTATGAAAACTCTACGGTCAATTCACGACTTACTGCATGAATGTTAGCCTTAACCTCCCTGGCGGTATTCCCGAGTGTGGCCCGGGGTGGATTTTCAGTACCAAGAGCGGTAACCCCGAGCCACACTCGGGATCGCATCGCTGGATCCAGGCAGCGCTACTCACCTTGTCCCCTGGATCCAGCGATGTCCCCCGCCGTGTCTGCGGGTTCCGCCGCTCCGATGTCTCTGTGTGCAGGGCTCCATTCCCTGCGAGCGTCGGGGATGGAGACCGGCGGGAAATTCAAAAAGTGAAACACACAGCACACATACAGAACACTGTAATCTTATAGATTACATTACTGTATGAAATCATTTCACATCCCCTTTGTCCCTAGTGGTTTGCCCAGTGCCCTGCATGCACTTTTATATTATAAATGTCATTCTGTCTGCCTGGAAACATGAGAATGTCCATAGCAACCAAAAAGTGTCCCTTTACGTCAAAAGTGGTTTTTGATCAGCTAGAAAACAGTGATAGTAAATAAGAATCATTTGCAGAATTGAGTGATACTGATTTTTGAGGAAATTTATCATCAGACACTGAAAGTGACGACAGCGACAATTCTGCAACTGAGCAATTTTTGGTTTGATTACATTATTGAATACATTTTATTACTATTATATTATTATTTTTAGTTATTTATTATATTATAACTTATGATTTCATTTTTCAAACTTTTTCATACCCGGGATGTCTACTAGACTGTTGTTTGGACAGATTTAAGTGAGTTATTCCTAAGAATTACAGGCCTACAATATAAAACGCCAAATTTTCATGCAAAATAATCGTACCGCTTTCAGCAATAAATTCCAGACTCAGTCATACCGCCAGGGAGGTTAAAGTGGTTCTAAAGCCTAAACATTTTTTACCTTAATGCATTCCTTGCATTAAGGTAAAACATGTTTAGGTAAATGTATTGCCCCCTCACCCCTCCTAATACTTACTCACTCGATCCATCGCTGTGCCCATTTGCAGAGGCTCTCTTCCCACTTCCCGGTCTTATGGGTTTTGCTGAGGCAGCAGGAGCCACTGGCTCCCACTGTTGTCAATCAAAGCCAGTGACAAGGGAGTAGGGGCAGGGCCAAGCCAAACTGTCTGTGTCCATATACACAGGCAGCGTGGCTCAGGATAACCATAGAAAGCACCTTCCTATGGTGGCACACCGAGAAAAGGTGATGCCAATAGAGCCAGTGGGAGAGCTGAGAAAAAGTTTTTTCGGGGCCGCTCTGTGCAATTCCATTGCACAGAGCAGGTAAATATAAACCTGTTTGTAAACTTAGTTTGTTTCTATAACAATCACATTAATATAACTCATGTGGTATTTATCTTGATGTCAATTCACTAAAACACATGCCTTATTTACCAAATGAGCTCAATATTTCCATTTTGAAATATTTAGCACTTAATTTAGTATTTTTTTGCTTTATTAGATTTTTTTCCAAAGGCGATATCAATGCACCGGAGGGAGATCAATGAATGCACACTCAGAACTGTGAAACTATTAATGTATTCAAGGTGTGCCTTCATTCACAGAATGATCTGCCTCTGCTTCAATGCTACAAATGATTAGCATTCCTGACCTAATGCAGAACTAAATTGTATCTGAGCACCACAAACTGAAAACACTATTTATTTCATTTTCAACCCCTTCATGACAGCGGGTAAAACAAATCCTAATGCCTGAACACAATTTTTTAACTTTGGCATGTGTCAGTGCACATATCATCACAACTAAAATAGAGAGGAGATTCGGAGTAGGATTATAGTGGTGCCAACAAATGATAATGGAAAAGATAGGTACGCGCACTCTCAAATCGCTGTGTACGCGCACTCTCAAATCGACATACAATGGCGCGGTTTCTGCGGTCAAGCCAACCTGCCGCAGTACAACTGCGGCGCCTGGTCGGCAAGCGCTTAAGTACTTATCTTTTCCATTATCATTTGTTGGCACCGCTATAATCCTACTCCAAATCTCCTCTCTATTTTTGATATATATGGGATGAGGTGCCAGATCTATTTGTGTTAACCTCAGCCGAAATATAGGAAATATCATCACAACTACTCTGTGCATCCAGGTGAATTATGCAATGTTATTTTCAAGACAAATTGGGCTTTCATTTGGAGGTAAAGGGCAACAGATATCTCCTGACTTTTTATTTATTTATTTATTTATTATTTTTATTATTATTATTATTAATATTCTCAAATGAAAACTGGACCAAAATAGTGAAAACTTTTTTTTTTTAATTTACTGTATGTCTTGCTATTACCATAACCTACCACCAAAGAACAACCCAAAATATATTCTCCCGCTCCTGATACCACCTATGTGTATGTCAGTTGCTGTTTGTACTCGGAGTACAGCCCAGAAATAATGGTGTGCATTTTGCTTTTTTCATCTTGCGTAAAACACGCCGACACCGACACTAATTTAAACAAGGCAAACAGACTGTGCACTTTTGCAAAGTGAAGTTGCTCCAAAGCTTAGTAAATGAGAGGAAGTTCTGCTGACTTCCATCATCCAATCACGTGCAAGCAAAAAGCCTCACCTCATTTACTAATCTCTGGTGCAACTGCACTTGCCTTTAGTAAATCAACCCCCATTGTACCTTTCTTCCCATTCAGAGGAGAGAAAAAAGACATGCTGAGCTGAGGCTATCACAGCAATCATGTGATCAGGAACAAGGACTTCTGGTTAGTTCAAGGCCCAGGTATCTCGGTGAGAGTCCAGTTTTTTTTTGGCTGGGTCAGGTTTTCAAATTTACAGCTTCATGGAAGAAGACCTACTTTAGTGAGGCCCCCATATGTGCATGTGAACAGGGTTAATATTAAATAACAAGGGGTTAATAATCAAAGCAAACTCACCCATCCATGCTTTATTTTGTTGTAGCAATTACTTCCTGGGATCCATCTGCCCTTAGCTCTGGCATGCATGAAAGAATGAGTGCTTAGCTGGGAAAGCCCCTCCTCCCCTCCTGAAGACTCCTGGGATGTATGACAGCATTTTGGCCAAGGCCAGAAATCGGGAAGTAACTGAAGATATTTAAAAGCATTTTAAAACAAGTAAATATACAACATAATATATATATATTCTTTTTTTTGCAGAAAAACACAATTTTATAACAATGATGGGAAGGTGACTGTAAAGTATTCTGAGAGGATTCCTTTAGTTTCCTCAGGCTTGTGGTCCTTAACAAGGACCAATTGTCTACCGTGGGCACCCCGAATCATTGCAGACAGTTCTCATCCACAAGATGGTCTGAATAGGCACGAGATCTTTTTATTCATTGCTAAAGCCCGGCTCAGTTCATAGCCGATACCGAAGGACGGCCGAGTCACTTCCACCACTACCACATCAGCCTGTTTAACCACTTCAGTCCCGGAAGGGTTTGCCCCCTTAAAGAGGAAGTTAACCCTGATGCAAAATAGAAGCATAATGGGCTACTATGCATCGCATGCCATCCCATTATGTGTCACTTACCTGGAAACAAAGCCTGCGACGTCCAGTGATGTCCCCTGTGCAGGCAGCGCCCATCTTCAGCCCCTCTTCCTTCTGGGGCCGCGACTCCGGCTCTGTGACTGGCCAGAGTCGCGTGACGTCACTCCCGCACATGCGCACAGGAACTGCCAGTCACGGCATGAACGAAGTGAAGTAACGGCATGGAGGCATGTGCCAAAATGACGTCGGCAATGCAAGTACACTGCATATCTCCTGAACCGTGGAGGTTTGGGAGATATGCAGGGCACCTACAGGTAGCCTTATTCTAGGCCTTATTATAGGCTTACCTGTAGGTTAAAGTGGTTGTCACGGGTTGGCATTTTTATTATTATTTTTTTTTTTACTAGTAATGGCAGCAATCAGCGATTTTTTGGGGGACTGCGACATTGCGGTGGACAGATCAGACACCTAACTGACATTTTTGACACTTGTTTGGGAACCAGTGACATTATTACAGTAATCAGTGCTAAATATATGCACTGTTATTGTACTAATGACACTGACAGGGAAGGGGTTAACATCAGGGGTGATCAAGGGGTTAAATGTGTTCCCTCACTGTGTTTTCTAACTGTATGGGGGATGGGCTGCCTGGGGAAACGCACAGATCCATCTTTATGCATAGCAGAAAGATAGGATCTGTGTGATGTCCCCTGTCAGAACGGGGGTCTGCCTTGTTTACACAGGCAGATCCATGTTCTTTCGAACGATCGCGGGGGGCCAGTGGGCATTGAGCCACCGAACCCACTGATTGGCACCCACGCTGGCTAGTGGGAGTCGTCGGCGCATGCGCACCCACAAAGGTCCGTTCCAGCGTACAGCTACGGTGATTCATGGGAACAAGCCGACCTGCCTCAGTATAATGAGGGCGCTCAGTCGGCAACTAGTTAAGCCACTTAGTTTCTCAGTCATGACTTAAATTGTCTCCTTTCTCTGAAGCGTCTTCCCCGGCTTCAGAGATCTCAATGTGCACAGTCAGCACGATTCCATAGCACTGCAACTCCTGAATGATGTACTCGCAGGACTGGATTAACATAGGGGCTATTGGAGCTACAGCTCCAGGCCCCTTCCTTAACCGCTTGCTGACCGCTGGTCGGCAATTGACGGCGACAGTGTGGCGCTCCTGCGCGAATCGCCGTCATTTGACGGCGGCTGCGAGATCGTGCCCAGTGAACGCCTGCGCGCTCACTGCGTCTAGGGAGGGCCAGGGAGCGGGTGCTGCGGATTCGATCTCCACCGGCCACCCGCGATGCCCCCCCTGGAGTGAAAGAACGGAGGTCCGTGTAAGTAAACACGGACCTCCATTCTGTGAGAGGGGGAAGGGCTGTGATCACAGCCTTCCTCTACATGGAAGCTGTGATCGCTTCCCTTCCCCAGCTAGGGCAGTCCCCCCACAGTTAGAACACGCCCAGGGAACACTGTTAACCCTTAGAGCGCCCCCTGCAGGTTAACCTCTTCACTGCCAATGGCATTTACACAGTAATCAGTGCATTTTTATAGCACTGATCGCTGTATAAATGCCAATGGTCCCAAAAAAGTGTCAAAATGGTGCGACATGTCTGCCCCAATATCGCAGTACCGCTAAAAATCGCAGATCACCGCCATTACTAGTAAAAAATAAAATAAAATAAAAAACCCCAGAAATGAATTCTCACCATCCGTAAACGCGACCACTTTTGCGCAAACCAATCAATAAAAGCAGATTGCGATTTTTTTTATCACAAATATGAGGAAGAATATAAATCGGCCAAAACCGATGAAAAAAAATGTTTTTTATTTTTTTTTTTTGTATTTGTATTTTAGCAAAAAGTAAGAAATTTGTTTTTTTTTTTGCAAAATTGTCGCTCTTCTTTTGTTTATAGCAGCGATCAGAAATGACGCAGAGGGGATCAAATACCACCAAAAGAAAGCTCTATTTGTGGGAAAAAAAGGACGCTAATTTCGTTTGGGTACAACGTTGCACGACCGCGCAATTGTCAGTTAAAGTGACGCAGCGCCGAATCGCAAAAAGGGCTCTGGTCCTAAAGGGGGAAATCCTTCCGGGGCTGAAGTGGTTAAGATAGGCCCAGCCCAGTGGTGTAAGTGAGTCATGCTCACTGGCCAATGGGGAGACGGGGAGGGGTCATTTGACTTCCAGCATAATATATTTTATACAGCATAAGGATTAAAAAATACTTGTTGATTGAGAAAGTTTAGTCTTGCTTAACAACATTGCATGCCACACTGATACATTGTTTTCTTTTCACCTACTAGGCAGTGCAAAGTTCCACTTATTGTTACTTTCTACATTCCTAAAAAAATGAATGCATTTATCATCAGATACTGTAGCAATGTTTTGTGAATTAACTTGAATTAAAGTGATTGTAAAGTCTCTTTTTTTTTTTTTTTAATAACAAACATGTCATACTTACCTCCTCTGTGCCGTTGGTATTGCACAGAGGGTCTCGGGTCCCTCTTCTCAGCTCCTGGCTCCTCCCTCCTATCGAGTGCCCCATCAGGCGGCAGCTTCCTATGGGGGCACCCGAGCCGAGTCACAGTTGTGTGTATCCATTCAGACATGGAGCCACAGCCTGGCCCCGTCCCCTCTCTCCCCTGATTGGCTGACTGACTTTGATTGACAGCCGTGGGAGCCAATGGCGCCATTGCTGTGTCTCAGCCAATCAGGAGGAGTGTCCTGGACGGCTTAGACATTCGTTGACATCGCTGGAGAGAGAAGGGACTCAGGTATGTAATTAGGGGGGTGCTGGGGGGGCTGCTACACACTGAACTTTTTTTATCTTAATGCATAGAATGCACTTTCAGCCTTTACAGCCACTTTAAGCTTTGTTATTTATCTCATTCAATATTATTTTTAATTCATGAACTGCATGCGATCAATGCAAATAGGTCATGTGACATTCATATCAGAGGTGATAGATGTTAGTGAGTTTGTTCTACTGGTGCTATTTATACACACACTGAGATTTTATCATTGTGCTGGAGGAAATACTTCCTGTTACTCTGGTCACGCACTCTTACCATGTACTTCTTTTTTACCTGCCATGTGTTCAAACCATAATGTTTACTTTGTAGTTACAGATTCCCAATCATCCTTATAAAGAGTCTTACACAGTATTAACAGTATGGGGTTGATTTACTAAAGGCACCAGCAGTTGCTCCAGAGCTTAGTAAATGAGGCAAAGTGTCCTGTTGCAAAGAATACCCAATCACATGCAAGGAAAAAAAATACAGCATTTTTGCTTGCATGTGATTGGATGATTGAAGTCAGTTGAGCTTCTGCTCATTTACTAATCTCTGGAGCAACTGCACTTGCAGAGTCCACAGTCTATTTGCCTTTAGTAAATCAACCCCATGGTTTCAAGGCTTGCTGATACATCTGAAGTTAACCTCCTCCTATCCACGCTATAGCCGAATGACGGCTCTAAAATGCCGTCCTCCCATTCGGCTCGTGCTGGGCACACTCCCGCGGGCGCAAGCGGCGCGTGCACGTGCCGCCGCACACTGCGGGAGCGTGCCCGCGGGTCGGGCGGACCCGATGTCCGCCGGAGATCCGCAATCTCCTTACACAGAGAGGAGGAACGGGGAACCGCCAAAGTAAACACGGCGGTTCCCCGTTCTGTGAATGGGACATGACAGATCAACTGATCCCTGTCACTGGGATCAGTTAGATCTGTCATGCCCCGACCAACCCCGCCCCCCCACAGTTAGAACACAGCCAGGGAACATTGTTAACCCCTTCACTGCCCTCTGCAGGTTAACCCCTTCACTGCCAATGACATTTATACAGTAATCAGTGGACATTTAAATTTCTGATCGCTGTATAAATGTCATTGGTCCCAAAAAAGTGTCAAAAACGTCCGACATGTCCGCCCCGATATCGCAGTACTGATAAAAATCGCAGATCGCCGCCATTACCAGTAAAAAAAAAAATAATAATTAAAAACGCCATAAATCAATGTCCATAGTTTGTAGGCGCTATAACTTTTGCGCAACCCAATCAATTAAAGCCGATTGCGATTTTTTTTAACCAAAAATATGTAGAAGAATATAAATCAGCCAAAACTGATGAATAAATTTGTTTTTTATTTTTTATTTTTGGATATTCATTATAGCAAAAAGTAAAAAATATTGTTTTTTTTTCAAAATTGTTGCTCTTTTTTTGTTTATAGCGGCGATCAGAAATGACGCAGAGGGGATCAAATACCACCAAAAGAAAGCTCTATTTGTGGGAAAAAAAGGACGCAAATTTTGTTTGGGTACAACGTCGCACGACCGCGCAATTGTCATTCAAAGAGCGACATCGCTGAAAACAGAAAAATGGTCCGGGCAGGAGGGGGGTTTAAGTGCCCAGTAAGGAAGTGGTTAAACAAAGTTGTTCTGTAATTGACAATTACAAATTTACAGCCAGATGTTCACATCAAGATTTGGAATAAAACTTAAAGTGATATTGAGGGCAAACATTTTTTTTAAAAATAACAAGCCAGCTTTGTGCAGTGGTTTTGCACAGCACAGCGCTGATCCTCCTCTTCTCAGGTCCCCTGCCAGTGCTCCTGGCCCCTCCCTCCTTTCCAGTGCCCTCCGAGCAAGCAGATTGTAATGGGGGCACCCAAGCAGGCGTGCCCAAGCCACTGCTATGTGTGTCCAATAAGACATGGAGCCGCGGCTTGGCCCCACCCCTTCTCTCTCCTCATTGCATCAGTGGAGGTGACTGACAGTAGCGGGAGCCAATGGCTGTCTCAGACAATAATGTGGAAGAATTCCCAGAGGGCAGATGCTGTCTTGCACGCTGCTGGATCTGGAAGGAGCTCAGGTAAGTATAAGGGGAGACTGGGGTGGCAGCTGCACACAGAAGGTTTTTTACCTTCAATGCATGAAGGTAAAAGATCTTCAGCCTTTAGAGCCACTTTAACCTACAGTATTCTCTGAACACATTAGTATACACATTTGTAGCGCTAACCCCTTAGGGGCCACTGGTAATAGTTGGTTCTTCCCAAATAGTACTGATACAGAATAACCTGTGTGTATCGTCACCGAACCCGTGCGGACGAACCCACGGGGGTAATGTTAGACGAACGAGCCTCCCGTGACCT
>BLSH010347416.1:554055-572958 GCA_018402905.1 Glandirana rugosa
GCCCCGAGGAAGACGTACTTAATGCCGTAGTTACGCCGCACCGTACCTCCGCTAGTCAGACACCGTGACGACTCCACAATATCTTCGGGTCCAACGAAACTATCCTTGAAAGTCGAGTAGACGTAACAACCCAGACCGGTGTTGGTCCACTGTGTTTTATCAAGTCCAAAGTCAGCTCAGCCTTCTAGCAGGAAATTCTAGAGCTCTTCATGCTTCCCTCTGCTGACCAGCTTTATGGAGATGCTGATTTCATTTTTCAGCAGGACTTGGTACCTGCCCACAGTACCAATACCAGGTTAAATGATAATGGTATTACTGTGCTTGATTGGACAGCAAACTCATCTGACCTAAACCCCATAGAGAATCTGTGGAGTATTGTCAAGAGGAAGATGAAAGACACCAGACCCAACAATGCAGATGAGCTGAAAGTTCCTATCAAAGCAACCTGGGCTTCTATAACACCTCAGCAGTGCCACAGACTGATCGCCTCCATGCCACGCCGCATTGATGCCGTAATTCATGCAGAAGGAGCCCCGACCAAGTACTGAGTGCATACTATACTGTACATGGACCGACTTTTCACTAAGCCAACATTTTTGTATTAAAAATATTTTTTTTTTTATTTGAAAAGTTTTTTATTGAGGTTTTTTACAAGATCAAGGGGTACAGTTCGGCAAAATCTGTCACACAATACAACACAGTAAGGGTAGTCATTTGAGTACAAGCATTTGGCATGGCAGGATAACAAGCGTAGGTAAGCCTATTAAACAATCTTACGTCTTGAGCGTAGGGTGAAAACGCGTTTTCTCCCCCCACCAGACACCCCATCTGGGATCAAACTGTGTCGAGGGAGAGGGGAGACAGTGCCCTATCCTCATATTAAAAAGTTTTGCATTAGTCATATATATGAGTCGTTCCGGGAAAACAAAGAAAAGAGAAACAGCATGTAACCAACTTAGCTGGTGGTATTAGTTAAAGTTGCCTCAACCTATCTACTTATAGGAGGCTTCTTAGTTAAGTACAATGGTCCAGCATGTATCGCTCTGTGTATGTTATGTATGAGGGTGATAAAATGGAGGGGTTAGTACTATTGTTTCACTAAGAATCCATAGGGGAAGGGAGAAATCGTCACGTTCCTTAATGGAGGTTAGAAAAAGAAAGGAGACCGGTAGTTTTGAACTAGTCTTTCGACCGCACTGTTCATCGGTGATTAGGTCATAAGAGTTGTATACTCATCTGTAGTGATAAACTGCTGCCAGCAAGACCATGTCTTCCTGAATTTAGAAGGGTTATTGTGTGCCTGGCGTATAAGTTCCTCCATTTCTGAGTTTTTGTTTGCGCCTAACCCAATCTTTTATGGATGGAGGGTCTGTGGAGCGCCATTTGGTAAGGACGCACATATTTGTTGCTTTTACCAAATGGATCGCCAGAGAATGCAGGTATGTGTTTTTTAGTATTTTGGAATAGTGTAGTAAGAATTGGGAAGGCGAGTACTCTAGTGAGAGAGTGGTGATTTGGTTTGTAAGGCGATGTATTTTTTTCCATAATGGTTGTATGATATGGCATGACCACCATATGTGTAAGAGCAATCTCGGCTCCTTGGCATAATGCCAACATTGGGGGGAGATGGTGGGGGATATTTTTTGAAGTCTTAGTGGTATCTTGTACCACCTGGAAAATATTTTGAATGCATTTTCTTGTGCAAAAACGTTAGTCGTCCCTTTATGGATGCATGTGTAGATGTTCTCCCATTCTTGTTCCGATAGGTCAATTAAGAGGTCCTGTTCCCATTTGCGGCTTGCTAGGTTAGATCTCAGGTTCTGGTCTGCAAATAATAAAGCATAGATGTCTGAGATTAAGCGTCTTTGGAGTTGTTTTTTTAGGCATAAAGATTCAAAAGGTGTGGTTTGCCGGGACCAATCTGGTTATGGTGGGGATCCTTCTAGAAAGTGCTGAATTTGAGTGTATGACCAAAAAGGGAAAGATTGGTTAGGTGCTTGGGCGGACAGCTTCGGCAAGGGGATCAGGCGTCCTCTCTCATATACGGTAACTGTTCTGCTCCTATGGTTGGGTGGGGCCATTCCTCTAGGAGCTATTTTGCAGATAGACCCGGTGGAAAGTCTGCGTTCTGACGAAGAGGTGTCATGGGTAGAGTTGAGCGGACCCCTGGATGTTCGGGTTCGGGTTTTTCGTGGAAAAGTTTGGGTTCGGGTTCGGTCCGAACTTGACCCCGGACCCCGAACCCTATTGAAATCAATGGGGACCCAAACTTTTGGGCACAAAAATGGCTGTAAAAAAGTCCGGGAAAGTGCTAGAGGGCTGCAAAAGGAAGAAAAGTGGAGGTAAGAGTAGGACAAGTGCCCTACAAATAAATGGGTATAGAGAAATAAAAATAATCTGTCCCTTACAGCACCAGCAGCATCCTCTCCCTACACTAGTCTGAGAGCATGTGACATGCAGCACTACGTGACTCCAGCTCATACAGAGGCTGGGTCACATGATGCACTGGCCAATCACAGCCATGCCATTAGTAGGCATGGCTGTGATGGCTTCTAAGGGCAAACCAGTGAAACGCTTGTTGATTGGCTGCCCTGCAGCTATTCAACTTGCGGGAAAAAAATACCAGAACCTGAACCCAAACTTTTTTTCAAAAGTTTGGGTTCGGGATCGGGTCCTGAACACCGCAAAGTTCGGTACGAACCCGAACTTTACATTTTGGGTTTGCTCAACTCTAGCCATGGGTCCTAAAGGTGAAAAAATCCCTTTTTTTAATGGTCCTATGTAATATTCTAATTTTCTGAAATACTGAATTTTGGGTTGTCACTGTAAGCCATAATCATCAAAATTAAAAGAAATAAATGCTTGAAATATATCACTGTGCGTAATGAATCTACAGTATATAATACAGTGGAACCTTAAATTACAAGCATAATCTGTTCCAGGAGAATGCTTTAATCTAAATCACCCGTATAGCAAAGCACCTGTATATCAAAGCAAGTTTCCCCATAGGAAATAATGGAAACTCAGATAATTTGTTCCACAATGACTGCTTGTCAATGCAAAAAGGAAAAGGAAAATTCAAGATGAGGGCCAGGCCCCATCGGGAATATACCAACTAGGATTGGTTGCGGTCTCAAGTGAACATAATGATACCAGTGCTTATGTTAAAAGACAAGCATTTATTGATAGTCCATTAGCTAAAAGCGTTTTTTATAAGATTGTATAGAGAAAAATGTATCATACATTTTACATAACATACACATACAAAACGGTGTATTGACGAGTTGAAATTGTAGAAAAAAAGATCAACGTTTTGCAATGATTTTGCTTCTTCAGGATCATTCCACTTCTTTATAATTATCTACTGGTCAAACATAATACGTCAAACAAATATTTTTTTGTCATGAAAAACATCTCAACTCATTATAATCGATTACATTGCGCTCACCCCTTTTCCACCGTTTCACCAGAAGCATGGCGCCGTGCAGCTAGATCAGGGTGGCAGCCCCCATCCCTCACCTTAAGGCAGGTGGTGCCAGATCCACCCACCCCGCCTGGGGAGTGTTGGACTAACCCCTTAGTGGCAAGGTCCTTTTTCCAACTTAAATCTGCAAATTTAAAGCAAATAGCGACATACCAACGGGGCAGTGGACATGGTTATACCAATGCTCATAAGTTGTATTCAATATAGTTCCTAGATTATATATTTACTAGAGCTATTAGTGGTGCATTCATTTCTCCAGCTTCACAGAATCACAGGAGGAAAAGGTCCTCTCCCATCCACAAGCAACTGCACTAATCATACATGCAGCACATGCCTTACCTCAGCCCCTAATGGGTCCCAGACTCATGGCTGCACATGTATTACTTTCCCCTTTTCCCTCTTAGCCCACACCCCTTATACGCCTATCATCTCAATATTCCCATTTATCCACTTACCAAATGTCCGAATGGACCGGAGAATCACAGCAGCGGAGAGCCCAAGCCTCCTTACTATGCCGTGTCTCCGGTCCAACTAAAGAGTAGTCCGGGCGGAAGTGACAGAGCCGCAAGGCTCTCCGGTGTCACTTCCGCCACGAGCGTCTAGAGGGCGACCCCAACGCGGCCCGGATACGACATCTGCCGCATCTGAGAAACTGCGCCCCGCCGCCCAATCCCAGATGAATCTTCACCTGGGGATGACAGGAGGTAACGATATCCTCCATGATCATTCCAGGCGCTCGAACACCCACCAATAACCTAGAGAGGACCGAGGACGTCCCCCTCCAAACCACACCGCACAGCACCACCTAGTGGAAAAGTGTGAAAGGACAGTTAAACATATTTATTGGTTCAAAACAGTATGTTCATAATTATTGTCAAAGTTTAAACCAAATGCACAAAATATAGATCTATAATACCATTACCTGACATACGGTAGTATATACTGTCAATTGGGAATAAGTCTCAAATTATTTGGTATCCCTATATGGGTCATTTGGATGGTTATTACACCATACTTTAAAACTAGGGACATAGTCCCAACTATGCCCCCCATTCAAAACAGATGGGCAAAAATGCCCGGAGGGTTATAGGAAAGCATTGAAAGTAAGAGATGTGTTCAACCCCGGAGGTTCGGTGGCCCTTTGATTATAAATCCACCTTGACTCCCTCCTCAGAATCGCCGCATCAAAGTTGCTCCCCCAAGGGATGGGGGGAACACCCTCCAAGGTCAAGAACGACACAAAGGAGTGGTCAAAACTATGGTTGAGCCCTATGTGCTTACAAATCGGGGTATATATCAAGGCAGCATCTAAGTAGTAAAGATAGTCCTGTATTCTTCTACCTAGGGTTCTCTTTGTTTTCCCTATATAGAATGCGCCACATTTGCATGTGGCCATGTAGACTACTCCTTCTTTCTGGCAGTCTACATAGGTTCTAGATTTCAGGTACCCTCCCCTAGGTAGTGGGAAAGTATTCCCTTCCCTTATCCAGGGACATTGTGCACAGCCACCACACCTGAAAGTTCCAGCTGCCAGGCAGCCCCCGCCAGGGGGGCCGGGGGTGCATAGTGGCTGTGCACCAACTTGTCCCGGATAGAGGATGACCTTCTGTATACTATTTCAGGTCGATCCCTAATATATTTTGAGACCACCACATCATCGGCCAAAAGGTGCCAGTTTTTTATCAGCAGGTCCCTAAAAGTATCCTGTTGGCCACTATAAGTTGTAACTAGCTTTATGGTGCCTGCCTTGGTATGTTTTTTAGTTTGAAAAATAAGGTCCTCTCTGGTCTGTGATTTTGCACTCTGATATGCCCTCTTAAGTACTTTTTTGCTGTAGCCCCTATCACGTAAGCGCGCAAAGAGTGCTTTGGCCTCCACTTCAAAATCCCCATCCCTGGCACAGTTCCTTCTTAGTCTCAAATATTCACTATAAGAAATGCTGCGTACCAGGGACCGGGGATGTGCACTATTGAAGTGCAAGATGGTGTCCCCTGCTGTGATTTCCGATATAGGGATGAATGAATCGTTCCTTCCGGGCTGATAAACAGCTGTAAGTCCAGGAATGGAATGCTATGTAGGTCTGACTGTACTGTAAATTTGAGGTTAAACTCCTTATCTGAGATATATGTCATGAACTCAGAAGGTTCCTCAGCCGTACCCGTCCAGACGACCAAAACGTCATCTATGTACCTCCGCCACAATAAAATATGGCAGAGGTACACAGACGAGGCATTGTCCAAAAATAAACGTCTTTCCCATCCCCCCCAAGTACAGGTTGGCATACGTTGGGGCACATGATGTCCCCATCGCAACCCCCTGCACCTGGAGGTAAAAGGATTAATTAAATACGAAGGTATTGCAGGTAAGTTGTCCCGTACCTGGTGGTGGAGTCTGCAGTTGCCGAGGACAGCCTCTCTTACAATCCTGACTCAGGAACCCCTGAAATGGAGAACAGGAAGCTCAAGAGTGCAGAATGGCACGAGTGCTTAGCTGGAACACAGGTGCGATGGTCACAGGCAGGGCTGGAGATGCAGCGAGCTGGAGCCGAAGGAAACACGGGCACAGGCCGGGTCGTCAACGGGCGGACAGCGAGGTACCAAGGAGCAGGCAGAAGAATGGTCAGGAATAGCCAAAAGGTCAGGGCAGGCGGATGGCAGCGGAGTCAGGAACAAGCCGGTGAATCAAGGAACAGGTAAGCTGATGAACAGGTAACAGGATACTCAGGAAACGCTGTAGACCAAACAGCATTAGTCTCGTGTCACTGCTCTGTTTAAATAGTCCCTTTGGCGCCAAGAATGGTCACGAACGGGAGTGCGCGCTGCCTGGTCGTGCGTGCGCACGAACGCTCGTGCCGTTCGTTCTTTCGTGCACGCGCCTGCGCACCGTGTCCCTTCGTATCGAAATACGGGTTCTTCTCCTTTCCTGACATAAGTACATGTTGCAAAAGTTGAAGTATAAAGTCATTGAGAGGCCACACATTCCAGTCCACCTCCCCCAGGAAGGTGGATACAACCTC
The DNA here is from genome assembly GCA_018402905.1 of Glandirana rugosa. Classification (NCBI taxonomy): domain Eukaryota; kingdom Metazoa; phylum Chordata; class Amphibia; order Anura; family Ranidae; genus Glandirana; species Glandirana rugosa. Next base: position 560,556 of record BLSH010347416.1, read on the forward strand.
CACCCCCCTGGAGTAGGGGATACTGGAATATAGTGCCTCAATATCCATGGCTACCAACCGAGCTCCAGGGGGCACCGTCATACCCTCAATGACCTTAAGAAGTACCAAAGTATCCTTCAAATATGAAGGTAGTCTCTTTACATGAGGTCTTAAGTGACTATCGATGTATTGGCTCGCCCTTTCAAAACAATTGGGCGGCCTAATGGTTTTTTGAGGCACTTGTGAACCTTTGGGAGGGCATAAAATGTAGATGTTGTTGGCCATTTTACATCAAAAAATTTGTACAAATCTTTGTTAATCAGGCCCTGATTGAATGCCCTACCAATCATTTCCTGGAATTTGAACCGGTGTGTATGGATCGTATCCTCATTAATCTGCTGATACCATTCCGTATTTCCCAGAATGGCATCACACATCTCTACATATTGTTCTCGATCCATAATGACCACATTACCCCCCTTATCTGAGGGTTTGATCACAATGCGATCGTTATGGATCAAATGGAAGAGGGCCTGTTGTTGCTGTTCTGTAAGGTTATAAGCACAAGGCCTACTATATGTAGGAAGTCTACTGACCTCCTTAACCATCTGTTTCAGAAAAGCCCAAATGGCAGGACATGTCTGTAATTTCGCAAATGTGCGTGATTTAGCCTTAAATTTGATCTTTTCTGGAGAGACCTTAACCTCCTCCTCCTCAGACGAGGAGGGAGAACAGTCTATGTCTTGTGTCACTTCCATTTGTTCATTTTCATCCAGTAACTGAATCAGTATCTTAAGTGTCCTAAAATCTTGAACCTTCCAGCCTTTATATAGGTCCTCATCTCGAGTTATGGCCTGATGTCGTGCGACGTTGTACCCAAACAAAATATGCGTCCTTTTTTTCCCATAAATAGAGCTTTCTTTTGGTGGTATTTGATCCCCTCTGCGTCATTTATGATCGCTGCTTTAAACATTATTGCTATAATAAATATCCAAAAATAAAAAATAAAAAAACAAATTTATTCATCAGTTTAGACCGATATATATCTTCTACATATTTTTGGTAAAAAAAATCGCAATCTGCGTTTATTGATTGGGTTGCGCAAAAGTTATAGCGCCTACAAACTATGGACATGGATTTATGGCATTTTTATTTTTTTATTTTTTTTTTACTGGTAATGGTGGCGATCTGCGATTTTTATCGGTACTGCGATATCGGGGTGGACATGTCGTACGTTTTTGACACTTTTTTGGGACCAATGACATTTATACAGCGATCAGAAATTTAAATGTCCACTGATTACTGTATAAATGTCATTGGCAGTGAAGGGGTTAACCAGCAGGGGGCAGTGAAGGGGTTAACTATGTTCCCTGGGTGTTCTAACTGTGGGGGGGCGGGGTTGACAGGGGCATGACAGATCTAACTGATACTAGTGACAGGGATCAGTAGATCTGGCATGCCCCCCCTCACAGAACGGGGAACCGCCGTGTTTACTTCGGCGGTTCCCCGTTCCTCCTCTCTGTAAGGAGATTGCGGGTCTCCGGCGGACATCGGGTCCACGGGAGCGCGCCCAGCACGAGCCAAATGGGAGGACGTCTATAGATGTCCTCCCAGCATTTTAGAGCCGCGCTGTAGCCGTCATTCGGCTATGGCGCGGATGGGAGGTGGTTAAATTTCTGATTGCTGTATAAATGCTATTGGTCCCAAAAAAGTGTCAAAAATGTCCGACATGTCCTCTGCAATATCGCAGTCCCGATAAAAATCGCAGATCGCCTCCATTACTAAAAAAAAAAAAATGTCAAAACGCCAGAAATTCATTCTCATGGTTTGTAAACGTGGCAACTTTTGCGCAGACCAATCAATAAACGTCGATTGCAATTTTTTTTTTACCAAAAATATGAGGAAGAATATAAATCGGACACAACTGATGAATAAATTTTTTTTTTTATATTTTTTTTTTTTTTGGATTTGTATTTTAGCAAAAAGTAAGAAATATTGTTTTTTTTTTTGCAAAATTGTCGCTCTTTTTTGTTTATAGCGGTAATCAGAAATGACGCAGAGGTGATCAAATACCACCAAAAGAAAGCTCTATTTGTGGGAAAAAAAGGACGCAAATTTTGTTTGGGTACAACGTCGCACGACCAGCGCAATTGTCAGTTAAAGTGACGCAGTGCCGAATCGCAAAAAGTGCTCTGGTCCTAGAGGAGGAAATCCTTCCGGGGTGAAGTGCTTAAGGGCCCTTTCACACTGGTTTCCTTGTAAAGAGTCAGTTTTTGCTCAGTTGAGCCGACAGATGACAGTTCCGTCTCGGTTCACTGAGTGGAGATGGAACTTTCAGAGCGCCGCTCTCCTCTACGGGGATCGGATGAAAACAGATCCGCCTGCCCGTTTTAATCTGATCCGATCCGATTCTACAGACGAATGGTAAATAGGGTTTTCATCCATCTGGCTTTCAGGGACAGGATTGAATCGGAGAGCTGTGGATGTGAGCGGACAAGTCTCCTCTGACATACGCCGCTCCATAGGGCTGCATGGAGCATCTGTTCAAGTCCGCCTGCAAAACGGACAGGAGGACCTAAATGGAAAGCCTGTGTTAAAAGGCCCTAACGCTGGTGATATAAAGTTAAAATGTTTAAAGTGATTCTAAAGCTTTTGTCATACTTACCTCCTCTGTGCAGTGGTTTTGCACAGATTTGCCCCGAATCTCCTTTTCTGGGGTCCTCCAGTGGCACCCCTGGGACCTCCTCTGCATCCAGTGATCCGTCAGGGAAAGCTTCCTTGGAGTCACACGTGCGGGCGCGCTCCCGTGGTCTGCGGTTTGCGTGTATTCACACACACAGTGGGACTGGGCCCCCCGTCCCTGGCCCCACGTCACTGGACCTGATTGACAGCAGCGGGAGACAATGGCTTAGGGTTAGGGTTTAGGGTTAGGGTTTAGGGTTAGGGGTTAGGGTTAGGGGTTAGGGTTAGGGTTAGGGTTTAGGGTTAGGGTTTAGGGTTAGGGGTTAGGGTTAGCCAATGAGGACCTGAGACACCGGAGGGAGCAGATTGCTTGTAGCCACCGCAGGAACGAACGGGCTCAGGTAAGTAAAAAGGGGGCTCTGGGGGGGTCACTATTGAGAAAAGGTTTTTCACCTTAATGCATAGAATGATTAAGGCAAAAAACCATGAGACTTTACAACTCCTTTAATTTGCCCAAGAAATTAGTGAGCTTCGCTTTAGAGTACCACTTGGTATATTGGAAGAAAGCCACCAGGGAAGCTATTTCAGATGACGAAAAGGTAAACTCAATAAACGATCTCCATCTGGTAAAGAAGCATTTGGTGGAGGTATAGTTCAGACTATACAGACAATCGGGGGGTTCTGAACTGAAAGTATGAAACTTTATTGACAGATTGCTTCTTTTCACAAATTAATATGTTAACACCACGAGTGTATTTTAGATTAACAGTACTTTTCCAGATGATTTTCAACACATAGCAAAAAAAAAAAAATGCTGCCCACCGAACACGCCTGTTCCTGTCCAAGGACACAGCCGAATTACAGGTAAACTTAGGGGCGGGGGTTACCAGTGACATAACTGGGTAACCTCGCCCCTGTGTCTAACTCTCATTGGGCTATTTTCATTACCGAATGACAGATAAACATGGGGTGGCGTTACCCAGTGACGTTACCAGGTGATCCCACCCCATAATGACACTCACCTAATGAGAGGTAGAAATGGGGGAGGAACCAGTTACATCACTGGATAACCTCCTGCCCCCATGTTTAGCTGTTATGCGGCTGTTTCCCTGGGCTGGAACAGTCGTATTCGGTGGGCGGGTTTTTTTTTTTTTTTTGTTCCAGTCTGCATTTTTCTCTTTAAATAAATGAAGCACTTGTCAAAAAACGCTGTTGTGTTTTTTTTTAGCTTTGACCTTTTTTGGTGGATGAGTAGGGGTACTCATCCATTGAACGGAATGGTCTGGGAATTCGCACCGCATTGCACAGAAAACGCACATGTTTTCTGTGCAATGCGGAGTGCGAATGCACCGCACCTATGTGAACCGGACACATTGAAAACAATGTGTTTTCAAGTGTCATGCAAATTGGATGCGGTGTGAACCCAGCCTCAAAAGTTATCCGACTACGTGTGTTTACCAATGCAACATTCAAGTACAATGTATAACTGGATATATTACAGCTTCATACTTGTTTTTTGTTTTTTTTTTGTATTTTCCCTTTTTGTTTGTGCAAAACTTTAATGAAAATATTGAAAAAGAAAGAAGCAGAAGTTGAGAAACTTGGAATTCCTGCCCAGCAGGCTGACACATTTAGCATTGCGAATAAACATATTAAAATGAGTAATACTGAACTGGTCATTGAGAATGGATGGCTGAAGGAGTACATGGGAAATCTGCTTCAACCATTCAGAGGATGATCGTTCTCAGTGTTTAGCACAAATAGCAACTCTTAACTACTTAAGGATGGATTTCCCACTGTAGGACCAGAGCACTTTTTGCGATTCGGCACTGCGTCGCTTTAACTGACAATTGCGCGGTCGTGCGGTCGTTGTACCCAAACGAAATTGACGCCCTTTTTTTCCCACAAATAGAGATTTCTTTTGGTGGTATTTGATCCCCTCTGCGTCATTTCTGATCACCGCTGTAAACAAAAAAAGAGCGACAACTTTGAAAAAAAACAATATTTTTTACTTTTTTGCTATAATAAATATCCAAACAAAATATAAAAAAACAAATGTATTCATCAGTTTTGGCTGATTTATATTCCAACTCACAATTTGTGGTAAAAAATAAAAATTGCGTTCAACGTTTATAGATTGGTTTGCACAAAAGTTGTCACATTTACAAACCATGAAAATGAATTTATGGCGTTTTTACATTTTTTTTTGTTTTACTAGTAATGGCGGCGAGCTGCGATTTTTATCAGGACTGTGATATTGCGGCGGACATGTCGGACATTTTTGACACTTTTTTGGGACCAATGACATTTATACAGCGATCAGAAATTTAAATGTCCACTGATTACTGTATAAATGCCATTGGCAGTGAAGGGGTTAACCTGCAGGGGGCGATCTAGGGGGGTAACTGTGTTCCCTAGGCGTGTTCTAACTGTGAGGGGGCTGGGCTGCCAGGGGCACCAGAACTCTAACTGATCCCAGTGACAGGGATCAGTAGATCTCTTACATGCCGCCTGTCAGAGCGGAGAACCGCCGTGTTTACATGTTTTTCTTCTATGCCAGGCAATCGCGGGTAGCTGGCGGACATCAAGTCCGCCGGACCCGCGGCCATACTACTGGAGAGTGCGGCAGACACAACGTACCTGTAGACAGTTAGAAGGACCTGGATTCCCAAAGTCAAGGGAAATGTTCCCAACACAGACAGCAGAAAATAAACTGCCAGGAGCGTTAACCTTTCCCTACTCTATCCACAATTTAAAAAAACTAAAAAAATCTCCTTGAACAGACCAAATTTTTACATTTTGGAATGCTCAACATTCTTTGGATTTACTCAACAAGCTGCTTTGCAGACCAATATGATTTTCACACATTTTTTTAAGCAAACATAGATCCTTCATTTGGTAATTTGTTTTCAAAAATACCTAGAATATATATTTTTTTAAATTAACAGAAAAATGGACAAGTATGCAGTTTTAGTTTGTTTAATGCTTCAGTTTTTGTAAAATTAATGTATAAAATATTTTAAGTAAATTGTTATATACTATTTGTCTTAATTGGTTCCCGACTCCTGTATATATACGGCGGCAATGTGGCTCTCCTTTATGAATCGGTGTGTATATATATGGCGATTCGCACAGCCGCAGTTGGAGGCTCGATGTCCGCTGGCGATCGCCGACTACACAGGAAGAACAGAAACCACTGACGTAAACGCGGCAGTTCCCCATTCTGACAGGGGGCATGACACTGATCTACTGACCCCTGTATTCGGGATCAGTAGATCTGTCATGCCCCAGCCAGCCCAGCCCCCTCACAGTTAGAACACACACAGGCAACACAGTTAACCACTAGATCACCCCCTACAGGTTAACCCCTTCCCTGCCAATGACATTTATACAGTAATAAGTGGATATTTTTAGCTCTGATCGCTGTATAAATCTCATTGGTCCCAAAAAAGTGTCAAAAGTGTCCGACATGTCCGCCGCAATATTGCAGTCCCGATAAATATCACAGATCACCGCCATTACTAGTAAAAACAAATTCTCATGGTTTGTAAATGAGGCAACTTTTGCGCAAACCAATCAATATATGCCAATCGTGATTTTTTTTTTTTCAAAAATATGTAGAAGAATACATTTTGGCCTAAACTGATGAATACATTTTTTTTTTGTGAAATATTAGGGCGCTGACCTATTTATAACTATAAAATACTTAAAATCAAACAATTTACAGGTGTTCAAAAAATCTTGATTAAAATCATACACACAATACCATAATTTAAAAGTGAATAGGATAGTACCAATCCAATCAGTGAATGCCGTAAATAAATACCATAAAGAATATCATGATTAGAATACCAAGATAAAAATAAATAGAATAGTGCCAATCCAATCAGTGGATTTAACCAAAACCTTAGTGCTCAAAAAAGCAAAAGTCCAATATCAGAAAAAATGTAAAAATAGATTATGTTTATAGTGACAAAATTAATCGTAAGAATCCGTTTTTGATTGCAATATGTTTCAGCAAGATAGAAAAGTAGTCCAAGATCCCAAAAATATAGATTTTAGGTTCCAACCACCAGTGTTTGAGAAATTAGTATTCGCAGACTGTTTCACCCGCACAGTGAACCACCGACATTCAGACACTCAATATGCGCTCACAGGGCCATCTTTAAGGCAGTGCAAAAGGGGCAGCTGCCCTGGGCTCTGTCATTGTTGTGGGGTCCAAAACAGCTGCCTCGTACTTGCCAACTATCCAGGTTTAAATTCCCTTGTCCCTTGAAGTTTTAGTCCTGCGCTGTGTCCCGATATCTCAGTGTGAAGTGCTGCTACTAAAGCTGCCCAACTCTGCCCTATTGTTGTGTACAGATGACTCACATGCAGACCCTATGTTTACATGTAAATAACCGGCATTGATATGTAAACAGCGACAGCATTCATATGTAAATAGAGGCGGCCAGCTGTGCTGATATGTAAACAAAGGTGGCATTCATATGTATATCATACCCCCCCCCCCAGGTCATATTCCCCATCACCTATACTGAATGCTGCCCACTGGGGAGACAAAGGCATGCTTGAAATTCCACAGCACATGTCAGCAGATGCATGAGGGTATCATTAACAATTGATGGCACTGCTGTGTATCTGCTAAAGGGCAGCACATTTCTGTGGTGTCAGGAAAGCAACTTTGCGCTCCCCAGTCTATAGTGTGCAGGCAGTGAGGAGATGATGTGCTGTAACCTCTAGCAACCAATCCGTGGGCAGTAATGATGTGCAGTAACCTCTAGCAAACAATCAGTGAGCAGTATTGATGTACAGTAATCTATAGCAACCAAACAAGCAGAAAGCATGTGCTGTAACCTCTAGCAACTAATCAGTGAGCTGTAATGTGTGCTGTAACCTCTAGCAGCCAGTCAGTAAGCGGTAATGATATGCTGTAACCTCTGGAAACCAATCACTGCTGATCTGATTCAGTAAACTGATTTTGAGTCTAGTTGCTATTTATTGTATGTCTCAGAGCAGGTGGAGAGTGAAATTGCATGGAGGGGGGGGGCCCAAGAAAATATTTGCCCAGGGTCCAATCAATATTAAAGACGGCCCTGTGTGTTCACCAGAGATAATTGGCCCCCATGGGACCGCACAGCCAAAGGAAACTCTCCGTACAGCAAGATATATTCGGTGACCAACAGAAGCCTGATCCTCTGGATGTGATTCCTCAAACCCACACACATTATCAGGTGTCTTCCTTAGAGGTAGCTCCAAACATGAAACCACAAAAGAAGCTGCAATAGTGTAATACCGCTTTAATAAAGTATCTGACCATATAAAACCCGACAGTGGTTATGCTCACATTGAATAAAACATTACAAGCGCCTCTCTCAAATTAGAATTCAGCTCGAGACCCTAAGTGGGGATATCTCCTGTGTCTCACCCGTCCCTGCTCTGATCGGATCTGCGTCCTCCTCTGACTCCGTTCAACAGCGTTCCACGCCTCAGCTTCAATATATTTTGAGCTTCCGCTCGTCATCAGGAAGTGACGAATGTTTTTTTATATATTTTTTTTGGGATATGTATTATAACAAAAAGTAAAAAATATTGGGTTTTTGCTCTGTCGCTCTTTTTTTGTTTATAGCTCAAAAATTAAAGACTGCACATGTGATCAAATACCACCAAAAAGCTCTATTTATGGAAAAAAAAGGACATCAATTTTGTTTGTGTACAACATTGCCAGTTGTCAGTTAAAGTGACGCAGTGCCGAATCGCAAAAAGTGCTCTGGTCAGGAAGGGGGACAAATCCTTCTGGGGCTGAAGTGGTTAAAGGATAAGTATAGCCAAAGATATTTTGGATGGACTTCTCCTGTAGGTCACAGATGGGCACTTAGTTCTGCACTCCTGTGACCCGCTAAAGCCCACTGTCAGCTGACGTCATAGAGCCAGTCCAGCCTCTGAAAAAATCCTGACCATAAGGTCGGGATCCACCCAGATGCCTGGACAGGCAGCAAGCTCCACCTCTCAGTGATCTGCTGAGAGCCTGAGCCAGCACCTCCCACCCTCTCCACAGCCTGGCGCTACAATGAGCCCTGGAGGAACAAAGCAGAGAGTTGCTGACTGACACTCCTGGCTCTGTGCTCAGAACGGAGGGGAAGAACTGAGCGATCAGCGGTGTTTGATTACTCAGTTTTCACTACAGATGCAGCAGGAAGCAGGGGACAAATGCAGCATCGGATCACTGAGTAAGTATAAATGTTTTTTTTTTTTTCTCCATACTTCTCTTTTAAGCACAAGGACACATTGCTAACTTCCCACCCTCAGGATGTTATGGAGATCTTTACAAAATTATACACAGACCTCCTCTCATCCCCATCTTCCCAACCAAGTCCAGAAGCTCTAAGTTGGCTCGATAAAATCCAAATCCCAACTCTCTCAACAACACAAATAGAGTCTCTTAGTAATCCCTTTACAGAAGAAGAAATTAATAATATCATTAAAAGTCTAAAAACTTCCACAGCACCTGGCCCAGATGGATACTCTACATCTTATTACAAAAAATTATCTCATATACTTACCCCCTGGCTTACTAATCTCTTCAACCACATTATACAAGGCGGTCAATTCCCAAAAGAAATGTTGCTGGCAAACATGTCCCTTATCCCAAAACCCGATAAGGACCATACTCAACCCCAAAACTATAGACCGATATCGGTACTAAATAACGACATAAAGATATTTGGTAAACTCCTAGCCAATAGATTAGCATCTGTTATCACTACTGTAGTAAACCCAGACCAAACTGGTTTCATACCAAGTAGACAGTTAACAGATAACATCAGATTAGTCTCTAATATTATCCAAGATGCCAACCTGAAACATAAATCTACTTACCTTCTTAGTCTCGATATACACAAAGCATTCGATAGTGTCAATTGGTCATATTTACTAAAGCTTCTCCCTAAATTCGGTATCCCAGATAAATTTATACATGGTTTTGCTGCTCTATACCACTCCCCACAGACACGAGTTAAAATCCCAGGATGTAACTCCAAATTCTTCCCGGTAGGACGTGGAACAAGGCAGGGCTGCCCCCTTTCTCCCCTACTTTTTGCCCTTGCGCTAGAACCATTAGCCATTGCTATAAGAAACAATAATAATATCCAAGGCTACAAGGTAGGCTCCTCAGAATTCAAAATATCCATGTATGCGGATGATGTTCTTTTATTTCTAACAAACCCAATAAACTCTATTTCAGCTCTTGAATCAGAGCTTAAAATATTCCACGATCTCTCAGGCCTAGGAGTAAATCTCAACAAATGGTCAATTATGGGGATAAATACAGAACCAAACTTAATATCCGAAATTAAAAGTTTCAACCTGAAGTGGAGCCCAGATGGGTTTAGATACTTGGGCATTAACATTACTCCCTCCTATAACACTCTAGCCTTTAATAACTACAACCCTCTCTTCAACAAGATTTCAAACATAATCAAATCCTGGTCATCTTTCCATATAACATTCTTAGGAAGGTTGTGTGCTATAAAGATGATCATCCTCCCCAAGTTATTATTTATTTTCCGCGCCCTCCCTGCCGCAATACCAAAAGGAAAAATAACGCAAATACAAAGACTTATAAATAGCTTTATTTGGTCTAACAAAAAACCAAGATGTAGCAATGAAGTCTTATTTAGACCACAAACTCAAGGCGGTTATGGCCTTCCTGATTTATGGCACTACTATCTTTCAGCCAAATTCGCACAAATTATACAATGGTATGCTATAGCTGAACAGATCCCCTGGATAAAATTTGAACGATTAACTGTGCATCCATTCTTTCTAGAAGGTCTGATGTAGTCCCCGGCAGTTCGACACAACATGCTTGCTAAACATAATAAAATTGTCACCCATTCACTACAACTATGGTCAAAATATGGTCATAACCTGTGTCCCCCATCTAACCCACATTTATTAGCCTCCTTCCTAGGTGATCCTCGCTTACCACAAGCACTTGAAAACCCCTCATCTTTCCATATCTGGATTGATTTAAAACTTGCTAACTTACATGCCCTATCCACACAATCAATTTTCAACACATTCGATACCCTACAAAACAAATTCAATATACATATATCTGAAATTCACAACTATCTTATTATTAAAAACTTCTACTCTAATTACTATGCCCTTACAACACCACCCATTGGAAACATTATGGAGAATTTATGCATAACATCCCCAAGACAAAAAGGTCAGATCTCAACTTTATATAACCACTTTAAAGTTCTGGCCACATTCTCTAAGGCCAAATACATGGACCATTGGGAGACAGACCTTGACTGCACTTTCTCACTCAAAGAGTGGTCGATCATGATCTCTAATCTAAATAAATGCTCACGCTCATCTTCTTTCAAAGAAACTCCACTTAAAGTATTCACTAGATGGTATATGACTCCATCCAAAATCCACATATTCTACCCAAACATCTCCCCCTGCTGCTTTAGAGGCTGCTTAGACCATGGCACAATCCTACACACATTTTGGGATTGCAAATTGCTGAAACCTATATGGACGTCAGTAAATCGCATTATCGATATAATCGCCAATAAACATATTATTTTAAAACCACAATGCTGCCTCTTATTCTGCACATTTCCTGACCTTGACAAATCCCAGAACAATCTAGCACATACTCTCTGTAGCGCTACACTATGGATGATCGCTTACAACTGGAAATCACCCACACACATTTGGCAACAAATTATAAACAGAATGTACATGATTAAGTCTACAGAAAACATTTACCATATCTTAAAGGACTCTGTGCATATTTTTAAGAAAAAATGGGATCTATGGGACCTCATTAATATGTAATTGAGTAAATCTCCACTTTGATCTGTATACTGCATTTATATATCTCTTACATTTTACTGTACCCATATCAATATTGTACCACCTTTTGTTACAAAATATGTACAATATGCCTTTTGTTAATCTTTGTATACGACCTTCCAATAAAAACGTTTGTAAACAAAAAGCACAAGGACACAAGATATGTGTAGGTTTTCGAAACATAGAGCTGTGTGGCTGACAAACAAGGGTGTATATGGGATAGTTTTAGAATAATAGGGGAGACTAGTTAGCAGGGGCTATGGACAGGTGGATGGGGCAGTAAGAAAAAATGGGGGGGGGGGGGCCGAGGTCAAAATGAGTGAAGGGGGTTTCCCATCAGGAAAGCGATGAGAGGCACTAAGGGGAATCCGGGGTTCCTGTGCATTTTGCCCTCAGCTAAGAGAGAGCAGTTGAGAGTAGAGTTGAGCGAACACCTGGAAGTTCGGGTTCTGCTGGTCCGTCCGAACTTCGGGACAAAGTCCGGGTCCGGGTCCGGACGGAACCCGAACGATCGCACGGGTAAAAAAACATCCCGTGAACGGGATGGGAATGGGGGTAAAATGAAGGAAAACGTCGGGAGACCCCGAAAGGTCCTGAAAGGATGTCGGTAAAAACACGGATTTTCAAGCCCAGGGGTAACTAAAGTTACCCCAAGCAACAGGCACGCTAGCAAGCCCAAGGCAGGCCTGGGCCTGGGCCTGAAACAGGGCTTCAAGCCTGCCTGGTCGTCTTGGGCTTGAAGGTCCACAAGCGAGTTGAGATGAGAGTTGACGAGAGAGAATCGACTCCCGTTTTACGTGTCCTTGGGGCCTAAGGGGAATCACGGAGAGTAGCGAAAGGACTACCCTTTGGGGGAAGTGAGTAAAAC
>BLSH010347416.1:576035-587888 GCA_018402905.1 Glandirana rugosa
CTGATCGTAGAGCACGATCGTAGCGATCGTTGTTCTATGCAGAGCTTGATCTGCAACTCAAAGCAGCGGTATGTGAAATCTCTAATTTCTGCTATCTGTCCTCAGAGCAACAGCACAGACAGCAGTAGTAAAGTAATCTATCTCAGGATGCAGGATCAGGTCTTAAAATGGCTAAAATCTGTCCCTCACGCCGTCAGCTACCTTTCCCTATACTAACCCAAGGAGCATGTGACTGCAGCACTGTGACTCCAGCTTATAAAGAGGCTGGGTCACATGATGCACCGGCCAATCACAGCCATGCCATTAGTAGGCATGGCTGTGATGGCTTCTAAGGGCAAACCAGTGAAACGCTTGTTGATTGGCTGCCCTGCAGCTTCTCAACACGTGGAGTAAAATAGCAGAACCCCGGACCGAACCCGAACGATTTTTGAAATGTCCGGGTCCGGGTCCGTGCCACGGACACCCTAAAGTTCGGTACGGACCCGAACGTTACAGTCCGGGTTCGCTCAACACTAGTTGAGAGCAGTTGATCAAGTAAAACCTTGTTAGCAGGTTTCTGATGAATGATTTTTTCCTAGATTTTAATGAGAATGATGGAATTGTGTAATAAAGCGAGAGGTCATATGGTCAGTGACATCTTAACAGCATCATAGGCCCCTGGGGAAAGTAATACACTGGGGCACCTGGTGACCTGTGGCATGCATAGTGCGCCACAGCACACGGTGGGTGTGCCTAAACTATTCCACTTATTGGGTGTGGTTTTTGTAGTCTGATTAGAAATTTTAGTCTGATTTTTTTACACATTTTTTATAAAAAATTTTTACAGTCTTTATTTACATTTTGTAATAATTTTTTTTTTTTACAATTCTTTTTACAATGCGGTCGGGGGGGGGGCTTTGGTGAGATATCAGGGAGCTAAACAGACCCCTGAAGTCTCACTTTTGAGAGTAAGGGACTGGTGAAACATCCCCAGCGCCTTTCTCTGTAGCCTCAGCAGCACAGAAGATGAAAGAACAGGAGACAGAGGCTCCAGTGCATTCACAAATGGAAGCATAGTAAACGCATAGTGGACGCATAGTAAACACGGTTTTGAATTAGTTATGAATGAATACAGTGAGTGATCAGTATTGAAAAGGAAGGGGCCTGTAAATGACATATTTATTTGCCCCCTCCCCCACTCTCCATCCTGAAGATCCCCCTGTGGTTCTGCAGCTGCTGCCAGCGGGAGAGGGGAGGGAGGAAGCTGTCAGTTCTGTGGGGAGTGGGGGATGGGGGCAGCAAGAGAAATCTGGATCAGTGCAGAGGGTTAGGGAAATTACTGGAATTGATCTTTTGTGGCTCTCACTGCAGCAGCTGGAGAAGGAGATCTCAGCTTCCAGCTGCTGCAGTGATCCACTCCACCACTCTATCCACTCCACACATAATTTACCCTATTGGGGGGGGGGGGGCTTCAGGGGCCCTCCCATGCACCTGAAGACCCATGCAAAATGCATTGTGGGCGAGGCCTGGTGGGAGCCCAAGCTGAGGTTGTCTCTTCCATTATCACATCACAAGCATGAATGTGCGCCATCAGGGATTCCTTCTCTCCTCTCTGCATGCACCTGAAGCCCCTGGGCTGTGCCCAGGTGTGCCAATGCTTAAAGACAGCCCTCCATCTGGTGTGATATAGTCAGTTATTTTCTTTTTTTCTTGATATTTCCCTGACTTTTTGCCAGAGGGGCTTTAGTTTGGAGAATGACCAAAATACCAGAGAGGCTGGCAGCTCCAAGAATGGTCTGCTGGGTAAAGTGTTCCTATTGCAAGTTGTGTCCTTTATCATCTTGTTGGGATTTTCAAGTCGGTTTCCTGGTATTTGGTGCTGATGGAGGTGTAGCCCCTGCTCCACAGCAATGTTCTGTCTGTAAGCAGGCACTGGGCTACTATCATTGTGGATCCCTGCACTTCTTCTCCCTTCTCAGGCTGTCAAGCACAGATGCACCTATAGGGAAAGATAGAGAAAGGATACTGATTAATGCAGCAGAGTGAGACAGAGCACTGGCCCTCTACAGGACTGTATGCAGTTACAGAGAGAGTTAAAAGAAGCCCTGCCATCTGGGACCACAGAGAGTAAGAGGAAACTCAGTTGCTGAAGAATGTTATCTTTCCGAATGTAAGGCCAGTGAAGTAATTTGGCCACTGGCCTTGAGTGGGCACTGAACCAACATGAGTAACAATACAAAAATAACAGCATTCCCCCTGAGAGGAACTTTATTGTTTGCTTGGGACAAAGTAAAAGTAAACAGGTTATTCACTTTGCAAAGGATTTTTCTCTTTGGAAAAGCCTGTTTACTTATAGTAAATCAACCCCCATTATATCTACTCTACCATCTTATTTGGCCCTTTTTAAGACCTGTAACCACTTTTGAAAAGCTCTGTGTGGATCTTGGCCCCTTCCTCTCTTTGTCTCTTTGTCCTTTAGTAAATCAATCCCAAGGCATCCGAGGCTACAAAGCCTTCCAGAGAACCAGTCTGTAGGCTCAGGATTTGTTAAATCACCTATTGATGGCCATTGTCTAAAGATAAGAGCGTGAAAGGTGTGATGTCTCTTTTTGGAGAATATGTTGTGAAATGGGTAATCTAGGGAGCCTAGTGTGATGGTCATATTTCATGAGTCCCTAAGAATATATCTTGATAGAAGGGTTTATAGTGAGGTGAGCCTTCAGAGGGGAATGAATATGGAATGCACACCATGGTGATTTGCTTTTAATGAAGGTAGAGTAATGGCTCGTACACACGGGACGACGATCGTGCGTACGACCGTGTTGAATCGTACGTTGACGGTCGTATGTAGCCTACTGACATGCACACGACGGTCGTACATACAACTTGCGGCTGACCGAACGTGATGACGCGAACGAGCGTATAATGAGGAAGTAGCGTCACCTTTTGGGCTCCTTTCTAATTTCATGTTAGTTGAAGTGGACTTGGCACATGCGTGTTTAGCACAATACAACTTTGTTGAACACAGCTGCTCTACACACGACTCAACGGTCGTATGCGAGCTTGTTGACACGACCAAGTTTTCTAGTCTGCACATACAACTCCCACGAACGACCGTCGTACGTTCAACTGTTGAAAGCGCCGCCACAGACGATCGATTCTGCATACAACGGTCGTGAGTACGACGTGTTGAACACGATCGTCGTCCCGTGTGTACGAGGCTTTAGATTGCTGAAATATAATCCATTGTTTGAGAAGATCACTGCACTGATCTTACTAGGAGGTAAGCTTAGTGGTGTCTGGTATATATCCAGAAAGGCCAGACCATTATGAGATATTGAAGAAAAAGTGTGAAAAATATATAACTTAGTGTTTCACAGCAGCGCATATATAACTAAAAAGTGCAAATATGTGTAAAATAGATTAGTGCATAAATATAAAATTAAATACAAAAATGTTGTGCAATATATTAGAAGCTTGTGAATATATCACCCATCATGCATATTATAAGAATTATTAATCCACAATTGACCTCTCATAAAAAAGTGCAGCAAAGTCCAAAACAGTGCAAAAAGTGCAGGAAATGGTGCTTGAGAGTTCACTCCAAAAGAGATGGTTAGCTTCCACCAACAGTGCTCCAATCAATCGAGTGGTCACCCATATGAAATAAGGCTTACCGGAGATACAACTTAAATCAGCATATCAAGCAATGGTCTTTTTCACCACCATCGACCTCAGCCGCTGTTTAATTCAGGCAAACCAGTACTCACATAGGGAAATACTTGGCTGTTAAGTCCACGTCTCCCATTCCGTTCATATGGCGATGTGATGGAACAAGCGGTGGACGTGCAGCCTCCTCTCAAGTTGCCGTATAGCTACTCCCTTGATGCGTTTCGTCACGTCCGACTTGGTCACAAGTATACCTCATGTGATATTGTTAGAGAAGGTGCCGTGTGTAGTGCACCCCCTAAGGAGCCACAGATGAACTGGGATTCCCCACCCTGCACAGCCAGGCACACTTAGTTTTCACAGTCACCTCAGAGTCAGAAAACAGTCCAGTACTTTTTTTTTTGTTTTGTTTTATTGAGGGGATATAACTTGGATAGGGATTGGGAGAATTATGGGATGCCTATTCGATTTCAAAAAACTTCAGGGACAACTTCTCCTATACACAATCTATATACACACCTCACTTCCTCCAGCACACTTGCTTGGAGGACTCCTTCTGGCTCACTGTTTGTGGATTTGACAAAAGCCTGTTAGGCAGGAACCCGAGACCCCTTTAAGTGTGTAGCAAAATTTCAGTGTCCAGCTTGATCACTCCTGTTGCTACTGATCCAAGCACCACCTCTTCAGGCACTGCCAGCCCGCTTGGCTGCGGCTCTCCCCACAGTCCTCCCAGACTGACACTCTCTCTCTCCACAGTCCTCCCAGAGTGATCACTCACCAGCCCACCCGGCTGACTTCTCAGGAGGACTCCTGGATGTGCTGACCTGCTCCTGCTGTCCTCTCCTTGCTCCCATGCCTCCAGGAAGGATTCCTATGTGTGTTGTAGGCCCGAGGTCACCCCCCGAAGTAGGGGACACCCTCAAGGGCCACAGACGGCCTCCTCAGCACTCCTTCTCCATCCTCCACCCGACTGCCCCTGCTGGCATGACTCATGCCTATTTATGAAGGGGCCTGCCCCCTGCCATCCCATTTCCTGGGGATTTGCTGGGGCCAAGCAGCTCCTCTTAGCTTCTGCCCACTACATCTGGAAGCTTCTCCAAGGATCCAGAAGGCAGGGGGAGGCACCAGAAAATCTGCTTGCTGAGTTATCCTGTCTCCTTGAGTGACTCAACCCCGACCCAGGCAAAATTTTCCTACACTATCAACTTATGTACATTTAGCACATTAGAGGGTGCTACACTACTGTAGCGCTAACCCCCCCAGGAGCCGCTTGGTAATTTGGGTTCTCTGTTCTGTGCCTCGACTCCAAGAACAACTCCAGCCCCTCTGACACACCTGCTTGTTTAGTGGTAACTCAATGTATTGGTGAAGATCAGAATAAATGGTGGCTTGGGCATAAATGAGCACACAGAAGGTAGGTTCAGACACAGTCTGCTAGACAGTATAATCACTATGCCAAGGTAACTTAGGATATCATTTTGTGCAACTAGACTGGAATTAAGTAATGCATCATCAAAGTCAGCAATAAACATATCATATAAGCCTTAAAGTGGTTGTTAATCTACCAAGTGAAAATTACAGTACCTTCTCTGTTTATTCATGTAAAGTGCCCCAGTGCTTGTGCCTTATAAAAATAATGCAGTCTATACCTGTCTACAAAGCGCCGCTCACATGACCCGCCGCCTCTCTCCTCTCTCAGGCTGACAGCTGCAATGGGCTACTGACATCAGTCAGGAGGAGAGAGGCGGCAGATCATGTGAGTGCCAATCAGCGCTCTGTAAACAGGTATAGACTGCATTATTTTTATAAGGCACAGACACTGGAGCACTTTACATGAATAAACAGAGATGATAATGTGAAAAACGTACAGTAATTGGAGCAGGGGGGGAGGGGGTGGGCACTGAAATGAGCTGACAAGCAGGTAGGGGAGGGGGGAGAGGATGGAGGAGAGCACAGAGGAGAGAGCAGATGACGGAGGCATGTAAACTGACCACGGTGTCAGGGCTCAGCAGCCATAATTAACTGTGATCAGTTTACAAAGGGGAGAGCAGAAACAGGCAGGATCAGCCAGGTATTTCAGGTGCCACAGGGGGCCAAATTATAAAGCACAATCACTGTGCTGTATAACATGCTTTGAAGGAGCAGGATCCTTTTTTATTTAGGTTAAAAACACTTTAACTACAATGTAAATAATAATACTATAACTAGTTTGGAGTACATTACAGAAGAATGGCTAGGATACAGTGCAAGGTACCTCTAAGCATAAGCAATAGGTGGAGGTCTCTATGTAGGAGCTGTAAAGAGACAGTCTTTAGTCCTAACTCTTCAGATGGCTAGCAATGGGGCCCAGTTGTACCATTGTTGCACATGGATACAGTTCCTATCACGCCTGTAAGCAGCACATAAGGCTACTAGATGGCCGTAGGGTCAGTTCCTAAAGGGCTCAGTCTCTTTCTGTAACATCAGATAAAAAACTCTCACAGCAGCAGCTCATCAGCCCCACGGATATTGCAGCTCGTCATCTAGTCACACACATCAATTAGCCCACTCTCTATTCTGTACCCAGTACTACAGTTCTCAAAGTACATTGCTACCTGACTCAGTCTTTTTAAGGCTCCCTCCCTTTTGCTGATATAGCTGTTAACCTGTTCAGCACTGCAGGGCAGCAGCTACAGAGAGCAGCTGCAGTCAGTGTTTCTTTCACTCTCTTTCTTAGCCAAGCACCTGGCTACATTAGTCCATTTGTGGGCCCATACAGAGTGAATAAACACAGAGTTCACGAGGTTTGAAAGGGGGTGTGAATAGTTTAGGAAGAGGAGTAGGTAGAGGATTTTAGGTAAGACTGACATTTTGACCAAACCAGAAGAATAGGCCAAAGTCCCATTTTAGGAGCAGGCTCCTGGCTTTTTGGAAAGTTGGGAAGTTCAGGGCAAAGGTGTCTTTCAGATTGATTGGATTTAACGTTCTCAGATATTTTATATTCTAATTTTTGAATCAGGAGTATACCCTGGTATCTTAATGCAGGGAATATGTGAATATTTATCTTACACCCATGCACCTACAAAAGGATAGTACAAAATGCTGGCCAAATGGGCTTGAATTTTAAGAAGTTTAATTTGCTTTGAAAAGGGAAGTTTCTGTGGATGGAAAGATGGGTTTAGAGAGGAAACCACCAGCACCTAGTGTGTGATATCACACGAATGACCACACAGAGACACAGATGAAAATGTCCAAACCAACTTACCCTACATGTTCTCACATTGGAAAAAGATCTGAGTTGCAAGATCCGTGTGCTTCTCCACATTGTCAAGTTTAAATCACAAGTTGATGAGCACAACCGTAATATCCTGTAAAAATATGATTAGCCTTTAGAGGCACTGAAAAAACTGAGAACAAACTGCAAAAATGTTCTTAAAGTGAAAGATAAGGTTTGTTGTTAAATAACCTCATGCAATCAGTTCAGTACAAGTTGTGACGGACCCCGTACTCATGAAGAATATGTCTGCCGTATAAGCATCCCTTGCTCAATAACACAACAATACCAGATTCCATAGCCCACCCAGTCACTTGTCGAGACTCAGCATAGGGTGGTGGAAAACATAAGACTGTTTATTGAAACACAGGCACAAAGAGATATACACTCTGGGGACAATCCCCTCTTGTTTGCATAATGACACATGGTGGGGTAAACTGTACATCCAGTAACATGAGACATCGGTACATTCAAACTTTTCAACAAACAATTCAGTCAGTAACTGGGCACATAGACAGGTATATAATTAACATGAGCTCATTAATTAGGCACTTGAACCAGCCTAGGAGACCAGATAATTCGGCCCCTAAAACCATGGCACTGGATACAAAATACTGTATAATACACATTATTATAAGCATAAAACATACCATCCCACAATGGTTCCATAACAAAGTAAAGTGGTGACAATATTAATCAACTGTCCCAGAGATGAACAGACTGGCAAACAATAGAGGGGCGGCAAACAATACACCGGCCGCAACCCCCTCCCCCTCGGTCGGGTCACGGACGGCACACACCACCTTTTTATAAACAACAGGTTGCGCTAATGATGACGGCAAACAGATACGTATGACATGGATCTGATATAATCATATAAATCATAAAGTCCAAGTAAACATGAATGATAAGATGAAATTAGAGATGTAGACGTATCTTCTTAGGTATAGACCACCGTGTGAAAGATGAAAATCATTAGTGATACCTCCACCTTACATCTAATAACTGCTTACCAGATGTAAGCGCATAAGCGCTTTGGCTGTACCCCAGCCCGAGTCCCCTCTGGGGATATAAACGTCAATCTTGGGGTCCTGATATGGCAGAAGTGACTTGAATGGACCACAGAAGTAGTGGAAAGGGCTAACTGGATCTGTCTCCCGGCACTTGTGGAATGGTAGTCATACAAGGTTCTCTAAACCCCCGGTAACACTCGCCAAGGCACCCAAAGAAGAGAAATGGTACTGATAGTGTAATAAAGTTTTTAGGAGATTAAATAAAATTAAGTATTGCACTTGCATCAAATAAAAACATCAAGAGCGTCCAAACACTAAGCCGGCCGGCTGTAGACTCCAAACTCTAAAACGACAGCGACGTCAGCGCGTCTTCCCCGACGTACGTTTCATCTAACGAGACATAGTCATGGGGCTGGAAGATGCGCCGCTAACACAGTGCCGAATATATGCAAAAAGAACCGCAAGCAGGAAGGTGACGAGCCTTCATCTTGACTAAGGGCAAATTTGCCCACAACGGAAAGGAACAACTTACATGTGGTTAAGTAAAATTGGATATACAATAATTAGAACTATCCAATGGAAAAAAGAAAAGAAACCACACCAAACAATCGTGTGTTAGGTTCCAACTAATATAACATTGGACCCAACCGTGCCAATCATAGGTCAGGCGGAACAAAACCGCCTACATCATAAGTTAGAGCAAAGGAAAACATAATACAAATAAAGCTCGAATAAAGTGTACCTCTCTTTGGATCACCCATATGGGTCATGACCCCATATAGTGAATTAAGAAAGAAATCAAAAGTATGAATTGATATACTCAGTGGAATACAAAAAACATATGTGAGTGACAAAGTGTATTCCCAAAGTACATTATACCTAAGGTGCGATGCACAAGATTAGTGCAATGATGCCGTGCAAAATGGACATGAATCTGTCTGTAAATTAACATCCTCTAACAATAGAATTATATATAATTAAAAAAATTTAAAGGGAAAAATATTAATAATTATGTGGCTCGTCACCGAACTGCTTCGGGAAACCTTTATATCCTCATACACATAAACATACATATGGAAAACATACACTTCAAAATTTACAATTAAATGACCTTCTACGAATTATCAATAAAAGCGTTAACATCTACTTCCACATTTAAACCACCAGGATTAAAACAGCCCACCTTATAGATATAGGACACTTCCAGCCTCGAAATTCCCCCTAATCAGAGGACTCCCCCTCCAGTGGGGTTCAAACCTATCAATGCCCAGGAATAAGGTGCCAGAAGGGTCTCTATCGTGAACCTCACGATAGTGTCTAGATACTGAGTGGTTTCTGAAGCCCTTCAGAATATTGGTGACATGCTCGTTAAGTCTGACCTGAGGGGGCCTTTTGGTTCTCCCAATGTACTGTAATTTACATGGACATTGGATAAAATAGACCACGCATTTGGTGGAACATGTGATAAAGGGCCTAATAGTAAACTCGCGTCCAGATACTGTGGACGCGAATCTATCCATTTTCCTCCCTCTAAAATTATTAAACGAACAGACCCTACATCTGTTACATTTGAAAAAAACCTGTGAGATTGTGAAAAAAAATAGTTTTCTGGATTGGAGGATCCAAGACATTGAGGGCAATCCTAGACCTTATAATGGGGGCTCCTCGAAAGACCACTGAGGGTTTCTCCGGTAGTATATCTGATAGGACCCTATCATTTTTTAAATGATGCCAGTTGCGGGAAATAATACGCTTAATCCTAGAAGCCTGACAAGAATAAGTTGTAATGAAAGGATTCTCCACTCCCGAGCAGTTCCTATTTGGACAGGATGGATCAGTTCCAAGTAGAAGCCCCCTCTCCATATGGGAGACTTCATTATCCACAGTCCTAAGTTGCTCCCCATCGTAACCCTTCTCCAGAAATCTCTGTATCAAGACCTCAGACTGCTCAAGGAACTCATAATGATCTGAACAGTTGTGACGCAACCTGATCAGTTGACTCTTAGGGACTCCCCGTAACCAGGGAGTATGATGGCAGCTAGTGAGGGGGATGAAGGAGTTACGATCGGTAGATTTGAAAAAAGTGGAAGTGGTAAACCCATTTCCTTGGACCCTGATGTTAAGATCCAAAAATTGTATCTCAGTTTGGCTAGCCTCATATGAGAAAAATATGCCCCTCTCGTTGAGGGCCTCAAAAAAGGATACCAAATCCGCCTTATCCCCATCCCAGAGGAGGAGGACATCGTCTATGTACCGTAGCCAAAGGGCTAACTGACGCCCAATATAATCCCTCATATCCCTCCTACCGGGGACGAGGTCCTAGACCTAGACCGTCTCAAGGGTTTGCCCCCCCCTTCTGATACATATGACCAATATCAGGATTGGGACTATAATGTCCCTGTTAGGAACAATTTTTACCCCCTTAGGGATCTTGTGGGCCCAAATGGTGACTATGGGGGTTCCCCCATATCCCAGCCAAAACGAGGTCAATTCAATGATTCTCAATTGGGTTATATGGGACCCCCTAAAATGCAGAATAAACAGGCATCCAATTGGGGTTTTTCCCGATCCACAGGGAACAAAAAGGTCCATAGACAGAGAAGAGGAACTAGAGGGGGGAGGCGGCTACGACACAAAAAGAATAAGGGTCCCATCGGGGCAGGAATCTTCAACCTCAGCTCCCAAACCCTAACTGAATCAGAAACTCTTATTCTCGATAAAGGATTGAAATATGCTCCACCTAGAAATATCAATAAATTTGAAACATATATGGATATACACAGGTTTATTCGTAAATTAAATATCAAAAGACACTTAATTGGGAACCCCATTAGTAGACAGATTAATAACCCATCTCAATACGTTCATTCTGGTTTGAGAAATGCTTCACTTTTTAACCCCCCTGGGTCTTTACCCTCATCCCTGAAGGTTTTCAGAGATGTCGCTTTGAGGGATTTAGATGAAATTTAAAAAACAAATCTGGACAAAAGACACCGCGAAGGCCTAGATTCCCTTTGTGAGAATAAGAGTTTGGTTATACTTCCAGCTGACAAAGGAGGGGGTATAGTTGTTTTAGATTGGAAGGATTATCAGGCGGAGATGAACAGAATTTTGGATGACCAGACCACCTACAAAATGTTAGCTGCTGACCCCACCAAGGCCTTTAAAAGGACTTTGACTAAGATTGTTTATGAAGGAAAAAAATCGGGGATTTTGGATAAAAACGAAAGCTTATTTCTGGTTCCGAAAGCCCCTAAGATCCCTATCTTGTACTACCTGCCCAAGGTTCACAAGAATCCGACTTGCCCCCCGGGACGTCCCATAGTGAGTGGAATTGACTCGCTGACTTCCCAGGTGGGCAAGTACATCGACTTTTTCCTCCAACCTTTGGTAAGGTCTATGCCTTCTTTTCTAAAAGATTCTAAGGACGTTATTAATATACTGTCCAATTTAACTCCTGCTAGGGGTGTGTGGTTGGTCACAGCGGACGTAACTTCGCTCTATACTGTGATCCCACACATACTTGGCATTGGAGCGGTAAAACATTTCTTGGAGCGGGACTCTGGATTACCTAAGAAACAAATTGAGTTCATATTGAGGTTTGGCGAGGTTACGGTTCATACACACCCTAGTGTCATATCTCGCTTCAATGCAGGCGACACTGGTTGGTGTGTGGGGATCGTCCTCAATTTAACCTGTCATATAATTATTGCAGGAATCTTAGAAAATCTTTTCTTCCGTATCTGGAATGGTTTCCAACCTCCTTTTTCAGCTACATGAACGGGTGGACCCTTCAGTCGCTCAGTTAAGGTGAGTGATACCCTGCAGGGCCCCCCGTTCAGCCTAAGAACACTTGGAACCCGTCCATCATGTTCTATCCCTAGAATCCCCGAAAGCCTTGGTCTTTATTCGAAAGCAAAAATAGGTTTTAGGGGCTAA
>BLSH010347416.1:613444-627163 GCA_018402905.1 Glandirana rugosa
AATTGGGGAAGTGACGGTTACCGTAAATGTGTCATTAGTCACGTAAAAAATATCGTGACTAGCGACATATTTACGGTTACCAGGGTTTTTTCAAATACAAATCCAAAAAAAAAAATATAAAAAAACATTTTTTTTCACCGTTTTTGGCCGATTTATATTCTTCCTCATATTTGCGATAAAAAAAAATCGCAATCGGCGTTTATTGATTGGTTTGCGCAAAAGTGGTCGCGTTTACGGATGATGAGAATTCATTTTTGGGGTTTTTATTTATTTATTTATTTTTTACTATTAATGGCGGCGATCTGCGATTTTTAGCGGTACTGCGATATTTCATCGGACATGTCGGACCATTTTGACACTTTTTTGGGACCATTGGCATTTATACAGCGATCAGTGCTATAAAAAATGCACTGATTACTGTGTAAATGCCATTGGCAGTGAAGGGGTTAACCTGCAGGGGGCGCTCTAAGGGTTAAGTATGTTCCCTGGGCGTGTTCTAACTGTGGGGGGACTGCCTAGCTGGGGAAGGGAAGTGGTCACAGCCTCCGTATACAGGAAGGCTGTGATCACAGCCCTTCCCCCTCACACAGAACGGAGGTCCGTGTTTACATACACGGACCTCCGATCCTTCGCTCTGGGGGGGCCATCACGGGTAGCCGGCGGAAATCGAAGCCGCCGCACCCGCTCCCTGGCCCTCCCCGGACACAGTGAGCACACGGGCGCGCCTCCGGCGGCGCGCGCGCGCTCACTAGGCGTGATCACGCGGCCACCATCATATGATGGCGATCCGCGTTACAGAGCCCCTTTGCCTCCGTCAATTGCCGATTGGCGGTCGGCAAGTGGTTAAAAGTGGGATATAATTTGCTTTATATAGTTTCTTCCAGGGAACTCCCCCCTCAGGGCCAATTCTTCTTCCTTATCTATACTTTTATTTAGTATTTTCTGATTTTTCCTGATTGATTTTAAAATTTGAGAATTCCCCATATATTTTCAGTTCTTTTATTAGATTTGGCAATGTGGTTCTAGGTTTCGTTATATAACATAAGAGATCATCGGCATATGCCACTATTTTATGTTCTTTTTCATCTATTTTTATTCCTCTTATGTCCACATTCCTCCGTATTCTTGCCAATAATGGCTCCAGGGATATTATGAACAGGAGGGGAGAGAGCGGGCACCCCTGTCTTGTACCATTTAACATTTCAAATGGCAGTGAAAGAGACCCATTGACTTTTACTCTCGCCGTGGGGCCCCTATATAGTACCTTTATCCTTTCCACCATCTTTGGGCCCACACCCAAAATTTCCAATGTTTTCATCATGAGCCCCCAATCAACTCTATCGAATGCTTTTTGTGCGTCGATTGATAAAAGTAGTGCCCGCTCTCTTCCCTCCCTGAGACTGTGTAACATAAGTAATGTTCTGATAGCGTTGTCATTACCTTCCCTATTGGGGACAAATCTGGCCTGGTCTGCATGAATCCACTCCGGAATAAATTATTTTAAGCTTGCTGCTAATACCTTTGCATATAATTTTGTTTCGCAATTCAAAAGGGCTATAGGTCTATAGCTGGAGCATAGTGTTCCATCCTTCCCTTCTTTCGGGATCAATGTGATATGGGCCGCCAAGGATTCCTCTCTTAACTTCCCACCTTCTCCTAGCTCTCTCATGTAATTACACATTTTTGGAAGTAACAGCTCTTTAAATTTCCTATAATACCCTATTGTAAAACCATCTGGGCCCGGACTTTTACCCGTGGGTGAGCTTTCTAGTGCTAGGTTTATCTCCTCTGCCGCAATAGGTGCTTATACAGATACTGGAGTTTTTCTATAGGTATTTTCAGTAAGTGTGCCTCCTCTATATATGTTTGCATTTCCTCTATCCTTTTTTCCGTTCCTTGTGATTTTTTCTGTCGGACTGAATAAAGGATTTTATAATATTTTTGAAATGCTCCTGCGATATCTGTTGTTGAATGCATTATTTTCTCCTTCTCATTTTTAACTTTTCTAATGAAGTTGTTTGATGTTTTATTCTTTAACAGTCTCACCAGGTGTTTCCCGGGTTTATTTCCCCATTTATACCTATTTATTGCCACTTTATTAACCACTTCCCGCCCGGCGCAATGACAAATGACGTCCGGGCGGGTGTTTCACTATCCTGACTGGACGTCTATTGACGTCCTCAGGATAATCCTCGGTGGTGCCGTGGGTCAGTCTGACCTACCGCATTACCGACCGAGGTAAAAGGCTTTGATCCGAAGCCTTTTACCATGTGATCAGCCGTGACCAATCACGGCTGATCACAGTGTAGATAGGAAGGGCCGTTGATCGGCTTTTCCTCTGCTCAGGTCTGCAGACCTGAGCAGCGGAGAGCCGATCGGCTGCTCTTCTGACGGGGGGGGGGGGCTGCGCTGAACGTTTATCAGCGCAGCCACCCTCAGGATCACCCCACTGGACCACCAGGGAGCCGGATCAGGACCACCAGGGAGCCCCCCTCCCGGACAGCGCAAGCAGGCCGCCCAGGACCACCAGGGAAGTCATACAGAGGCCACCCAGGACCACCAGGGAGCCCCCACTAGACCACCAGGTAAGGGCCATATTATGCACTGTAGGGATGGCACTGTTCCCATATATGATGCCTGCCAGTGCCATCCCTAACAGTGCTTGTTGCACCAGTGCCCACCACTGCCACCTATAAGTGCCCACCTGTGCCAGCTATCAGTGCCCACCTGTGCCAGCTATCAGTGCCCACCTGTGCTACCTAAAAGTGCCCACCTGTGCCACCTAAAAGTGCCCACCTGTGCCACCTAAAAGTGCCCCCTATCAGTGCCCATCAGTGCCCAGTGCCACTTATCAGTGCCGCCTAGGAGTGTCCATCAGTGCCGCATATCAGTGCCACGTATCAGTGCCCATCAGTGTTGCTTGTCAGTTCTGCCCATCAGTGCTGCATATTTGCACCATCATCAGTGCAATCTTATCAGTGCCACCTCATCAGTGCCAATCTGTACTGCCTCATCAGTGTCCGTCAGTGTAGCCTCATCAGTGCCCATCAGTGTAGCCACGTCAGTGCCCGTCAGTGAAGGAGAAAATTACAAATTTTTGTGACAGAAACAAAGAAAAATGTTTTTTTTTCTAAATTTTTGGTCTTTTTTTTGTTATAGCGCAAAAAATAAAAACCGCAGAGGCGATCAAATACCACCAAAAGAAAGCTCTATTTGTGGGAACAAAATGATAAAAATCGTGTTTGGGTGCAGTGTCGCACGACCGCACAATTCTCATTCGAATTGCAACAGCACTGAAAGCTGAAAATTGGTCTGGGCGGGAAGTGTCCTAAGTGCCCGGTATTGAAGTGGTTAAACATACGTCTGGTTTCTTGTTCCATTAGTTCTTTCAGCTCCCCTCTTTTTGATATTAATTGATATTGTGTCTCTCTACTCCTATTTTTTTTATGTGTTTGTTCTAAGTTGAATATTTCAGTAACCAGTTTGTTCATTTGTTTACCCCTTTCTTTTTTTTTTCCTTGCCCCTATAGATATCAATATTCCTCTTATGTATGGTTTGTGAGCCTCCCAGATCGTAATCTTAGTAATCCCTGGGGTCTCATTGAGCTGAAAGTAACAATCCAGCGCCTTCCTTATTTCTTCTTCGATCCTTCTATCTTGTCATAGATCTTCATTCAGTCTCCAGTTGCCTATTCTACCCCCACTATCTCCCAGTTTAAGTTCTATTGTTATTGGGGCATGGTCTGATAGTGATTGTATTTCAATAGATGAATTGACCACTGACTGCAGCATTCTGTGTTCCACCATTATATGATCCAGCCTTGAGTACGTCCCGTGCACTGCTGAGTAGAAGGTATAGTCATTTGTATCTGGGTGCTGTGCCCTCCATACGTCTATCAGTTGATATTGAAAGAGTTTTTTCTTTAATTTCTCCAACTGATGCCTTCCAGGCCGAGGTGCACGCGATGTACTATCCCTCTGGTCCATGCTAAAATTAAAGTCCCCGGCCAGTATTACCATTCCCTTCTTGAATTCCTCGAGTTTTGCCAGAATTCCTATTAAATATCCTATAGGGTTTTTATTTGGACAATAAACATTGGCCAGGGTATAGTCTGTCCCCAATACCTTCCCCTGCACAAATATATAGCATCCTTCCTGGTCTACTTGTCTCTTTTCTTCTTGAAACTGAATCTCATTTGCTACTCCGATCGCCACTCCTTTTGCTCTTTTTGTGGGGGAGTCGGCATAGAACCAGTTTGGATAGTGTCTAGAGAGGAGCCTCACATTGGCATCTTGTGCCAAATGTGTCTCCTGTAAAAACACCATACCAGCACCATATCTCCTAATCTCATTTAGGACTTTATGTCTCTTCTCCGGAGTGTTTAACCCTTTGACATTATATGATAAGATTTTCGTCTCAGTGGCGACTACCATTACCTTTTATTATTCTCTATTTCCTCTTTTCCACCCTCTGTGCTCTGTCTTAGGGAATTCACCTTCTTTTCTGGTCTGATATGACTTATGGGTGGAAAACTGATCTCCGTTTGGTGTTTGGGGATCCTGGAATAACCCCCCTCTCTCCCCACTCTCTTCCCCTTCCTCCCCGGTTCCCACCCTCTTTTCCATCCAGCCACCCCATATTTCTCCCCCCCCTCCCCTTCCCTCCCCCTTCCTCCAAGACCCTCCAATGGGAGTTCCCCCCTTGGGGGGTGACCTAAGTCCTGAGTAGCTATCTTCCTCTTTTCTTCTTTTTTTCCCTTGTCTAATTGACCTTGCTACTCCTCCTCTTTGGGGTGAAGCTGTGACCGACATCCTTCCTTGGTGCATCAGCGACTAATCCCGGCTCCTCCAACCCCTCCTAGATCAAGGTCCCCAAGCCACCTTTCATTCCTTGTTTACTAACCCCCCCCCATCCCCCACCGTATTTATGTTTGCAATTCTGTATAATTATAAACACACATCACCCATATGCATCTTACACCGTTTCCTCCCTCTCCTCCCTTCCTGGTGTTTTCTTATCTTTCTCATCTTTCCCTTTTTTGAGATCTGATGCCACTTCTCTTCCAAATGGGGTTTACTTATTCCCAGAGGAGTCCACCCCGGGATCTTCGGTTCTTCCATCTCAAGTTTCTTACAAAACTCATGGAGATCCTCTGGGAATCTCAGGTTTGCCGAATGGCCATTTTTAGTGCTGATCAGACATGCTGGATAACCCCAGAAATACTGTATATTCTGCTTTTGCATATTTTCCAGTAGTGGTTTAAGCAACCTTCGCCTTTTCAGTGTTTCTTGTGACAAATCAGCATAACCTGAAGATCTGCCCCTTTGTATTTAATGGGTGTTTGGCTTTTAAGACTCCTCCATATTTGATCCTTGACTTCATAGTGATGAAACCTCACTATTATGTCTCTGGGGGAGTCTATGGCGATCCCCCTAGTTTTTTTGACCCTATGGGCCCTCTCGAGTTTCATCATGGCATCAGTAGCTTGTCTATCGAGGAGCAGGTTAAAGATCACCGATTATTGCGTCCAAATCTTCCTTCTGCAATGTCTCGGGGACCCCCAGGATTCTCAAATTCTTCCTCCTATTCCAGTTCTCTTGATCCTCCAGTTTGTATGCCATCTCTCTTTGTGCTATTTGAAGGCTTTTTATTTTGTTTCTTAGGTCCTCTATATGCTGTACTTGCACATCCAGTTGATTCTCTGTATTTTCAACTCGAGCCACCAGGTGGCCCAGGTCATTATGTAATGTTACTATATCCTTCTTAAGGGAGCTTTCTAGTTTTGCAAACATGCCTTGCATATCTATTTTGGTAGGGAGATGATTCTGTACATCCGATTCGGGTACCCGGCCCATTTCCTGTTCAGTTTCCCCCATTCCCTCTATGCCTTCACTATTTAATATGTTCCTATTTGGAGATCTGTTAGCTTGCCCTCCCTTACTATTTCCTTTTGTAGGATTTGTTAGGTTTGACCTGGTTGCCATCTGTTTTTCTGATATTGATTTATCCAAGGTCCCACTCTGTGTCATATATTTCTTTATTGTCCCTGGGCTTGCGCTGGTTTTAGGTGATTTCGTCTGTGTGGTTGATTTCCCCTTCATCCTCTGTCCACTTCCTCTCCTCTCTCCTCTCCCCTTTCCTCTCTCTCTATCTCTCCACCTTCTAGTCTTCAGCTCCTCTTCTCTCTGCCTCCCTCCCCCTATTGGTGCCCCCCTTTCCCTCCTTTCCACCTCCAAGTTTTATTTAAGCTCTATTATCCTCAGTCTGATGTCTTGTATTCTCCACCTGGTCTAAATATAAGCTTTCTGAACCGACATATAAATTAAGTTCACACTCTATTGGCTTGCAATTTGAGTTGGGGAAAGGGGGGGTGCACAGGTAGTCCGCACGTCTACTCCAAAATACTCCAAAAAAATTTTTATACGCAAAAAAGGAAAGGAAAGGAGAAAGGCAAACTTGCGACTTACCAGTATGTCGCCGTCTCTTGTTTGTAGCCAGGGAGAGAGTGGAAAAAAAAAAAAAACAGAGAGGAGGGGAGGCTAACATGCGGATTACAGCTTATGCTCACTGTTTCTGCTCCGGGAATATAAATGTCCTGGGGTGAACACCAGGGTGTGTATCCCTGGAAGGGTCTTTCAGAAGCTGTCAGACCCCCTGCACTTCCTCTTCACTCTGTATGCCGGCCAGCCGAATCTCGTGCCGTGCCTCGCTGGACACCTGCTCTTCACTGTGCAGTTTGTTCCAGCCAGTACTCTCCGGCCGCTCCTTCCGGTTTTGATTCCCAGCTCCTCCGTTCCACTCCTCCAGCTGTCCCCTTTGCTCTCTGCCCAAACGGGGGGAAGGGTCCCAGCCCACGACACCCGCGGGGACCTGGGACCTGACACGATCCCCAACACCCAGACTCACAGCAGCGGGAGCTACCTACGTGGCAAGACACCCCTGCGAGGCGGCGAAGAGGCACAAAGAGCGCCCCCAGGTAGAAGGGGCAGCTGGCGGTCAGGATATCGGCGAGACACGGGCAGTGTCTTCAGGTCGGGAGAACAGCTGACGGTCGGCATGGAGTGCAGACACGGAAAGTGTCTCCGGATAAGGATGATGGTTAGTGGTTAGTGGTCGGTGGTCAGGATGGCGGAGAGACCCATAAAGGGTCTGCAAGCACGGGGGAGGGTTGGCGGTCTAAATGTCTTCTACCTTTCTCTTCATCCGGCTTAGGGACTCAGGATCCGGGAGTCGAGAAACGGAGAAGCCGCTAGCCGCTGCCGCCTCCAGCCGGCGCCATATTCAGGCCCCTCCCCCTCTCCAGTATAAAGTATTTCTGATTGTGTTTGCTGTTCTATATTTTCTTATTTAAAATATAATTTCAGCCTAACACTATGTTTAAAAATCCCCCCCCCCCCCCCTGCTACCTACCCTGCCTATTCTGTGTACAAAAGATCTGTATACTTACCTTTTTTTTTTTTAGCCCTCTCTGGTCTGGTTATGTGACCCGTTGTAAGATGAGAGAGGAGGGAGCGTTTCACACTCCATCTCGCCATGTCTCAGCCGTTGTTGGTGCTCCCTCATCTGCCCTGCAGCAACCGCTTGCTGACACAGGGGAGACGGAACTGCAGATCATGTGACCAGACCAGTACTGATTAAAAATAAGTAAGTATACACTTTTTATTCACAGATTAGGCAACATAAGTTGGAGAGGAGCGGGGGCGTTTTAAACATAGTTCGTTTTAGGCAGGAATTACACTTTAGATTTGTTACTGTTTTTTGGTGCTTGAAAAAGACACCACATGCCCCTTTAGGATTGATGCGGATACAGCTGGTTTTTATGAAAAAAAGTTTAACATTTTATTACAGAGTTAAAAAGTTTTACATGACATAGTGAAAAATGTGAGAACATGCAGTACATATAAAAACAGACCACTTGGGCCAATCAACATGAGTATATACCCAACCAGCACGTGAACAGATGAACATGGCCGTCCCCAATCTGGTAGTGGTGAGGCTGGTCCAGGGCTGTGTCACGCGTGCGGACCCAACATGTTTCGGACTCCCGTGAGTCCTTCTTCAGAGGTATAAGCAATTGATAGGGTATAATTTTCTACAAGGCAAGAACATATATATTACTTGCTGTGATAGTACTTACTTATCATATATTACCATAGTAGTTAGCTGTTTCATGCTACAAAGGTACCTTTTATGGAGAAGCATATGGTATACTTACAGGTCATTAAAAACAGACAATGTTTCCACCAGGATCATTACCATCCACAGACCTCTCCTGCCTCAGATTGTCACCCGCAGAGAAAAGGGAGCATTAAGTCTCCAGGTCCTGGATGGACTGGCGTTTTGGCATACGGGCAATGAAGGGGAAGAAGGGAGGAAGAGAAAGGCGGAGGCCCCCAAAACATCCACAGACAAGGATCCTTCAGCATGGGGGCCAAGGGCTCCTGCTGTTGAACTTCCAGCCACAGCAAATGTGTATATCTGTATTAGATTATTAGAAACTGTGATGTAGCTGTATGCAGATAAAAGAAAATAAAAAAGTAACTAAACAAACAAGGCAATAAGTGTCTGCCTACATAATAGATTTGTATATCTGAAGGGCATATGTTGGTTTACAGGACCGTATAGTCTATGCGCGGGGAGGGAGGCGAATAACAGAGAGGGGGGAGGAGAGGCTATGAATTTAACTCCAAAAAGACCACCTAATAGACTCCCTCCTCTTCCCCAGAGTAATACTGATAGTAACATAGGATGTTATAGATCTTGTACATACCTGGTCCTCAGAGGAGTAGCATCTGAACCTGTGTGTGAGCATTGCACACTGGCAAAGGGATTCAGCGTTGTGGCTTAACCTTGTTGCTTGTTAAGTACTCACTCACCTGGGACTGTGAGTGGGCACAGCTGTGTTTTGAAAGCTGTCCAATCAACACACCATGTCCATGGCTGTCAGATTGAGACATAGGGATCCCTTACCTGTGGCTCACAATGGAGCGCAAACAGGAAGTGAGCTATGAGATCCATGGCTTTCATGACTCACAGAGCCCCGACGTGAGACAGTACACCATAAAGGGCTTGAGTGCGCTGGGCTGTGTAATGAGACTGTCCCCCCCAAAATCAACCCCTAATCCCACGTCAGTCCCCAGCATACCAAAAAGGGCTCCTGGGGTGAAGAATACCCCATGTAGAGAGGATCATAGGATATGGCTGGTAATGGGAACAGAGACTTCTGGAGGTGAAACATATAATTGCTGAAAAAGAAAGAAAAGAGATGTCAGGGACATAATACATCATAAATGATACTAAACAAAAAAGGGGGGCCATCAGAGCATGCACACACAGAGAAAAGATTCCATCCGATATTATATGTGTATTTATAGTTTCTTTTTCACAGATGCCGGTTACAAAACCAGGTAGAAATGGAACGAAATTGACCGTTTCATTAAGACCTGGGAACCTAGTGGCCTGTAGGTGAAAAATCCATTTTAATTTGTGTGGTAATAATACTTTATTGTAATCTCCAACCCTGGGGCTTAAATATGGTTCCTCAAGAGCTAAAAACTTTACTTTTTGGGTACATTCTCTATGTGCCAAGGAAATATGCCACCCTAAAGGAAGACACTCAAAAAATAGAGAGTGGACCGCGCTGAAACAAGATCCCTCGTGTGGGGATGTTGTCCGTAGGGAAATGCGGGTGGGTACCCGACTCCCAATGTCTCTATGGGGCGAGATCGGGAAACTCTGGTGGTGGGTCCTCTTACAGGGCCTGGGCTGCTATCCCTGGAAGCGACTGAGGCCGTCGATTCACATGTGTGGTCAGAGGATGGATAGAAAGGAGCACCCAAGACGTAGATGTAAAAAACTTGATCTTTGATTTTATTTGGTTGAAAAACAGTAAAATTAAGCCAATGCGTTTCGGGTGTCCAACAAACTCCCCCTTCTTCAGCGCTGCTAGTGTTTGAAGCTTCGGATACTCGTCCGTTGAGAGTGGAGATCTGGTGAGATCAAGAATCAAGAACATAGACTTAAAAAAGACCACTAGATCTGCCAACTAATGGCAGAAGGTGCTCTTCTGCCATTAGTTGGCAGATCTAGTGGTCTTTTTTAAGTTTTCTAGTTATTCCTCTATACATGTGTCTTTTTATGTCATTATTGTCCATATGATGTTTATTTTCTTTCATTTTGTCTATGTTCTTGATGTGAACCATCACCCTTTTGGGTGGTTTTAAACGTATCAATAAATATTAGTATTTTACCACGTTACTTTTTTCTGAGTGAGTCGGTCTCCCCATTTAAAGTCCCAAAAGGGGGGTATCCTTGTGTTCTTGCAATAATCCAGGGTATATTTGGTTTTCTAGGATAAAACGCATACGCACAGGTGGTTTTTGCCAGCACGGTTGATTGCTTTAAAAAAGGCCTGGATTCTTTCCTTAATGTAAATAATATAACTGGGTACTGACATTTTTAGGTAAAGTTGATCCACGGTGAATTTGATTGCCTCTCGGGGAATCAGGAAGGAATTTTTTCCCCCGTTATAGCAAATTGGATCATTGGCTTTGCTGGGGTTTTTTGCCTTCCTCTGGATCAACTGTGGGTGAAGGATTGTATATGGGATTATTTGGTTATATATATATAAATGTTTTTTGTTTTTTTTTGGTTGAACTGGATGGACTTGTGTCTTTTTTCAACCTGACTAACTATGTAACTATGTAACTATGCACATCTTCCCTTTTTCTCTCTACCTCTCTTTTTTTTTCTTCTTCTCTTTGAGACTTTTGGGCTTTATATGCCAACAATATGGCTGGATTTTTGGGGGATGACTAGGACGCCTTAAAGGCCAAATCCCAACAAGAATTTGAAAGTAACGAATCAATACAATCATAGGTCTTTTTTCTCTTTTCCAATCTAACGCAATTGGTTGAGAAAAAGACCTCATTGTATTGGCATATTAAGTCCTAAGAATATAAAAAAGCTACAATTAACCCTTTAGTCTTAAGAGTCCAATTTTTTCCATCTTTTGAGGGGACTGAACCTGAGCTCAAACTTCAGTGGGAAAAAATATTAAAACAATGTTCCAACAATCTTATGTCTCTTATACAGGAATACCACAAAAAAATGATAGAATTAGATAAAAAGATAGAAATTCTAAATCAGGAATTAGAAAAATATTAAACACATAAAGAATATGGGGCACTTGAAACCAAATTAAAAACTCATATTGAGAAATTTAATAAGGAAACCCTCATTAACAAAGATAACAAATTCCTGCGGGACAAAAAGGCGTTCCAGGAAAATAGGGCATATAGGGAGGAGGGTTCAAAACCAAGGGGATGTTATCCACCACATGGAGGGCCCTCCCAGTCCAGAGGGGTCTCAATGTTTTCAAATATTCGGCGATTTAATTTGCCTCTCCCCAGACAGAACCCACACAACATAACGGACGGAGGCGTCAAAAACGTCCTCGAGGCAACAACACATTCAATGACGGTGAAAACACACCTACCCAAAACTCAGTAAATGTCATTATCTTATCAAAACACTCACTTACACATGAGGAAACTGCAGTCCTTGCCAAAGGACTTACTTTTTGTCCAACAACACAACTGGACAAATTTGAAGTAATTAAAGATACACACTTATTTATTCGTAATCTTTTGGTTAGGAGCCGCTTCTCTAAACAACAAGAAGTTATGAACTCTAACTATACAACACAAGAATTGGAGGCCATTGAGAGCATCACAGAACTACTGGAAAAGAGAGAGCACCTGGAGTCCATTGACACAGTGGATCTAGATATTACACTCTCTAAAATGGGAGGTTCGTCCCTCCCATCTATGTCCCAACTATCTACTAGCA
Source organism: Glandirana rugosa (assembly GCA_018402905.1). Classification (NCBI taxonomy): domain Eukaryota; kingdom Metazoa; phylum Chordata; class Amphibia; order Anura; family Ranidae; genus Glandirana; species Glandirana rugosa. Next base: position 625,296 of record BLSH010347416.1, read on the forward strand.
CATCCCTCAAAAAGAAATCTACAATCTATCCAGCATCCAGCTCAAATCCAAATGCGGCGACATTTCTCAAATTAGTGTCTAAGGAGATTTAAGAACTAAAAATAGAAGACAAATCCCGAAAAAATCTCCAAAAGAATTTAAAGCCCTCAAGTCTCTCACTGAAAACAACCAAATCACAATAAAACCCTCAGACAAGGAGGGAAATGTGGTCATACAGGATAATGTACAGTATATCCAGATGTGGAAGGATATCCTAGAAAATCCTGAGTGGTGTTGTCCCATTCGGAAATCTACCATCGAAACATATGGAAAGACCTTTTACACATTGGTGGACAAGGCATACCAAAATAGGGTAGTAAAAAAGAAACTTGGGAATTCATAAGAACCACATACCCCAGGGAAGTGACATTTTATGCACTTCTCAAAGTGCATAAATACCCTGCAAATCCCCCAGGCAAGCCCATCGTCTCAGGCAATGGCAGTCTCATGGAGAACCTTAGCAAGTTTGTGGATGGTTTCTGAAGCCCTTGGTGGAAGAGTTACCTTCTTTCACAAAGGATACCATCCACCTCCTGCAGATGATGGAGGGCCTCCGCGTCAATGTCTCCACCCTATTGGTGGCCATCGACGTGGAGGCCTTATACAGTTCCATACCGCACAATTTGGGTTTAAGAGTCATCAGAGGTATCTTACAGAGAAAGGGCCATCTGGAGAGGGGTCTAGTGGAGTTCACCATTGAAGCCCTAGAATTCATTTGGAAACATAACCATTTTGGTTTTTGTGGCTCCCACTACCTCCAGGTGCAGGGGGTTGCTATAGGCACATGTTGTACCCCTTCATATGCAAACCTGTACCCGGGGCAGAGGCGGCTCTGTAATTAGGCGGTCGCCTAAGGCCTCGCACTCACAGGGGCCTCGCGGCCGCCTAATTTGCCTGTGATCAATCCCTGATGTCAGCGCTGGCGGCTCTCCCTTCCCCCACTGGGGCTCTGAGACCGATTGACCAATCGGGTACGATTAGTGCCGAGGGCCCTTGGAACGCCCGGTCCGGTGGCAGCAGGAGCGGAGAGAGGGACAACAAAGGCCTCTAGGTGGCAGCACCCGGGCCCGGCTCTAGGTGTCATTCCGAACAAGGCTTGTGGCAGCTGAGCTACTCCTTTAGCCTGCGCCGCCAAACTGGCCTCTCCGCACCTGCACGGCTGCCTATTCGGTTCCGGAGTCCCCATGACTGTGACAAGGAATGACATTCTCCCTGCTGTTGCCCTGGTCAACCGAAAAAAAGTAAGTGCTTCTGTAGACCCTGTGCACGTGGATAGTAGGAGCGGCGGGGACAGCTGCATATGGAGAAACTGATCTTTCCATATTCCTCCTGCAGCCGCCGAATGCATGCTGAATTTTTCTCCTCTCCCTCCTTCAGGCATTCAGCGGCTGCAGGAGGAATATGGAAAGATCAGTTTCTCCATATGCAGCTCCTCCTATCCAACTTCTTTTGCTGTCCCACTTGTGCTCTCTGGCTCCTCCCTCAGTGCTCGCTGGCCCCCACCCCTGTGCTCTCCACTCCCCCAGTGCCCTTTGACCCCCCTCAGTGCTCTCCAGCTGCCGCCCATTGCTCTTCAGCCCCCCATTCTCTCCACCCCTGTTCTTTCTACCCCCCAAAGAGGTATACGTCGACAGGGGCGGCGAGGATGATAGGTGCACGTGTCCCAGATGTCTTCGTGAATGAAAAAAAGCCAACTGGTCCCGTTGTCGTCCCTCTTACAGTAAGGAACAGTGTCAGTACCCCTGAGGCCTTGGCTTATCCGTCGGCACGTCCACGCCTCTCCGGTCAAACCGCCGCGTCCGATTTCCTCATCGAGTCGACGGTGTTCG
>BLSH010347416.1:628685-642035 GCA_018402905.1 Glandirana rugosa
CTCTTCCTATCACCCCCTCTCTGGTCCTATCACCCCCTCTCTCTTCCTATCCCCCCTCTCTCTCCCTCTACCCACTCTCTCTCCCTCTACCCCTCTCCATTCTCCCAAGGCATAGTAGAAATTTCTAGAGGGGTTGTCGCCTTGCTGGGTCTCAGGTGTTTTATTGGCTGCATATGTTTGATGGGTGAGGAGGGTGCCCTGGAAGGGGTGCTGATGAACTGTGTGCTATATCTGTGCATCTTTCTGCAGCCATTTTTATTGCTTGAATTCTTTTTCCTATTATGGGTGTGAGTGGGGCCTCATGTCTAAGTTTTGCCTAAGGCCTCACAAAGTCTAGAGCCGCCTCTGCCCAGGGGAGTGGGAGAGACTCCTTTTTTCTACTTTTCGATGTACACACGCCACACCCTCGCGTGGCGTCGGTACATCAACGACATCCTCATTTTATGGAACGGTCCGGTAACAATGTTGGGCCAATTCTTAACTTATATTAATGACAATAATTCTTTCAATATGAAATTCACCATGAACTCAGATCCTACAGAGATTACTTTCCTAGACTTGACCATACGTAAACAGGCAGATGGTCAACTTTCTAGCGATCTCTTTAGCAAACCAACTGCAGGGAACACAATCTTGGAGGCCTCGAGCTTCCATCCTACATCCCTCAAAATATCTATCCCATATGGACAATATATTTGTGCTAAACAAAATTGTTCAGATGAGGCTTTGTTTGAAAAGGAAGCAAAGGTATTAAGAACTAGACAATGTGAAAGAGGCTACTCAAATTCATGTCTCAGAAGGCATATAATAGAGCAAAAGAAAAATCACGAAATGAGCTTCTATTCCCGCTCAGAAACCAGGTAATGCACCTACTAGAATACTTAGAAAATTTAATCAACAGCATGGACAAGTTAGGGATATTTATAAAAAACATTGGCACCTACTGACGATGGACCCCAAGTTGTCTCCCTTTGTGACGGACCGCCCACTAATTACATACAGAAAAGCTCCATCCTTACGAGACAAATTAGTTCAGAGTGAATTCAAAGTGACCAAAAATTAAAAACCAGTAGCCACAGGAACAGGACACAAGAAAGGATATTGTTCTCCCGAATGGAGAAAAGTTTGTCGCACAGCAATTTGTCAATTGCCGCACTCCGAGTGTCGTATATCTTATGGTGATATTACGTTGGCAAGACCAAAGTGGAGTTTTGGCGCCATATATACCAGCATTTCACTAGTATAATTAAAAAGGACTCTGATCTTCATTTAGGGAGGCATAGTTCCTTGGCACATAGAGAATGTACCCCAAAAGTAAAGTTTTTAGCTCTTGAGCACCCATATTTAAGCCCCAGGGGTGGGGATTACAATAAAGTATTATTACAACACAAACTAAAATGGATTTTTCACCTACAGGCCACTAGGTTCCCAGGTCTTAATGAAAAGGTCAATTTCATTCCATTCCTACCTGGCTTTGTAATTGGCATCTGTGAAAGAAACCTATAAATATGCATATAATATCGGATGGAATCTTTTCTCTGTGTGCATGCTCTAATGGCCCCCCTTTTTTGTTTAGTATAATTTATGATGTATTATGTCCCTCACATCTCTTTCCTTTCTTTTTCAGCAATTATATGTTTCACCACCAAAGGTCTCTGTTCCCATTACCAGCCATATCCTATGATCCTCTCTACATGGGGTATTCTTCACCCCAGGAGCCCTTTTTGGTATGCTGGGGACTGACTTGGGATTAGGGGTTGATGTTGAGAGGGGACGGCCTCATTCCAGAGCCCAGCGCACGTGGGCCCTTCATGGTGCCCCGTCTCACGTCGGGGCTCCGGTTGGGCACCTCTGTGAGTCCTGAAAGCCGCTAATATCGTAGCTCACTTCCTGTTTGTGCTCCATTGTGAGCCGCAGGTAAGGGGACTCTACGCGCGTTGGCGGCGTTGTGATGCGTGACGCGGCACCGCCCCATTGCCTAGGGATCCCTATGTCTCAATCTGACAGCCATGGACACGGTGTGTTGATTGGACAGCTTTCAAAACACAGCCGTGCTCACTCACAGTCCCAGGTGAGTGAGTACTTAACAAGCAACAAGGTTAAGCCACAACGCTGAATCCCTTTGCCAGTGTGCAATGCGCACACACAGGTTCAGATGCTACTCCTCTGAGGACCAGGTATGTACAAGATCTATAACATCCTATGTTACTATCAGTATTACTCTGGGGCAAAGGAGGGGGTCTTTTAGGGGGTCTTTTTGGAGTTATATTCATAGACTCTCCTCTGCCCCTCCCTGTTATTCGATCTCCCCCCCCCCCCGCGCATAGCCTATACGGTCCTGTAAACAAACATATCCCCTTCAGATATACAAATCTACTATGTAGGCAGCCACTTATTGCCTTGTTTGTTTAGTTACTTTTTTATTTTCTTTTATCTGCATACAGCTACATCACAGTTTATGATAAGCTAATACAGATATACACATTTGCTGTGGCTGGAAATTCATCAGCAGGAGCACTTGGCCCCTATGCTGAAGGATCCTTGTCTGTGGATGTTTTGGGTGCCTCTGCCTTTCTCTTCCTCCCTTCTTCCCCTTCATTGCCCGTGTGCCAAAATGCCAGTCCATCCAGGACATGGGGCTGGAGACTTAATGCTCCCTTTTCTCTGCGGGTGACAATCTGAGGCAGGAGAGGTCTGCGGGTGGTAATGATTCTGGTGGAAACATTGTCTGTTTTTAATGACCTGTAAGTATACCATATGCTTCTCCATAAAAGGTACCTTTGTAGCATGAAACAGCTAACTACTATGGTAATATAAGATAAATAAGTACTATCACAGCAAGTAATATGTATGTTCTTGCCTTGTAGAAAATGATACCCTATCAATTGCTTATACCTCTGAAGAAGGACTCACGGGAGTCCGAAACATGTTGGGTCCGCATGCGTGACACAGCCCTGGACCAGCCCCACCACTACCAGATTGGGGACGGCCATGTTCATCTGTTCACGTGCTTGTTGGGTATATACTCATGTTGATTGGCCCAAGTGCTCTGTTTTTATATGTACTGCATGTTCTCACATTTTTCACTATGTCATGTAAAACTTTTTAACTTCGTAATAAAATGTTAAACTTTTTTTCATAAAAAACAGCTGTGTCCATCAATCCTAAAGGGTATATGATGTCTTTTTCAAGCACCAAAACATTTCTTTTCAGCAATACATGGATTGGACCCACCTGGTCATACACTCATTCATTCCTCCAAATATTTTGTGGTTAATTAGATTTGTTACTGTGATTGTTTCTGGGTTGTTGTTATTGAGGATCATTTAATGCTTCTCAAATAACACACTCTAATGTTTATTTCAATACAAACCGTCTCTTACCTCCTTCATATTGCAGAGATACCTAACCAAGCTACTGAACAATGTTTGTGGCTGTCGTCTCTCAGGTAATGCACTATATTTTTTTGTTGCAAGATAAAACCAGCCTCGTCTTTTCCACTTATAGTGTAACATAACAAAGCTGCCTACATACTGTCCAGCCATTGAATAATATGTGTGGCTTGTCTCTCCCAAATAATACATTCTAATTTTTATTTCAAGATAACAACTGCTTTGTCTCTTCCTCTAATATTAAAGTGTCACTAAACCCAGTAATATGAAAATAGTTAATCTGCCCCCCCCCCCCCACAGTGCCCACAGCTTATAAATCTTCCTTTACATTAAAATATTGCCACTATATACAGTATATCACAAAAGTGAGTACACCCCTCACATTATTGTAAATATTTTCTTCTATCTTTTCATGTGACAACACTGAAGAAATGACACTTTGCTACAATGTAAAGTAGTGAGTGTACAGCTTGTATAGCAGTGTAAATTTGCTGTCCCCTCAAAATAACTCAACACACAGCCATTAATGTCTAACGCTGGCAACAAAAGTGAGTACACCCCTAAGTGAAAATGTCCAAATTGGGCCCAATTAGCGATTTTCCCTTCCTGGTGTCATGTGACTCATTAGTATTACAAGGTCTCAGGTGTGAATGGGGAGCAGGTGTGTTAAGTTTGCTGTTATCAATCTCACTCTCATACACTGGTCACTGGAAGTTCAACATGGCACCTCATGGCAAAGAACTCTCTGAGGATCTGAAAAAAAGAATTGTTGCTCTACATAAGGATGGCCTAGGCTATAAGAAGATTGCCAAGACCCTGGAACTGAGCTGCAGCATGGTGGCTAAGACCATACAGCGGTTTAACAGGAGAGGTTCCACTCAGAACAGCGCCTCACCATGGTCGACCGTTGAGTGCACGTGCTCAGCGTCATATCCAGAGGTTGTTTTTGGGAAATAGACATATGAGTGCTGCCAGCATTGCTGCAGAGGCTGAAGGGGTGTGGGGTCAGCCTGTCTGTGCTCAGACCATACGCTGCACACTGCATCAAATTGGTCCGCATGGCTGACGTCTCAGAAGAAAGCCTCTTCTAAAGATGACGCACAAGAAAGCCCGCAAACAATTTGCTGAAGACAAGCAGACTAAGGACATGGATTACTGGAACCATGGCCTGTGGTCTGATGTGACCAAGATAAACTTATTTGGTTCAGATGGTGTCAAGCGTGTGTGGCAGCAACCAGGTGAGGAGTACAAAGACAAGTGTGTCTTGCCTACAGTCAAGCATGGTGGTGGGAGTGTCATGGTCTTGGGCTACATGAGTGCTGCCGGCACTGGGGTGCTACAGTTCATTGAGGGAACCATGAATGCCAACATGTACTGTGACATACTGAAGCAGAGCATGACCCCCTCCCTTCGGAGACTGGGCCGCAGGGCAGTATTCCAACATGATAACGACCCTAAACACACCTCCAAGACAAGCACTATCTTGCCGAGGGTAAAGGTGATGGACTGGCCAAGCATGTCTCCAGACCTAAACCCTATTGAGCATCTGTGGGGCATCCTCAATTGGAAGGTGGAGGAGCGCAAGGTCTCTAACATCCACCAGCTCAGTAATATCATCATGGAGGAATGGAATTCCTTGATGCCGTCCCTTTCTTCAGCGTTGTCACATGAAAAGATATAATAAAATATTTACAATAATGTGAAGGGTGTACTCACTTTTGTGAGATACTGTAGTTTTCTACATATTTTTGGTAAAAAAAAATCGCAATAAGCGTATATTGATTGTGTTGCGCAAAAGTTATCGCATCTACAAACTATGGGAATTGATTTATGGCAATTTTATTATTTTTTTACTAGTAATGGTGGCGATCTGTGATTTTTATCAGGGCCGCGACATTGTGGCAGACAGATTGGACACTTTTGGCACTTTTTTGGGACCGCTGACATTTATACAATGATCAGAGCTAAAAATAGCCACTGATTACTGTATAAATGTCACTGGCAGGGAAGGGGTTAACACTAGGGGGCGATCAAAGGTGTTTCTAACTGTAGGGGGAATGGACTGACAGGGAGTAGAGAGAGATTGCTGTTCTGGATTACTTGGACAGCAGATCTCTCTCTGCTCCCCTGACACAATGAGGATCTGTCTTTTCTAAATTGACAGATGCCCGTTATGTCTCTCTCAGGAGCGATCACGGGTGGCTGGCGGACATCGAGGACGCCGGCAATGTGCATTGGCTCCGGCGTCACGCCACAGGCGCGCGTGTCCCCTACAGCTCTTAAAGTGGCTGATGTACAATGACGGCGATTTGCGCGGCTGTGCCAACTTGCCGCAGTACAGCTGCGGCGGCTGGTCGGCAAGTAGTTAAGGAGATTATGAATATAGAGGTCCCTGAAGACCCATGGGTTTGTTTATTTCATGGTATAGAGACCCCAATAAAACAGTATAAAAATACCTTGATACCACATTTAATGTATGCAGCTAAAAGCTTAATTCCACAACACTGGCAGGAACAAGAGTGCCCTTCAGTTATAGAATTGATGAGAAAAATCAAACATAGACATAAAATGGAACATCTGAGTGAGAGGTAGCGATTGTGATGAGAGCGAAAAATTAGGGGAGGTTTGGAAAAGCTGGACTGAATTTAAAAGAACAAGGAAATGGTGGGAAATGAGAAAATGAGGTTGAAAGAATAAAAGAAATATAACTGGAAATAAAAAGAAGGAAATAGAGAGGAGAGATAGAGGGTAATGGGATGGGAGAGGATAAGGGAGGGATTTGTATATTAATGAATAATCAACTTTTCTAATGTTTTGTATGAGAATTATTGAAAATGAATAAACATATTTAAAAAAAAAGGGGGTTGTAAAGTCGGAAGGATTTTTATCTTAATGCATTCTTTACATTAAAATAAAAAACCTTCTGTGTGTAGCAGCCCCCCTTTGCCCTCCTAATACTTACCTAAGCCCCATCTCTGTCCAGCAATGTCCATTAGTGTATCGGCCATCCGAGACTCTCCCTCCTGATTGGCTGAGACACAGCAGGGCATCATTGGCTCCAGCTGCTGTCAATCAAAGTCAGTTAGCCAATGAGAAGAGAGAGGGGACAGGACACGCCGTGACTCCGTGTCTGGATGGACACAGGGAGCTGTGACTCCGCTCGGGTGCCCTCGTAGCAAGCTGCTTGCTGTGGGGACACTTGACAGGAGGGAGGGGCCAGGAACACAGAAGAGGGACCCAAGAAGAGGAGGATCCGGGCAAAACCATTACACAGAGCAGGTAAGCATAACATTGGAAAGGGGAATATTTCCCATAAATCCCCACATGGGCAATTTATGGGAGATGAGGATTTTAAAGTGCCCAAAAAAAAATAATAGAATTGCTCAAAAATATCCCAAATGAAATCAATACTTTTTATGTATAAAAAACCTTAAAAACAATAAAGGTATATATTTTCTAAAAAACATATTATGTTTCATACATTGATATACAGTACATTCATCTACATGGGGGATGAGTCCCAGAAGGTTTATGGATCAACGTGATAAGGGCTTCTTCAGGATCCCTGTTCGGTTCGCACCAGAACGTTTGAACATCGGGAAAGTTCCGACCCAAACAACGAACCCCATTGAAGTCAATGGAATCCGAACATGAAAAATCAAAATTGCCCATTTTGAAGGCTTATATGTAAGTAATTGGGCATACAATGAATGGATATACATGGGCTAGGGCACTGCTTTTGCCAAATAGGGTTAATAATGAAGGTGGTTTTGACCATACATTGGTGCCCCCTAATGTCTCAAATATAGGTAAGGCATATATTAATATGCAGGAATTAATATAGGTTGAGAATAAAAAGAGTAAAATAAATAATAAAAGTATAAAAGGTGTGTGCTGTGTTTTTCTTCAATCATAAAAAATGCATAATATATTTCATCTAATTTCATGAATCATTAATCAATACCACAGTGCAAACGCATCATTATGAAACATCCATATTGTGGGCTCACTCAATGACTGAGAAAGCTGTGGATACTGAATCAGATACTAAATGCAAAGTGCTGGTGCAATATGTGTATATCTCTGGGATCCAACAAGTCTCTGAATCAAATAATATACCAAAAAAAAGTTCTAGTGCAATAAGATATAACAAAGTCTCTAAAAAGCAGCAATATAATGAATGCGGAGTGTTCCAAAGTGCATAAGAAGTGCCTTTTCCTTGGGTTTTTGTTCACATTTTCTGATTATACACAGTTCATTCAGTTGCAATGGTAAGTAGTAAATCCTTAAGGGCTAATATACTCAGGTGCCAAGCGGGTGCGGGTCACTCGTGCTTCCCTATGGATACCCCACTTACCAAATGGCGTCACCCCTGCAGGGGTAAAATGCATGGATGCCTATCTGGTGATTCCTGTGGGTTCCTGGGTTGGTGGCTGTATTTCCTAGTCCTGAAGTCCTCAGCAGGAGCATGGATGGCCAGATGCAGGGAGGAAGAAACAAGGAATGTCCATAGTGAAGTCCGTTTAAAATATATAACTTTATTTGCCCATGATCCAAATAAAAACAAAGTCCCAAACCATATAATAAATCTGTTTGCTACAAATGAGAGCAGCCGGGCGGTGAATCTATCTGAGTAAGTCCCGCTAGCTTCCTGGAAGGATATCGTGCGTTCCACCGGCCGTGTCTCCGAACGGATGGGACGTGCGTGCGCTCGTGAGTCTGTCTCCGTCTTACGCATTTCGTCATGGACGTCTTCTGAGGCGTTGCCAGTCTTATGGATGCACATCTTAAATACACTATGAACGGGAAACAGAACATCTGCATAACTTCCTCTTTCAATTTCAATTATAAACTTTGGGGGAGAATATTAACTTGATATGTGCTTGTTATATTGATTTGCTATTAAAGAAGGGTGTTTGCATTCCCATAGCTGCTAATTAGTATATTGAGCGACTCCTATGGCCAGATCTGAAATTGCAAGGGATAACAAGTGGTGAGTTGTGGTAATGTTCTATTTGTCTCTTGTGCAAAGCCAGCTAGTACCTTGTAAAACTATGCATGAACATATATTCACAAAAAAACAAATTTTAAAACATTAATAAGTTTACCAGAGGCTAAAATACTTTTGGCTTAGGATAAATATACAATTTAAGAGCGTATAATAAAAAATCTATAATATTAAGAATAAAAATAACTAAAAATAAAAATAAAAAATACAAAATGTGTATATGCGGACTCATGTATTTGGACCAAGAGTGTACCCACTATAGGTGTATGGGCCTGAGGAAAGGAGGAGTGATATTTTAAATCTGGGTGAGTGAATTAGAGGTAAAATATTCCAAAAAGGTTGATTAAAAATTGGAAATAAAACAATTGAGGTCTATATCTATGTTCAAACCTCTTTATATGACACGTGTGGTGGTAAAAAATATATAAGGATGGATCATGATTAAATTGTTTTAATTATTATTAAAGAATTCATATCAATACAAGTAGATATATACATACATCAATAACCAAGGTAGAAAAAATAGTAACATAATTGTACAGTATAAATTACATCAGCAATATGATTATACGGTATAAAATCAATATATAATGATACTGAATTCATATAAAAAAAAAACGAAAATTGAATTCCCCGAACCATCCATTGGCATATATATATACAGTTAGTCGTGCACGGATAATAATCTGTGCACTGCCATGGCTCTTTGTGGTACCCCATAAGGGAATAGCCCGATGACATATTAATGAATTACTGAAATATAACATAGTAAGCATATGGAAGCTCTGCGCGTTTCGTGATCTCAAATCACTCATCAGGAGCGTGCTTGTATGTACCCCACAATAGAAATTAAAAAGAATAGGTAATGACTATTATATATCATAAGAACCGAAAAAGTAGAGGTCTCATGAATTACGCCTACCATGTCCGCATTGAGGCGGTATACCAACAGGGCACACCAACCATCCGGGACCACTCTATCAGGGAGCTGAGGTGGGAAACGTGGCGGCGACAAACGCCAGGAAGGACACCCATCATGGAAAGAGACAATCTCCACCTGATATGCCTATATTGGGTGATAACAGTGGCAATTGTTTATGTGGTGGAAGACACTGCTTGAGTGTGTTGGAAAATGAGTGCTTGAGTGTGTTGGAAAATGAATGTAGGTGGTTGTATGTGAGGAACCATGTGAGTGTGGTGATGGGTTGTGTGATGTGGAGTGAGGAAGAATGGGAAAAGTGAGGGCCAAGGGGTAATTAGAAAGGGGGGGGAAAGAAGTAGAAAGATGGAAAAAAGACTGGAGAAAGATAGAATGTGGGGAAGGAAATAGTTGATGAAAGATAGAGGGTAAAGAAATCTACCACCCCACTAAAGGGAGGTAGGCAGAATAAAGATGAACAGAGTTGCAGATCCATGTGTATTACCTGAGGCATTGTGCACGGGAACCAAGTGTCCGGTGAAAAAATGTAAATACAGCGTGCTGGAGATGTCTATTGCCATGTAGAGGTAGAGGTTATCACCCAATATAGGCATATCAGGCTGGAGATTGTCTCTTTCCATGATGGGTGTCCTTCCTCAGCTCCCTGATAGAGTGGTCCCGGACGGTTGGTGTGCCCTGTTGGTATACCGCCTCAACGCGGACATGATAGGCGTTATTCATGAGACCTCTACTTTTTCGGTTCTTATGATATATAATAGTCATTACCTATTCTCTTTAATTTATATTCCAGAGTACATACAAGCACGCTCCTGATGAGTGATTTGAGATCACGAAACGCGTAGAGCTTCCATATGCTTACTATGTTATATTTCAGTAATTCATTAATATGTCATCGGGACTATTCCCTTATGGGGTACCACAAAGAGCCATGGCAGTGCACAGATTATTATCCGTGCACGACTAACTGTATATATATATGCCAATGTATGGTTCGGGGAATTCAATTTTAGTTTTTTTTGTATATGAATTCAGTATCATTATATATTGATTTTATACCGTATAATCATATTGCTGATGTAATTTATACTGTACAATTATGTTACTATTGTTTTCTACCTTGGTTATTGATGTATGTATATATCTACTTGTATTGATATGAATTCTTTAATAATAATTAAAACAATTTAACCATGATCCATCCTTATATATTTTTTACCACCACACGTGTCATATAAAGTCCCAACTGTTTTGTTTTGTTTGCTAAGCAACAGGGATGGAAGTTCATGACGGTATGTCATGACTTCACATAAAGTCCCACATTTCCCCACTTCCCCCTTTTTTATGTTCAAACCTCCTGGGACCAGACTGCCTAATTTGTAAATCCACGGGGTTTCATCTTGAGATATTCTGATTTTTTTTGTTGCTCCCTCTCCAATGTTCGTTAATTTTATCAATCCCATAAAAAGTCATTACTGTTGGATCTCTGTCATGTACATCTCTAAAGTGTCTAGAAAGACTGTGCTTAGGATAGCCTTTTCTGATATTGTTGATGTGCTCTCTTATTCGCACATAGAGAGGTCTGGTGGTTCTGCCCACGTATTGCAGATGGCACGGACATTCCACTACATACGTAACGTGGGAACTGTTACACGTTATTAATTCTCTAATCTTTTTTTTTTTTGTCATATACATATGATCTGAAAGTTTCTTTTTTCCGTGGTTGTTTTTTACTTGTGCAACATGGGAGGCATTTCTGGCATCTATAAAAGCCTTTAAGATCCTTGAAAAGTTTAATTTCATTTGGGGGCTTATGACTAGAGTTGATCGAACACCTGGACGTTCGGGTTCGGCCGGTTCGGCCGAACTTTCCAAAAACGTTCGGTTTTCGATACCGAACGTCATCCGAACTTTAACCCGGACACTGAACCCCATTGAAGCCAATGGGGACCCGAACTTTTCGGCACAAAAATGACTGTAAAAAAGTCCTGGAAAGTGCTAGAGGGCTGCAAAAGGAAGAAAAATGGGAGAATGGGAGATGTTGTTAGATCTGCAATCTGTCCCTCAAAGCAGTAGTAATCTCTACCTAGTCCAGTATCAGATCGTTCTGTAATCAGATCGTTCTGTAATGCAGGATGAGAGATCATTCTATAATCAGATCGTTCTGTAATGCAGGATGAGATGTTATAGATCTACAATCTGTCCCTCACAGCAGTAGTAGTAGTAATCTCTACCTAGTTATTATCACTGCAATCTGTCCCTCACAATCTGTCCCTCACAGCGCCGGCAGCATCCTCTCCCTACACTATCCCGAGAGCATGTGACATGCAGCACTGTGACTCCAGGCTCATATAGAGGCTGGGTCACATGATGCACTGGCAAATCACAGCCATGCCATTAGTAGGCATGGCTGTGAAGGCTTCTAGGGAAAACCAGTGAAACGCTTGTTGATTGGCTGCCCTGCAGCTATTCAACATGCGTGATAAAAAAAATACCAGAACCCGAACCCGAACATTCTCCCGAACATTCGGGTTCGTATTCGTGACACGGACACCCGAAAGTTCAGTACGAACCCGAACTTTACAGTCTACTTATGACATTATGGACCAGGTGGTTTCTGAGAGTAGGTGCCTTCCTGTATATAAATCTTGGTTTATCTGGTAGGATTCTTCCCAGGACTTTATCAGTCTTCAAAATGGGCCAATACTTTTTGACAGTTTTCCATATAGCTCTGTATTCTTTATTAAAACACATAATGAAAGCTGCTTCCTGATTTTTATTATTATTTTTGTTATTGTTGTTTTCTAGTAGTTTCTTTCTGTCCATCTGTCTGACTTCCTCTTTTATTTTCTTAAGGAAGGTTGCGTGGCAGCCTTTCTCCCCAAACTTCCCGATAATATGATCTGCCTGTACATTAAAATCTTCCACATTCTGACAGATTCTTCTCAGTCTCATAAGCTCCCCTTGGGTATATTTTTTTCCATCTTGGGTGGTGGCAGCTTGATATGGGAATGTAGCCATTTTTATCCGCTGGCTTAAAGAAAGTTTTGGTGGATAATCTTCCATTTAGGTTTTCTATCTGCAAATCTAGGTAGTCTACTGTGTGTTTATCATATTTGCCTGTGAACCTGAGTTCGTACCTGTTGCTATTGATCTCCTCCGTGAATGTTTGGAGAGATTCTTCATCACCTTCCCAGATCAGGAAAATGTCATCAATGTACCTTTTGTAGAACTTGAGTTGTGGGTATAGATGTATTTTTCTTCCCATAGGTCCATAAATAAGTTGGCTACACTCGGTGCATAGCAAGCCCCCATGGCAACTCCTTTCGTTTGAATATAATATTCCTTGTTATACCAGAAATAATTGGATTCTCGGCACAGTTTAAGGACTTCTAAGATGAAATCTATTTGTGTCTGTTTCATCTTTGTTCTTTTGTGTAAGGCTTTCTTAACCCCTTTGAGTCCATCCGCTTGCTTGATACTGGTATATAGGGCATTGACATCAATGGTGGCCAACAGGCAGTTGTTGAGGTCTGGTAAATCTTCTATTTCTTTAATTAGTTGTAAGTAGTGTTGAGCGAACCCGGACTGTAACGTTCGGGTCCGTACCGAACTTTCGGGTGTCCGTGGCACGGACCCGGACCCGGACATTTCAAAAATCGTTCGGGTAGCGAGTTGTGATGAATGTTGATTAATTTCTTTATCTTCTAAATGGTCTGGAGTTGTTGACGGACAACCGGTGGTAACTACAGTTACGGGATATATGGTCATAGTTCGTTCGCCTACCTGAGTTTCCCCAATTCTTTCGGAATGTGTTTTCTTGTTTCTACTTTGTCTGTGTTTATCTAAAGTAGAATCTTCAGGAATTTGACACGGCTCTTAGGTTAATAAAGACCATATTGTTCCTTATAATATAAGTTTGCTTTCCTCAACGGTACCCCCGAACGATACGTGGCTCACATCGGTTGAATAAATACCTGGATACCCTTCTTTTTATGTAGATATGGGTGTTG
>BLSH010347416.1:658796-672684 GCA_018402905.1 Glandirana rugosa
TGTTACATTTCATCACTCACATGTCGAACATATTGTCACATTTAAATGACAGGGGAGTTTTATTGAGTTGTGTGTCGGTAATTACAGATTTGACGACGTTTGTTTTCACTCATGTGGGGATTCACTTTTACAGGTTTAACCCGGGTTTCACAGTTATAAAACGCACCGGTGGTAATAAAAGGTCGTGACGGAATTGGGAGAACCCGTACCTCAAGTGGTCTCGAAGTGTCCAACGGTGACCTCAGGAGAAGGGGAAGAGGTACTGCTGTAGTGTCTCGACCACCTACAATCTCTGGAACGCGAGGAGGTGGAAGACAAACTCCTCGGGGTGTCTACGAGTTATCCCAAATCCAGACCTCTCTACGAACCGGTCAGGTAGTGGAAATGGGAGTCGAAGAAATCGTTCCGTCACCAGCAGAACCTCCACACAAACCCCAATAATAGTACAACCTTATGATCACTTTTGTTTGCAGCAGTTTAGACATTAATGGCTGTGTGTTGAGTTATTTTGAGGGGACAGTAAATTTACACTGTTATACAAGCTGTACACTCACTACTTTACATTGTAACAAAGTGTCTTTTCTTCAGTGTTGTCACATGAAAAGATAGAATAAAATATTTACACAAGTGTGAGAGGTGTACTCACTTTTGTGAAATACTGTACATGCGGGGTTCCGGACGCATGGATTTGAATGGGGTTTTTTTTTTAAGCATGTGATTAGAGCCTGAGGCCTGAGTCTGAGGCTCTATTTGGCTTCAAAAAAGGGTAGGCTCAGGGCACAGAGCACTTAGGACTCCGGGTGAATCGGGTCTCAGGACCCACTTCCTGTTCAGCCTGGGAGGAGAAGCAATGGCCCCGGAGTGAGGTCTCCTCATCTTGGAAAACTGAAGCCATCATGGTGAAAGTCAAGGAGCAGCTCAACCAGCGGCACAGTCCTCTTCCAGGGACGGCTCACCCGCAGCCTAATCCAGCACTCCTCGGCTCGGACAGTGGAGGGAGTAAGGGGGGATCAGAGTGTCATCCCGGCCAGGACTCGGTGTCTCTGGGCTCCTCCGGCTACTCAGCAGTGTGGTGTGTTGTGGGGAGCCCAGCCTGCACTGCCTGTCCTCCCTCCTGTGACTCTGGCAGGCTGCCTCCCTCCTCCCCTCTCTGAATGATGTCCGTGATGGGGAGGCTCGGGGCGGCCTTGGCCTCTCACAACACTTAGTGCAGGCAGGGAAGTAGATGTTCCAAGAGCTGACACTCTGCTTCCCAGGAGCCACCGGGGGGGGGGAGTTGGCAATGGTTTGCCGCCCCCCCCAAAAATATTGAGCACCAGCTGCCACTGCTAAAAAGGATAATTTTAAATTTTCCTGGAGTTGGGCTTTTTTATTTACACAAAATGTGTAGGTTTTTAACCACTTCAGCGCCGGAAGGATTTGCGCCCTTCCTGGCCAGAGCACTTTTTGCAATTCGGCACTGCGTCACTTTAACTGACAAAAAAAACTATAACTTTTTTAACTATAAAAAAAAACAAATTTATTCATCAGTTTAGGCCAAAATGTATTCTTCTACATATTTTTAGTAAAAAAAAAAAAATCGCAATAGGCGTATATTGATTGGTTTGCGCAAAAGTTGCCGCATTTACAAATTACAAGAATTGATTTTACTAGCAATAGCGGCGATCTGCAATTTTTATCAGGACTGTGACATTGCCGCGGACAGATTGGACATTTCTGACACTTTTTTGGGACCATTGACATTTATACAGCTATTAGTGCTAAAAATATCCACTGATTACTGTATAAATGTCACTGGCAAGGAAAGGGTTAACCTGTAGGGGGCGATCTAGGGGTTAACTGTGTTACCTCTGTGTGTTCTAACGGTATGGGGGCTGGGCTGGAAGGGGCATGACAGATCTAACTGATCCCGATTACAGGGATCAGTAGATCAGTGTCATGCCTCCTGTCAGAACGGGAAACCGCCATGTTTACATCGGCGGTTCCTCGTTCTTCCTGTGTAGTAGGCGATCGCGGGTCGCCAGCAGACATCAAATCTGCCTGACCCATGGCCCCACTCATGGAGCGTGCAGTTGAGCGCGGCGGCGTGTACCCGTCTGCAACTGCAGCTGCACGGATCGCCGTTTATAAATGGCGATCTGTGCAGCGGAGCCATTTTGCCTCCACATATCCGCACAATACTGTCGGCAAGTGGTCAAACAAACAGTTACAAATGTCTCTATTTAACTTTCAAGATATTAGCTCTTCTTCGCTCCTCATAGCTGAAGCAGCATTGAGAACAACAGCAACAATGTAACAAGCAGCAGGAAAATTTGTTGCATTCAAACTTCCATGTGATCACCATAATTCCTTCATCACTCAGAATGGTTGTAGACTGATCAGGCAGGGTCTCCATCAGGACTGTGCAATGGTCTACAGGAGTCCAAGGCCATCCCCAAAGCCTGCTGTCTCTGAAACTTACAGGACTTTAAAGTGGAGTTCCACTCACATTTTTAACCTCTCACTATTTAATAACAAATCGGTCATACATTAAGAAATGGCACATTCTTTTTATTTTTTTTTCAAGTACTTACATTTTTTTTTTACATCTTAATTCTGTGCTTCCTCTCTCGTACGCGGCCCGCCGCGCCACTTCCGGTATGCAATGTCTCCTGGGATATCAATCTCAGGAGACAATAAGCATTTCCCAGCCATAGCATCGCGTTACTTCCAAACAGGAAATGACCCGATGCGAGGCGGCGCCCGGCCGGCCGGCGCCATCTTTAAAAAGGGGCAGCCCATTGGTTCCAGATGCTTGAGAGATCCCATGTGTTAGTTCGTCTGGCATTATTGAGGAGGATTATTGAGGAGGATTCAAGTTACAAGGTAAATCAGCTAGCAGATTACCAGAGCCTATGGGGCAATTATAAGGGGGCAATAAAGCAGGTGCAATTATGAGGGGGCAGAATCATGGGGGCAGGGGGCAGAATGGCAGGGGCAATTATGAGGGGCAATGATGATGGGGCAATTATGAAGTTGCAATGATGGGGGCAATTATGAATTTGCAATGATGTCGGGGGCAATTATGAGGAGGCAGAATGACGGGGCAATTATGAGGGGCAATGATGATGGGGCAATTATGAAGTTGCAATGATGGGGGCAATTATGAATTTGCAATGATGTCGGGGGCAATTATGAGGGGACAGAATGACGGGGCCACTCTCTGCTGTAATTTTATAAGGTAAGAAATCGATGCTGCTATCATGATAAACAAACCTCAGTATACAACATACCTTCATTATAATGCACTAAGAATGACTTTTAAAGAGGTATTTTTGTCTTAAATGTTGAATTTTGGCCAGAACACCGCTTTAATTACAGCCATGCTGGCACAGAGAACGTGTCGGGATGATGTTAATTTAAAGTGTGTATGGTTAGGGGGGTCAAGGAGAGGTACCACTCACTTCAGATCTGTCATCATAACCAAGCAAGAGACGAAGTTTCATTTCTTTTAAAACAGATGTTTCTGTGGATGGAAAGAGGTTTTACAGAGGAAACAAAACCACCAGAACCTGGTGTGTGATAACATGATGACCACACAGAGATGGAGAACTTCGAGGCATTACACAAACAGATACCACACTGCAAAAATGCTCTTAAATACTGTATATAAAAAAGTTAAAAAAAATCTTGCCATATGTGAAGATCGCACATTCGTCCTCACCCTGCATACAGTGTAATCTTCACAGATGGTAATGCTATTTTCTTACACCGTCTTGCCTATTAGATCAGAAACTTCCTCATTCTACCAAAATGTGATTATGTTTTTATATTTATCCTAATGAGAGAGATTTTCCATCATTGCTCAAATGCTTCGTCCACGTGTCATAGAGCCTCGTCTGTGTGTCAGGACCTGAGTATGCTTTGGGATTTGGTGCTTGGTCTTCCCCCTGACTGTACATTGATGCATACTGAGCAGCTAAATGAAGTCTTCCAAGCTTTCAACATTTTCCTATTCCTGCAAACTTCTTAAAATGTTTCAAACACAAGGATACTCATTGAATCTACCTGAGTAATAATGATACAGCTTATCTGTAAACTACGTGGAATGTTGTACTCAGAAGACATCTAGGTCTAGCTTCAAACCAGTGTTGCCAACCGCCAGTAAATTTACTGACAGTTTGTAAAAATCTGTGATTTTTTACAACTGTCTATAAATATCAGGGTCTGATAATTTGTCACGCTGTGCTGACTTTTTAAGTGTAAACCGGGCCAACTACTTGATATGGGTATTGTCAGTGTTTCCATGTTGTGTTTAAATATCAATTGTCTTGGTTTTTAATAGGAGTTCTGTTATTTTTCAGGTTGTCAGTAAAAAATGTGCTCCGCCAGTAAATTTTCCATGTTTTGCTAGTAAAAAATGCTGCGGGAGGTTGGCAACACTGCTTCAAACCCTAATGGGCTCTACAAACTGTGGCATTTTACACTGAACATTGGTCAGTTGAATCATTTCTTGTTTTATTTCTTACAGGTTTCAGTCCCCTGCGGCAGCTTATCCTAACCCTATGTCATTTTGACCCTTTAGTGATGGAGTGTAAAACAAATGTTAATGCTTATGCACAATTTTGCAACTTTGACACGTATTCGTAAAACTGTACATATCTTAACAACTTCTTTCGTCATATACCACTTTCTCCAGTCTGAAGATAGATATCAGATATTATAGCCGCATGTTGCAACCAAGAACTAGGCAGGACTCGTTTGGCTGCAAAGCTGGAACTTTCATAACTTTCGTATCATCATCTTTCACATTACATAAAAAAATGCAGCTAACTTTACTATTTTTTTTATTCATGAAACAGTTTCTTTCCAACAAAAACACTTATGAAAAATTGCTGCGCAAATATCGTGTAACATAAAAAGTTGCAATGATCACCATTTTATTCCCTAGGTATCTGCTAAAACAATATATATAATGTTTGGGGGTAATTTTCTAGCAAAAAAAAATTATGATTTTTTACATGTAGGAGAGAAGTTTCAGTATTGGCCTGGTGGCAAAGGGTTAATTACCATAAGTAAATAATATACAAATAATTATTACATATTGTTTTTAAGGTAATTAACAATATTTTCACAACTGTACTCAAGCAGGTGGCTTAACGGACAAATTACCGAAGTTTGAAGTTATAACTTCCAACCAATAATTTCACAGTAAATAGATAAATAATAAACATAGAAACATAGAAATGTGACAGCAGAAAAAGACTGAGTAGTCCATCGAGTCTGCCCCTTCTTCTTATTTTTTATTTTTTTTTATTTTTGTTTTCACATTAACCTTGTTGTCTGACTATAGATTTATGTTTATCCCAAGAATGTTTGAAGTCATTTACTGTTGACTGTCTCACAACCTCTGTTGGTAGTTTATTCCAATCATCAACCACCCTGTCAGTAAAATAATACTTTCTAAGATTAGTTTTGAACTTCCCCCCAGTTAGTTTGAGGTCCCCGTGTTCTTGATTTTGGTTTCATATTGAAAAGACCACCCTCCTGAACCTTATTCACCCCCTTGATGTATTTAAAGGTTTCAATCATGTCTCCCCTCTCCCTTCTTTCCTGTACATATTAAAGGGGAGTTCCACCCTTTCCTTAGGTTTATTAAAAGTCAGCAGCTACAAAAAGTGTAGCTGCTGACTTTTAATAAACCGACACTTACCTGTCTCCCGGTCCAGCGATGGAGCCGCACGGAGCCTCGCTCCTCTCCCCATCCCCTCCGCGGCGCCGGCATTGCTACTGTGGGCACCCGGCCCCGGCTTCACGGCCGGGCGCACACTGCGCATGCGCGAGCGGCGCTGCGCATTGTGATTGGTCCCGAAGTCTTCTAGGACCTGTCCTGTGTCCCAGAAGACTGCGGGAGGGAGGGGGAAGGAGTCCTTCCACTTCCGATCGCCTAAGGTGATCGGGGCGGAAGTACCCCTAAAAATAGGGTATCCCCACCCCCCCTCCTCCCCAAAAGCTCAGTTTCAACATCTGGAGCTGGGGAGGAGGACTTAAAGCGGAAGTTCCACTTTTGGGTGGAACTCCGCTTTAAGTTCCTGAAGTCGCTCTTGATATGTTTTATCTCCCAGACCTTTCACCATTTTTGTTACCCGTCTCTGAACTCGTTCTTTCTTATCAATATCTTTTTGTAAGTGAGGTCTCCAGAACTGGACACCGTATTCTAAGTGAGGTCTCACTAAAGAACTATATAGAGGAATCAGAACCTTCTCCAGATAAATTATTATCTTATAACATATAGCATAATAATATAAGATTTAGCTTGTACCTTTTCAGCAGCAGCAGATTCTCATTCTCAGTCTTAACTGTGTGAGAAAAACATGGGATTATGGGTAAATCTTATACACATAAATCCATGTATTTCCTTGTAGTTAAGAGGACTGGGCTGGAAGGGAGCATTTGTCTTTTAGACACACACCCTTCTATGACACTGCAGTGAGAGGACAGCCTCCACTGCAGCATTTTTATTGGACAGCTTGGACCAATGGTGCTTTACCATTGGCCCAAGGCTCCAAGCTGTCCTTTGAGCTCAGTGTCTCTGACAGGAAGTCATCCTCTTAGTCTGCTGCAAACAGCGTGTGCCAGCCTTTATTTAAACTGGCCGCTATGTAAGTAGCTTCTGACAGGCTGTGTAAGGAGCCCCGTATCTCCGGAACCATAGGTGATAGGAGCCCTTTGACCAGTGGTGGGGTAGGACTTGGGCTACCCACCAGCCAAATTTGGGATCTCTGTGACCCCAGGTCACCGAGCTATGACCCTCGAAGCTCAATACATTTTGTTTTTTTTGTTTTTTTATTATTCAAGGCTCTGCCTCACCTGACTGCACATCCCTGGTTTGCAGACATCATCTGACTTGCTTGCTAGTCTTTTTTCACACTGATTATGCAAACGTCATTACCAGGCAAGGGTCTGGCAAGTCAGATAATCTGTGGAAATGCACACATTGTTAATCAGCAGTCAGTAAGCCATTTTTCAAAAATGTGGTGTGTAGGCTGGATCCTCTGAATCAACTGTGGGTATTGTATATGGAGGTTTTCTATTTGATAGTGTTTTTTTTTCTCTTGGCTTGTTGAACTGGATGGACTTTTTTGAACCAGATTAACTATGTAACTATATGGTGTGTAAGCTGTGTTTAAGTTCCTGCGGTGGCCTAAATAACACACATATCACAATGAAACCAAGCACACATACAATGGACACTTTGCTGACTTTCCCTATTCGTAATTATGTGGATCGTTCCACCCTCTGATGATGAGGCTAAGAACTTTTCAATCTTTATATCTATATTCAAAAGATCATACATTTTAGCCCTAACCCAAAGCTTACAAACAATTAAATTAGGATACCATTTACCGCATCCCTTGGAAAGAACCAAAGAGCCATGATGAGTGTTTACTTTAGATGTTATGCATTCTCCTAAATAGTGCATTTTGAGGACTTTTCCATCATTTGTAGTGTTGAGCGAACCCGAACTGTAACGTTCGGGTCCGTACCGAACTTCCGGGTGTCCGTGTCCCGAACCCGAACGTTTGAGAAAAAGTTTGGGTTCTGGGTTCTGGTATTTTATCACGCATGTTGAATAGCTGCAGGGCAGCCAATCAACAAGCGTTTCACTGGTTTTCCCTAGAAGCCATCACAGCCATGCCTACTAATGGCATGGCTGTGATTGGCCAGTGCATCACGTGACCCAGCCTCTATATGAGGCTGGAGTCACAGTGCTGCATGTCACATGCTCTCAGGTTAGTGTAGGGAGAGGATGCTGCTGGCTCTGTGAGGGACAGATTGTGAGGGACAGATTGCAGATCTAATTACTAGGTAGAGATTACTACTACTGCTTTGAGGGACAGATTGTAGATCTATAACATCTCATCCTGCATTACAGAACGATCTCTCATCCTGCATTACAGAACGATCTGATTACAGAACGATCTCTCATCCTGCATTACAGAACGATCTGATTACAGAACGATCTCTCATCCTGTATTACAGAACGATCTGATTACAGAAGGATCTGATACTGGACTAGGTAGAGATTACTACTGCTTTGAGGGGTAGATTGCAGATCTAATAACATCTCCCATTTTTCTTCCTTTTGCAGCCCTCTAGCATTTTCCAGGACTTTTTTACAGCCATTTTTGTGCCGAAAAGTTCGGGTCCCCATTGACTTCAATGGGGTTCGGGGTCCGGGGTCAAGTTCGGGTAACGTTCGGTACCGAACCCGAATGTTTCCACGAAGTTCAGCCGAACCCGAACATCCAGGTGTTCGCTCAACTCTAGTCATTTGTTTATCACTGAGTTCCTACCTCTACACATTGGTTCTTTCCAAGGTATGTGGTGAATTGTATTCTATTTTAACTGATTTTTATTTTTGGAAAACTCTTCATTAGGTTTTCCAAGTATTGTAATAGAATAAAATAAAAGACATATATAATACACGAGGCCAAAAGGACCAGAAGTAGCAAACTTAGTACAATGCGGATATGCAGTATATAAGTCAGATTTCGACAAAGTCTGGAGGGGTTGTGAGGAAGGGAAGGGAGGGAGGCAGGGGGAAAAAGAGGGAGGAGAGAGTGAAAAGAGGGAAGGGATATAGGAGGATAGGCGGACACATCAGTATGTATTTGTCTACCAAAATAACATATCTGCATGGAGAAACGATGAACAGGAACGAGTAATACAAACAATAATACAGTGTGATACCTTCCGAAATGGAGGCCTAATATAGTGCAACCTAGACGGAAAAAATCAGTAGTCTGATTAATCGATGGAGAGTATAGAAGCCTTTAAGGAGTTGGGGGGTTCCTAGAAGTTTGGTCAGCTCATGTTTCAGGTACCAATAAGAGTAACGAAAGGGGCGCATGTTTATTGCAAGTTCTTCCTGTGTGAACGTGTATTCCATACATTTTCTCCATCTAGTAAAAAAACGCTGAGTCCATTTAAAGTTTTAAGGTAATTGTGTTTTTGCAGATTATAGAGTGATAGTAGTGCCCGTTTCACAGCTAAAAGGTTTGGAGAGGTAGTAATCCAATTGCTCATTATTGTTTTGTGAGCTGCTAGTAAGCACAGGTGGGGCCATTGTGTAAAGTTGGCAGGAGATGGTGAAGATGGTAAAGGGGCTGAAGGTTCACATCTAAAGAGACATAGTAGATGGTGCTTGGGCAGCTTGAGCTTAGCGACTTTATTTATATATGTGAGAATCGAGTCCCAATAGGCAAAAATAGTTGTACATTCCCATAGGCATGAAACAATGTAGAGCGTGGTAGTGAGCACCAGGAGCACTGTGCTTGTGCAGCACTATCAGGGTTGATGCGGAAGGGGAAGTAAGCCCTGTGTATTATTTTAAATTGCGTTTCACACCAGGTTTCTGATACAATGAGATGTGTATATAGCGGTAGCTCTTTAATATTTTCTCTAGAAGAACAGCATCTTCGAGGATGGAGGACCACTTCTAAAAGGGAGCCAGATGGTACTTACCTGATTGGTGTGTGATGAGATGAGAGTAGAGAGTGGAGATAGAGTAGTCATTACATTGGAGCCCTATGCCGATGAAAGATTTCTGAAGAGCGTCTCTCTGAGATCCATTGCAAGTCTGTACATAGCTGAGGAGTTGGTGAAAATGGAAAAGGTGCATTGCAGGTAGAGAGTATTCCTGAGAGAGGATTGCGAAAGTATTGAGTGTACTAGGGTTTCCATAGAATAAAGAGGAGACGTGGACAAGTCCATATGTGTGCCAGTATTCAAAAGCTTTGTATATAGTGGACGGGAGAAACATAGGGTTACGCTGAATAGTCAAATGACAAGATATTCTTGAGGGCAGTCCCAGTAGTCTCCGCACCTCCCTCCAGGTGACTACTGTGTCTCTGATGAGAACATTACATTTTAGGTGAGCTGGTAGTGCCCTTGGTTTAGAATGTAGGATGGCTGGTAGAGAAAGCAGAGAGACCAGGGCACCCTCAAGGTGATAATTGGAATAACTTGATTTACCAGATATCCAGTCCAGACCCTGACTAAGTAAGCAGGAGAGATTGTAGAATCGCTAATTGGGCAGGCCCGGACCTCCCTAGGGCTTAGGGAAACATCATTTCTGTAAGGCATTGCTGAGTTTTTTGTGAGACTACAGAAAAGTGGTCAAGGCTGCATGTAGTTTGTGCACATCAGAGTGCTTTAACAGAATGGGTATAGTTTGCATCAGATACAATAGATGTGCAAAGGACACCATTTTATTTAAGTGAAATATGTAAAAGAGCGAGAGGGGAAGTGCCGCCCAAGCTTCCAACTCCTTAATAATCTTGGAAATTAAAGGTGGATAATTAAGACTATACAGGAGGGCTCTTGACCTATACATATGCCTAAATATGTGAGGTATTTAACAGACAGTCAAGGATGTAGCGCTAGAACCTCACTCTTATCAAAGTTGATTCTGAAACTGGAGCATGATCGAAAGGCCGCAAATAATTCCTGATGCATATCAAAGTCTGAGGGAGGATTTGAGGAGAATAGTAAGATGTCATCCGCAAATAGTGCAGATCGAAACGTCTGATCTCCAACAGTGAGACTGCTAACCAGGGGCGTCGCCAGGGAGTGGCTACCAGGGCCGCAGCTCCGAATGTCAAGCCCACAGCCCAGAATGTCCCGATGGGTCCCTATTGGCGGGCCTGCGGCTCTGTCAGGACGCCCTCCTGCCGGGCCGGTGACTTGACACAGCTGTAGGCGAGCGGCTTGACAGAGCCGCTGGCGGCTTTACAGAGCCGCGAGTGGGCGGCTTCACAGAGCCACTGGAGGCTTTGCGGGCGGCTTTACAGAGCCACGAGCGGCCTGCATAAGGGAGCCGTGAATGAGCGGGGTGGGCGAGCAGAAATGACATCATCACTCTCTGCCTGCCACGCATCACTGCTCTTCCTCCTGGCCTCTGCAATGTCGGTAGTGTGGTGGGGAGCATCACTCATGCCCCCCCACATCACCTCTCTGCTGTAAAGTAAGGAGACCCCTGTGCTGTAAGGAGGCACTCCGCTGGGGGACACCTGTGCTATAAGGAGGGACTCCGCTGGGGAACACCTGTGCTGTAAGGAGGGACTCTGCTGGGGGACACCTGTGATGTAAGGAGGCACTCCACGGGGGGGCACCTGTGATGTAAGGGGGGGCACCTGTGATGTAAGCAGGAACACTCCGCTGGAGGACACTTGTGATGTAAGGAGGAACTCCGCTGGGGGCACCTGTGATAGAAGGAGGGACTCCACTGGGGGGCACCTGTGATATAAGGAGGGACACTCCGCTGGGGACACCTGTGATGTAAGGAGGCACTCCACTGGGGGCACCTGTGATGTAAGGAGGCACTCCGCCGGGGGGCATCTGTGTAAGGAGGGACAATCCGCTGGGGAGCACCTGTGATCTAAGGAGGAACTCTGCTGGGGGCACCTGATGGAAGGAGGGACTCCGCTGGGGGCACCTGATGGAAGGAGGGACTCCTCTGGGGACACCTGATGGCATCTGGTAGCAGGCGACAGTGGCAAGTGACACACTCGGGGCTCCCACTGATTCTGCATTATGGTGAGTTGAACTATTTCATCTTATATTACAATGTAATAATAGAAATAATGCACTTCAATCATCCTGACACCATATCAACCATGGTGCCAGGAGTGAATTGCTAACACCAGGTGTTTGGAGGATCTTTATCCGCTGATTGTTGAACTTTCTGGAATACACATATTGCTATTGTGGTGTAGGATTTGGGCCTGTTGTCCCTCCATCCCTTCAAGTTCAAGTGCAATATTAAAGAGAAGAGGAGAGATGGGGTATCCCTGCTTCGTGCCTTTTGTCAAGGGTATGAAATGTGTCAAGTGTCAGAAATGAAATCAGGGGTCACTAGGTGAGCCTTTGGAGCCACATACATTTGTAGTAGAAAGCCTATTACTGGGCCCCGAAAGCCAAAAGCTTCCATTACTCTAAAAAGCCAGGAGAAACTGATGTTATCAAAGGCTTTTTCGGCATCGAGCGAGATGATAGCCATATCTCGATCTTAGTGTGTTTTGGCATATTCCAGAGCCAATAAGACTCTGCAAATGCTTAGGGTTGCAGATCATCCCGGGACAAAGCCAGACTGAGCTGGATGTAGTATGGAAGGGAGCAGATTATTTTGGAGAGAATTTTGACATCTAAGATGATTAAAGATATCGGTCTATAAGAACCTAGAAGGAAAGGATCCTTTCCTTTCTTAAAGATAAGTTTAATGTGGGCCTGCGTGCTAGTGGGGAGATAGGAACCACCTTCCCACATAGCAGTATAGACATGTTTTAAAGTATTTGGGATGAAACCTTTAGTAAGTTTATAGCATTCAGCCCAGTAACCATCGGGCCCGGGGCTTTTGCCGATGCTAAGGATTTGATAGTTGATTTGATCTCCTCCAATGATATGCGAGCATTAAGGGTCTCTAGGTGCTCAGAAGTAAGTTGGGGGAGGTGCACTTTAGCTAGCAAGGCCTCAGCTGTAGTTTGATCAGTAGGGTCCTGTAACAGTCAGTTAACGACGTGCTAATTTAATAACAACCTGTTGCTCTGCCCATACGTCAAAGTTATGTTTGGCTGTTTGCCAGGTCTTAATAGTGGCTGGGGTGCGTGTCCTGTTCAGGGTTTCGTGTGCCGAGCGAATCGCTTCACTGGCCTGTATGAACAGCTGGCGAGACCACTTTTTAAATTGTGATATGTAGGAAATGATTTTACCCCGTAAAAAGGCTTTACCCGCTTCCCAGAAGAGGTTTGGGTCAGTGATATCTGTGGAGGCAAATTCTGCCCAAGCATCGTATAGCATCCAACGAAAATCTTCATTATCTGCTAAATATGAAGGAAACCGTCACATGGATGAAGGGAACGGTCGTTTAGTGTTGATTAGGGTCAGGATTATGGGGCTATGATCTGAGATTACGGTGTCGCTTATTTTCGCATCAAAAAGTAGTATGCTCAGTGCTGGAGAAGCAAAGAAATAATCTATACGAGTTATGCCGTAGTGAAAAAAATGTATAATCTCGATCGGTCGGGTGTGTCAGTCGCCAAATGTCTACAAAGTGCATAGAGGAGATAGATTGTGCTAGGAGTATAGGCAGGGCTGCTGTTAGAAATCAAGGGGCCCCCTACAGGCTATCTGATTGGGCCCCTCAACCCCGCCCCCACCACTAACCACGCCCCCTGTCCCCACCGACTGGTTGGTATGCATTCAGAGGCCCAGTCACACCCACATTACATATTAGGACACCGTGGCTGTGTCTCAATAGAAACTAATGGGAAACTGTCATGGGGATGCATGCAACACTGTGCCTTTCTGTGCTGGTAAAAGACGACCCTGCACAGGAAATGCATATCTGCAGTGTCGTGTGTGAATGGGGCCCTAAATGAGGCCAAAGAATGCATTTCACTGTCATGTTATTATCATCATGATAATCACACAATACAGGTGTTGTGGTTCAATGCACCTATACTGCATGATTTTTTAAGATGATGATGATCAAATGTAGCTATATGGCCTCATACACACGGGCGTTTTGGCCGCCGGCGTTTGTAGGCGTTTTTTTGCAGCTCTCCATGTTATTCAATGGCCCTCTAAAAACGCCGGCGTTTGTGGGCAGTAGAGGCAGAAAATGGTCGTGTCTTTCCGTGTCACAACGTACGTAGGGGTACTGTCAAAGGGTAATCAAAGATAACTCTGTGTCGGTGCCACAGGATTATACATTACACCCACACTGACCCGGAGACTTACGTATGGTTGGTCAGCCACCCCTGTCCCCCGCACCAATCACCACCCCCGCCCCAACTCCCCGGGTTAGTCTATCGGACATCCCCCGGGGAACTAAAGATTGTCGTCG
>BLSH010347416.1:686368-706983 GCA_018402905.1 Glandirana rugosa
TACGGGTGCGTAGTGGAGGAAGACCCTAGTGAGGAGATAATGTGATCCCAGAAGGAGGTGATGCGTGGGCATAGCCAGAATCTATGGAGAAAGGAGGGTTTGACGGTGGAGCACAGGGGGCAGAGCTCGGAACCTGGGTTGTTTTTGTCCTTTATAAAAGGAATGTAAGCCCTGTGCAGAATTTTTAGTTGGGTTTCTTTCCATGTTTCACTTACGGTGTGACGTAGTACTGCATTGTAGCCTGAGGCTATTTTTTCCTCTAAGCCATCGAGAGGGAGGTCTTTGGCCCATTTGGAGGCAACAGTAGCCATGGTGGATGTGGAGGTGATGGTTAGCAGGGAGTTGTATATTTTGGATGTGGATGTCTTCTTGTCTGCCATCAGCTTCTCAACCAGTGAGGGTTGGAAGTTTTTAGGGTTATTTCCATGCGTGGAACGTACATAGCTGATGCATTGGACATGCTGAAACGCATGAGAGGGCGGTAGTTGGTACGTTTGAGATAGAACCTGGAAAGGTATTGGTTTGCCTTCGCTCTTTTTTAGTTTATAGCGCAAAAAATAAAAACCGCAGAGGTGATCAGATACCACCAAAAGAAAGCTCAATTTGTGGGAAAAAAAAGGACGTCAATTTTGTTTGGGTACAACGTCGCATGACCGCGCAATTGTCAGTTAAAGCGACGCAGTTCCGAATCGCAAAAAAATGGCCTGGTCAGGAAGGGGGCAAATCCTTCTGGGACTGAAGTGGTTAAAGCAGTACACACACACACATGCACTTTTCTCTAAATTACTTTTTAAGAGGGGTTAACAACATACAAAGTTATGTACATAATATTATTGGAAATACACAAACTATCCTACTTGTCTACAGTTCTGTTTTAAGAGACCCTATCAGCATATCTAAAAAGTTATTAATTCATTATGTCTTTTAAATATATATATTACCTTTAAAGTGGATGTAAACCCACCACCCACCCAGTATAAACTAATGACATGCAAGCCTCCTGCATCTATCCCTACCTTTCAAATGTCCTTCCTGTAAGCACTAGCAGCTCTGTAAAACTCTGAAATCAGAGGGTTTCTGTGTTTGCTGGAGTTTGGTGGGTGGAGTTGTGATGTCACAAGCCTCCCCACCCACCTCTATACTGAGAGATTGAAGGGGGAGGGAGGGGGGAGTGTAAAACTTTCTCTGCTGTGTGAAGGAGATAAGCAAATTGCTTGTCACTCACAGAGCAAGGGGAGGATCGACTGTGTATTTCCCTGTTAGTCGGACTTTCTCTTCCTGAAAAGAGATAAGCTGATTACTCACAGTTGGATTAACTCTTTGTGGCAAGACTGGGCACAGATGACATGGCATGCTATACTCTACCAGGCAGAATTATTAATTACATTTTTTTTTCGGGTTTACATCTACAAAAGCTAAAAAAAACAAAAAAACAATTTACAATGTATCCAAAAATGAATCCGCAACTAACCTTACCCTTTACACCATCTAGTGGTATAAAAATGAATTCAAGGTTAGCTTACCTATAAGGCCTCATACACACGGACGTTTCTAAAAAAAATAAACAAAACGTCGGGCCCGACGTCAGGGAAAAAAAGTCGGCATTTTTCGGCGTTATGCATCGGCGTTTTTGAGCGTTAGTGAGCGTCGGCGTCAATAGGCGTTTTTTAAAAAAAATCATCCCTCTGCTATTTTTCAACCTAAAAACGTTGGCGTCAAAAAACGCCGGAAAACGCCGGTATAATATTAGGTGGCGTTTGTTTGCGTTTGTTGGCATATTGTGGCGTCGGCGTCAAAAAATGCCAAAACGTTACAGCCTCAGAACGCGATGGCTGTGGGTTCTAGTTTCAGCTCACTAACGCCGAAGCCATCTACAGCTCAAAAACGCCAACGTTTTTATGGGGCCATTGACTAACATGGAGAGCTGCAAAAAACACCAGAAAACACCAGTGTCAAAAAACGTCCGCGTGTATGAGGCCTAAAGTAAATTCAAATTATACTTATAAGGCCTCATACACATGGACGTTTCTAAAAAAAATAAACAAAACGTCGGGCCCGACGTCAAGGAAAAAGAGTCGGCGTTTTTCAGCGTTATGCATCTGCGTTTTTGAGCGTTAGTGAGCGTCGGCGTCAATAGGCGTTTTTTAAAAAAATCATCCCTCTGCTATTTTTCAACCTAAAAATGTCGGCGTCAAAAAACGCTGGAAAACGCCGGTATAATAATAGGTGGCGTTTGTTGGCGTTTGTTGGCGTTTGTTGGCATATTGTGGCGTCGGCGTCAAAAAATGCCAAAACGTTACAGCCTCAGAACGCGATGGCCGTGGGTTCTACTTTCAGCTCACTAACGCCGACGTCATCTATCGCTCAAAAACGCAGACGTTTTTATGGGGCCATTGACTAACATGGAGAGCTGCAAAAAACGCCAGAAAACGCCGGCGTCAAAAAACGTCCGTGTGTATGAGGCCTAATAGTAACAACTTAAATCCAAATGTAGTGCTTTTGATAAATTTAAATCAAGCAAATGCAAATGAAAACTTAAACATAATCAAATGACCACCCAGTGTCCAGTCCGTGAAAAAGTTACAAAGTTGAAAAAAACCCCCCACATAAATTCCATTAAATTGCCAATAAAAAGTGTATCCAATGGGGATGATTTACTAAAGGCAAATAGACTGGGCACTTTTGCATGTGCAGTTGCAATGAGTAAATGAGGTGAAGCTTCACTTTACAAAGAATAACCAAACACATGCAAGGAAAATAAAAAAAACAGCATTTTTGCTTGCACATGATTGGATGATGGAAGTCAGCAGAGCTTCTGCTCATTTACTAAGCTCTGGAGCAACTGCACTGGCCAAAGTGCCCAGTCTATTTGCCTTTAGTAAATCAACCCCATTGTGTTCAAACTTCTGCTTAAATATCACACTTAGGGGTTGATTTACTAAAGGCAAATAGACTATGCACTCCGCAGTTGCTCCAGAGCTTAGTAAATGAGCAGAAGCTCTGCTGAATTCCATCATCCAATCGTGTGCAAGAAAAAAATATATATATTTTTTTCTTGCATGTGATTGGGTATATTTTGCAAAGTGAAGCTTTACCTCATTTAATAAGTTCTGCAGTAACTGCATTTGCAAAGTGCCCAGTCTATTTGCCTTTAGTAAATCAACCCCAAGCTCTCATATTTCATTACTGCCAACCAGACTGACACTCATTGCAAAAATGTGCCTCTCTTAACCACTTGCTGACCACCCTATGGCACATTTACTGCTACAGGGAGGCCACACTGTGCAGGATCATGTATATATACATGATTCTGCATTTTACACAGTGGGAGATGATCCACCGACATCCACTGATCGCTCTGTACGCAGGCAGAACGGCAATCTGTCAGTAAGGAAGGCATTGATTCAGGGAAAGTGATCCACCGTGCCTTCCCCTAGTAAAAGCACCTCCCAAACAGTAGTAAAACACTGGTTAGGCACACATTTAAACCTTTGATCGCCCCAATGTCAATCCCTTCCCTGCCAGTGACAGTGCATATTTTTAGCACTGATAACTGTATTAGTGTCACTGGTTCCAAAAAAAGTGTCAGTTAGGTGTACAATTTGTCCGCCGCAATATTGCAGTCCCGCTATAAGTCACTGATCACCGCCATTACTAGTAAAATAAAATTCCATAAATCTATCCCATAGTTTGTAGACACTATGGGGTTGATTTACTAAAGCTGTAGAGTGCAAAAACTGGTGCAGCTGTGCATGGTAGCCAATCAGCTTCTAACCTCAGCTTGTGCAATCAAGCTTTGACAATAAAACCTTGAAGCTGATTGGTTTCTGTGTGGAGCTGCGCCAAAATTTATACTTTCAAGCTTTAGTAAATGAACCCCTAAACTTTTATGCAAACCAATCAATATACGCTTATTGGGATTTTTTTTTACCAAAAATATGTAGCAGAATACAGATTGGTCTAAAATGATGAAGAAATTTGATTTTTGAAATTTTTTTTATTGGGTGTTTTATAGCAAGAAGTAAAAAACTGGAAAATTGTATCAAATACTTATCGTAATTGTCCTTTCCTGACGCCAAACCATACTAGTGATAGAGCTCCGCCTCTTGACCACTCACTCAGGACCAGTGAATAGCTTAAAAAGGCATGGTTGGCCACCCCCCCATTCTTTGTAACAAGCTACATACCGAAACGCACAGGGTGGGCCTGTATGCTGACATGGTTTGGCGTCAGGAAAGGAAAATTAAGGTAAGTATTTGTTACAATTTTCCATTTTTCTGACACCAACATGGCAGCATACTAGTGATAAATAATTAGCTGACAGGGTGGGTTCTACTTGCCAAACCAATGTTCTAATTAGGATGGGACAGAGGACTAAATAGTCCTTCCTACAAAGTCCACTGATGACAAGGCACCTGGGTCTACTCTGTAAAGTTTGAATAGGTATGTTGGGATGACCATGATACTTCTACAGATGGATACTATAGATGCTCCCAAATGGGCTGCCTATGAGACTACAACCACTCTGGTAAAGTGCACCACTGCTGACGGAGGCTCACACTCCCTCACCCTATATTCGCCACCAAGCCTGCTTGAGTCCAGGCAGTAACCTCTTTTCCTTGATGATTTCCAGCCGAATGACAAAAGGCTTATTAAATGATCTGAAAGGAGCAATTGTGGACAGGTGCTTCTTTCTAAAAACGTCCAGGTCGTGTGACTTTCCTGTGTGATGTTCTGGAAATGTAGGCAATTCCCAGATGTCTGTTAAATAGAGGGCTATTGCTACCTTTGATACAAGATGACCTACAAGACAGAACTTCTCTTATTGGAAAGAAAACAATATTTATTTTTTTTTTAAGCTCCAAGAGCTTGAATCTCAGACAAACTTCTGCTTGCAATAGATACTGTCTTGTAGGTAATGGCCTGAACCAAATACTGCTCTGTTGGAGCAAATGGTTGAACTGACAGGAGATCCAGCAACACCAATCGACCCCACTGGGAAAGACTGCTTTCCATGGTGACTGAATCCTTACAACTGCCTTCAAAAGTCGTGCAGACTGAAGGATTCTTGGCCCATTTAAATTTGTTATTGCCGATATAGCTGACACTTGCCAGCTCAGTGAGGATAGGGTAAGGCTCATGTCCAATCCGGCCCACAGGAAGTATAGAACAGCTGGGGGCAGTAGTATCAATGTCTCGCCCTACCGAGAAAACGCAAACTTATTCCAAATTTAGGCATAGATGTTGTAAGTAGAGTGCCTTCTAGCACTCAAAAAGTAGAGATTGTTCTGGAGCAATCGAAGTTCCCCCCACGTCCCCTATTAGCACCCCGCTTGCATTCCCCGGTCTGCATATGTGCATTGGGGAAATGTCTTCTGTATCCTGAAGTGAATGGCCAAAGAAAACTGAGGGCTTCATGGCCAATATGGAAGATTGGCTATGACAACCATGTTCTCCCTTGACAGCCTCAAGAGGAATCTCATTGCAAGAGATGTTGGAGGGAAAATATATAGGCTAGATTGCAGCCCCAAGGAGAGACCAGAGTGTCTGCCCCCTGCGCCTTGGGATGCGGAAACAAGGCCAGACATACCCAACGTTTGTGATTACTGTGGGCAGTGAAGAGGTCTGTCTGTGGTAGGCCCCACCTATGGACCAGCTCAGAGAAGACCTGGGAAGTAGACCCACTCATTGTGCTCTGGGAAGCTTGCATGATAGTCGGTCTGCCTATGTGTTCAAAAAACCGCTGGGAAGTAAACTGCTTCCTGAATTTGCTAGTGATCTTCCGTCCCAGACGTTATGGGTTTCACCTCTCTCAATAGCATACTGCTGATAGGGAGAGTTCCTCCCTGGAGCTGAATATAAGCAACTGCTGCCCTGTTGCTCAACTGCAAGGAGACTGGTCTCTTCCCTTAATTCTGAGTAGCAAGGCCAAAGTGCTTAAAAGGCTGTTTGAACCTCCAGCGCATTTGAGACTACCCTCCTTGGCTGGAAATGTCCATTTGCCTTGACCGACAGTCCCTCACTGTGTGCCTCCCAGGCTGTCTTGCCGACATGATTCCTAACAATGATCCAGTGTAACGGTTCCAAAGGGCCGTGACTTCCTCAAAGTCTTTCCAGCACCGTGGACCGCTACTCATACTGAGTGACACTTTTCTCATTTGTGCTCGATCCTGTTTACTCCCTTGCGCTAAGAATCCTAGTTGAAACCTGCTCAGGCGCCCATGCGCCCAAGGAATCATCGGTATGCATGAAGACGTTGAGCCCAGAAGACTAAGGCACTGAGAAGCCATCAAACAAGTGAAGGTAGCTGTCCTCAGCATTCTCTTCCTGACTGTCACCGTTTCCTCTGATGGAAGCAAAACAGAGGAACTAGCAGAGCACCCCCAGGTACACTAACTGTTGGGTTGGAGAAAGTCAGCTTCTCTTTCCCCTATTTTTTTTTTTTTATTGAAGTTGATAACCCAGCCATATCTCTGCTGGGTATATATATGAGGACCTCTTGGTGTGACAGCAATTGTTCCAGTCCCCTGGATACAAGAAGAATGACGTCCAGGTAGTGACAAACCCGGAGACCCTGTTCTCTGAGTGGAGCTGAAACGGCACTGAGACCCTTGCCAACATTCTCAGGGATATTTATAGACCACAAGATAGGCTGTTAAAGTGGAGATGCGTCTAATCGATCAACAAACTTACTTATTTTGGAAAGAAAAGGAAAGAAACATTTGGGATGTGAGGATAGGCATCCTGACGATACAGTAGTAGCATCCAGCCGACTGCTTGTACTGTTTTAATGGACTCCATCTTAAAGATCTCTAAGAGGGCCAAAAAGGTTCAACCTCTTTTGATCTGCAACTAGACACTAGCCTCCGTCCCCTGTGAACTACAAACAGGGTTAGGTAGAAAACCTGAAATCTTTCCTGTAAATGGGACCGGAACGATGACTCCCCGAGTCTGAAGTGTTTGTAAGTATTGTAGCAGCGGTGGATTTGGCTGAGAAGTGGTCTGGAGGAAGAGCAGTACGTAATCCTCCGAAGTGACCATGAGTGCCTAATACCTTCCTCCAAGGATCTGTACAACATGCTGTCCAGAAACCCATAAAGCGCGCTCCCTGGCT
This sequence comes from Glandirana rugosa, assembly GCA_018402905.1. Taxonomy (NCBI): domain Eukaryota; kingdom Metazoa; phylum Chordata; class Amphibia; order Anura; family Ranidae; genus Glandirana; species Glandirana rugosa. The sequence continues at coordinate 693,483 of BLSH010347416.1, forward strand.
CCTACCTCAAGAGTCTGGGCATGCGCTCATCAAAAGGGCTTAGTGAGTACTTGTGGTATACCCAAGGATTTTCACTTATGGGCCTTGTGAAAGGTTACCTGAGTTCCCTTCCATCCTCCACCTGGGACCCTGGCCTGACAGCTGGCCCTAGGCTCCCTAGACCTAGAGGAGTGGAACCTGCCAGGAGAAACATTTTCTTTTCCTTTTGCTTCCGGTGTAATGGGAGCAGATCGGACTTACCTCCTGTCACTTATGATATGGCTTTCTCCAGTTTCCTACCAAACAGAGATCTTCTGCCATAAAGTGACTCACACCAATCTTGTTTTTAGGAAGCAAGACACCACCCAGGGTCTCAACCATAGGTCTCAACCATAGGGCCCCCATAGACGTGACCGAGTATGGCATCACTATGGCCAGGCACCTGGTTGAGATTATTGCTGCTTCTGCAATAAAGTTCACAGACACATTCATCTTGGCTAGGGTTCGAATGATATCAGCTTTATGGATTTCCTCTCCATCGGCTGTCTCTATCTCCAGGAACCAAAAAGCAGTAGTCACCAAGGGCAACTGCCGGATGGCAGATCCCTGATGTTCGCCTCGTTACTAGGCTACAGTCGCATTTACTGTGGGCATGGATTACAGCGATGCTATACCCAGTCTCTGACGAGGATAAAACCTGTATAGACAATCAAAGGAGAAACTTTCTCCGGCCTGATTAAATTTCTTCCATAAACTGAGAATGAATTGCCGTTTTGAAGAAAGCGTAAATATGACTTTGTCTTTTTACCCATGTAATTGCCTGCATGACCGCCTGGATCCACTGTTCCATGAAGGGAAAAAAAAAACTGAAACCAAGCAGCTCTGGGTCTTCCTCTGATGACGAGGAGCTATTATCTGCAGGCTGCCCACACACCAGGGTAGCAGAACTGAGTGGTTGAGCAGCACCACATGCCAGGGTGCCAGGTTGCAACTAGGAGGAGGCTGCCTGGCTGGGATAACTGAAGTGAGTCCAAAATAGAATCTAGCGCCATAATTAATAAAGATATTTGGTGTTATCTGTTAACTGCGACCTCCTCCAGGCAGTCTTTACTCACCAGCCTATTGGGTACAGGCGCTGTGCCACAGGCAATGCAGGATTCTTGCTGGGGCATTGGCGTTGCTCTGGGGAAGAGGCGATAAGACGTCTTCTTTGCGGTGCAGCATCTACGGTTACACTCTTATGAGGACTGTCCGCTTTTCCCTGGCTCTTGATTTTTAAGAGCATGAGCATGCGGGGAACCAAAAAGGAAAATTTATGAACTAGCTGGCCCCCTCAAGCCTCAACCCACAGACACTTACATAATGGCAGATTTTGTTCCTAAAGAGGAAACACTGCAGGACCCCATCAAGACCCACAGAAGGGGCACCCAGGCTTTTTAGCACATTTAGCAGCCCGAGCACTGGGTCTTCGCACTGGGAGAGGCTGAACCCAGATGGCTACTGCACTGAGGCAGAGGTGGGGACATAGAACTACTTACTCTTCACTGGTGCGTGGAGGTATGAGGAAAAAAAGAAGAATGGGGGGCTAACTATGCCTTTTTTATGCTATTCACTGGTCCTGAGGGAGTGGTCAAGAGGTGGAGCTCTATCACTAGTATGCTGCCATGTTGGCGTCAGGAAATATAGTTTTTTTTTTCAAAATTGTCGGGCTTTTTTGTTTATAGAGCAAAAGATAAAAAGCACAGAGGTGATCAAATACCACCAAAAGAAAGCTCTATTTGTGGGAGAAAAGGACGCAAACTTAGTTTGGGTACAACATTGCACGACTGCGCAATTGTCAGTTAAAGTGACGCAGTACCGTATCGCAAAAACTGGCCTGGTCATGAAGGGGGGTCAAGTGGTTAAAAAAAGATCAGCATTTAGCACTTTTGTGTAATAGTAGCCCAATCCAGAATAGCAAACTGTGCTCTCCTCCTCCACATCTCCTTCACACATGTATCCCCAGTGTTAGATATAAAAACAAAATGTGCTCCTATAGTATAAAACCATACAACAGATGATGTTATTAAAAGTGAAATTAGGCTCGGTTCACACTGCTGAGAAATGGGATCCCACTTGTGAGACTCCAAGTCTGATGACATGGCAAATTCAATGAGAGCCGTCTTAACTTATACTGCGTGAGTCGCTCCAAGTTTGGAAAAGGGTCCTACTTTGATCCAACTTGGCAGTGATGGCTCATGGCTTTTTTTTGAGGGGGGGGGGGTGCGGCAATCAACCATCCCCCCCGGGGCCAGCGTAACGGACTCGTCCAGTACCCCCCACCGGGTCAGCGACATGGACTTTTCCTAGCACCCCCCCCCCCATGGCCAGCTGCACTTAACGGCACTCCAACAGGTGAAGGCCGGCAAGCTGTGTCCCAGGCACCCTGTTTCCTCTCATAGAGACGCCATGCGTCTCTTCTCTCCTCCATCCTAGGCATCCAATAGGATCACCTGTACTTTCAGCCAATTGGGTAACGGCTCCCAGACCCACTTCCCGATTGGAATGAAATATTCATTCACTGTTGCAACACACCTGGGTGGGCTGTGGATGCAATGCCCTGCGTCCCGAGCCCACCCTAATTTAAAGCCTATTGTAGCCTCTGGCTCTAATCAGTGCTTCAAAAAAATACTCCTACCTCTACCCTCCCCACCATAGGAATTCATGCGCCCGGAGTCCTGAAAGTGGTCGGGTGCATGGATAAAGAGGGCGGTGGCAGGGATGGGAGGGCGGGGCCCATGTGCCAACAATGGACAGGCCGCCCCTGCAACTTGGGTGTGATTTCAGCCCTTGTGCAGGCTCCTAAATAGCATCCAAGTCAGATCAAGTTGGAAGGAAGTCGCAGGGCAAAGTTGTAGACAGCAAAGTCGTATGACTCTGCCGTCGCAGCAGTATAAACCGAGCCTTACAAAGGTAAAACGGTAGCGGGCATAAAGCAAATAATAAACATCCAGGGCACCAGTGTAAGAATACAGCCACAGAGAACAGCCACAATGTCAAAGACATTGGCCGCTAAGTGCAGCGTTATCTCAACCAGCGATCCTTCCTGTTACTAAACAGCACTTTCCGTTGCCACATAACCAGTTCTGGGTCCGGTTGGGACGTGGCTGTGCAGCAACTGGAAATTACATTGTTTGGAGACCAGATCTCTGAAACAGAGCAGAGTTAAGTATGGTGGCAAGAGAGTTTAGCCTTTTGGGGTTTTCATTATGTAACAGGCTCTCTTTAAATCCCTCAAAGTGAAACCTTTATTTTTTAGGTTCTGATATATAGATGACTAAGACATTTTTCCAGAAGTTTGGGGCTCAAGGAGGTTTGTAGAAAAAGAGATTCTCAAAGTACAGTATGGTTGGAAGTCCAGATGAAGTTTATTTATCACAATAAGTCATGAAACATCCAACACATTTCTGGTGATCAAAGGGGCCCCCCTTCATCAGGGCTTAGCATTGCTGGACTGCACAGGACAAGACTTATCATGGTCGCTGGTTTAACAACCTTGCTACCAAACCAGCATCCAGTGTCCAGAGTAGACCTTGTGCTGTTATCAAAATTTAACCTCAGAAGTATTCATTTTTTTTGGACTAGACTTTCTATCCAGTGCAGCATTATTAGGGCTCTCATGCACAGCCGGTACATCAGATTGGAGTAATAACCACCACCGGGGTCCAGTTCTCCGCCACTCCATTTCTTCATAATTTTATTGCTGTCTCCGATTTTCTCATACTTTTTGTTCTGGTAAACATTTTTCCTGTAACAAAAAATAGATGCAGTCCAAAATCCTACAACTTTCACTGGCACTGCAGGTGAGGAGAAATCTTCCTATGGGGACTCCTGTTCTGGTGATCGCTGTTTAAAAGTGTATTTTCCCTCACTTTCATGAAAGTTTATCTCACCTCTGTTATATCTCCGAAACTAGAAAGTAAGAAAAAATCTCCCAATTGGGGGGTATAAATAGCAATAAATGTTTGGTAGAATTTCTAACCATTCCTTAAGCTACTTAAAAGAAGGAAAAAAAGTTTTGTGTGACGTTTCACCTTAAGGTCCAACTGAATATTCATTTAACCACTTCCTGGCCAGACTATTGTCAAATGATGGCTGTGCGGGACATTTTCTGTTCCAGGTGGACACCATTTGATGTCCTTCCAGGGCACGCCTTGAGTGCACCCCACAAGTCACGCTGCAGCACGATCGGTCATCTGAGTCTTCAGTGTACAGGTCCGCTGCTGGTACCATGTGATCGCTGTGACCAATCACAGCACATCACATGACAGTTGTAAACAATGAATGGCTTCTTTTTATGCCATTCATTGTGTACAATGGTGATGCTAGCTGTGATTGGTCACAGTAATCACATGGTTCAGACAGAGCCAATCACAGCTCATCTGTACCATGTGATAATTTGTGGCCAATCACAGCTAATCGCAATAATACACACTGAATGAATCAGTATCATTCAGTAAAAAATGGTGGCTTATACCATTAAAATTCACTGGATTAACCAATCATAGCGTGTAAAAAAAAAAAAACATAATCACTTCCCCGGAGTAGTACAGTGTTACTAAGGTAACACTGTATTGCTCTGCTCACAGTATGTTAACAAAATTATTAAGAAAAAGAAAACAAAATTAAAAATTGAAAAAAAATTGAAAAAATTAATAATTTTTTTTACATACTGGCACCAGTCAGTGTTTCTGACCACTGCCACACCAGTTATATGATGATGCTGTATTGCTCTGGTGACAGTATATATAAAAAAAAAATGAAAAAAAAAATATTTTTTAAATTTCTTAATTTTCCAAAGAATTACAACTTCAGAAAACTTGCCATGCCTCTTAATAAATATTAAAACGGATGTAATACTGCGCGAGTGAGAAAAGAAAACTGAATAAATTACATGTCAAGCTGCACCACTATTATGTGAGATATAAACACAAAAAGGTAATAATAAATAAATGGTGTTGCCCTCTATGAATTCAATAAAGTGATGTGCAAAAATATGTAAAAAAAAAGAATAAACAAATAAATAAATAAAGTGCTATTTGGACTTTAGCACTTTATTTATTTATTCTTTTTTTTTACATATTTTTGCACATCACTTTATTGAATTAATAGAGGGCAACACCATTTATTTACTCTTACTAAATACCTTGGACTGTCTACTAAAAAGTGGTGATTTGCTGTTTTCGGGCCTCAAGAAATGAGATCGGCCGCCAGTACCTCAGGATTGGTGGATTATCAGATATATATCCCATAGTTTCTGGACTCTATAACTTTCCTACCGACTAAATAATGCACACGGATTTATCTTATATTCACCAATGAAATGTAGCAGAATACAGTTTGGCCTACATTTATGAAGAACAATTATTTAATTGCAAAATATATATATAATTATAGCAGAAACAAAGAAAACAATTTCATTTCAAAGTTTTCGGTCTTTTTTTCGTTTCTTTAGCAAAAAATTAAAAACCCCGTAGTGATTAAATGCTACCAAAAGAAAGCTCTATCTGTGTGAAAAAAATGATAAAAATGTCATTCATAGTGTGACAGCACTGAAAGCTGAAAAATACCCTGGGCAGGAAGGGGGTGAAAGTGTCTGGTATTGAAGTGGTTAAATTAGCTAAATACATTCCAAGGTGTGAAAAGTCTTACAGTCACAACCTGCATAAAAAAGCGTGTTTCCTTCCAGCATGCTGTAGAGAATTACCCTATCTCTGTGTGGAAGCAGTGGTCTCTCTGCAGAGGTCTGACGCGCCCACAGATAAGTCAGAGCTAGAGCTCTCCAATTAGCATAGCTATTCATCTGCAGAGAGATCACTGCTTCTTCACAGAGCAAAGGCCCTTTCCCCTCTATCCACAGGGGGTCACTTGCTTGGCACCACCACCTCTTGTCTTGTACTTTTTTCACTGAATGAATTTGTGAATGGAGGATGGACAGAGCTTTCAATCATCTTTCCCTCCTCCATTCTTAGATTCTGTTTCATTCATAGAAGCTATAGCACAGCTTTTATAAAATCAAGGAGCTGGGGGGAAAGGAACAGCATAGTCGGGCACTCTTGACGAGAGCCTATAACGGCCCCTTAGCTGTATTAACCCTGATGCACCGGAAGATTATGGCAGCATGGATGGGATGGAGGAAACATCGGAGGAAGAAGGACACAACAGCACAAGGCACACATTCTACTGAAAGTAAGTAGCGTCCCTTGTGCTGATTTTTTTTTTTTTTTTAAGCTAAACGTAGGCTTTAATCAGTATTGTATGCAAAAAAATCCTTTCCATAGTCCAGCCAGGTAGAAACATACTTTTTAAATATACAACCCAAGTTACAGCGTACTATGATACTGGGATTCTTCCTTGCCTTATGTATATAAAATACTAGTGAACCCAAATGTATCTCCATGTGCACAAGTACCACTACTTAGGGTGGCCAGATGTTGCCGGGGGCAGTCCCCGGACTGAGGACACTGTCCCCGGACCAAGTCTGTCCCCAGTTTTGTCCCCGGATTGGATTTGAACAGGGGCCCAGGCAATTTCAGACAGTCAGTGCAGAATTAAAAAAAATTCTTAATTACACATCCCTCCTCTGCCGCTCCTACTAGCTTAGGGGGGTGTATTTTTTCCATTACCTGCACCCCTTTCTGATGATCATGTGCTTGTCGGAGTGGAGGGACTATTTCTTCAGTTTCTGGTGCATGCCAATTCTACTCCCGCTCACATGTTCTTCTGCCTTATCTTAACCACTTGCCGACCGCCGATCGGAGATTGACGGCGGCAAAGTGGCGCTGTAAGGCAAATCGCCGTCAGATCGCGCACAGTGAGCACGCGCGCGCCGCCGGAGGCGCGCCCGCGCGCTCACTGTGTCTGGGGAGGGCCGGGGAGCGGGTGCGGCGGCTTCGATTGCCGCCGGCCACCCGCGATGCCTCCCCCGGAGTGAAGGAGCGGAGGTCCGGGCATGTAAACACGGACCTCCGCTCTGTGTGAGGGGGAAGGGCTGTGATCACAGCCTTCCTGTACGTGAAGGCTGTGATAACTTCCCTTCCCCAGCTAGGCAAGCCCCCCCCCACAGTTAGAACACGCCCAGGGAACACAGTTAACCCTTAGCGCGCCCCCTGCAGGTTAACCCCTTCACTGCCAATGGCATTTACACAGTAATCAGTGCATTTTTATAGCACTAATCGCTGTATAAATGCCAATGGTCCCAAAAAAGTGTCAAAATGGTCCGACATGTCCGCCCCAATATCGCAGTACCGCTAAAAATCGCAGATCGCCGCCATTATTAGTAAAAAATAAATAAATAAATAAAAACCCCAAAAATGAATTCTCATCATCCGTAAACGCGACCACTTTTGCGCAAACCAATCAATAAACGCCGATTGCGATTTTTTTTATCGCAAATATGATGAAGAATATAAATCGGCCAAAAACGGTGAAAAAAAATGTTTTTTTATATTTTTTTTTGGATTTGTATTTTAGCAAAAAGTAAGAAATTTGTGTTTTTTTTGCAAAATTGTCGCTCTTCTTTTGTTTATAGCGGCGATCAGAAATGACGCAGAGGGGATCAAATACCACCAAAAGAAAGCTCTATTTGTGGGAAAAAAAGGACGCAAATTTCGTTTGGGTACAACGTCGCACGACCGCGCAATTGTCAGTTAAAGCGACGCATCACCGAATCGCAAAAAGGGCTCCGGTCCTAAAGCTGGAAATCCTTCCGGGGCTGAAGTGGTTAAGTAGGGATGGGCCGAACACCCCCCCCCCGGTTCGGTTCGCACCAGAACATGCGAACAGACAAAAAGTTCAGGGTGAACATCCGAACACCATTAAAGTCTATGGGACGTGAACATGAAAAATCAAAAGTGCTCATTTTAAAGGCTAATATGCAATGTTATTTCCCTAAAAAGTGTATGGGGACCCGGGTCCTGTCATAAGGGATATGTATCAATGAAAAAAAAAGTTTTTAAATTAATCATTTTTTACAGGAGCAGTGATTTTAATAATGCTTAACATGTAAAAAAAAAAGAAAAATTTGTTTAAATATTGTGCCTGGGGGGGGTCCTTAGTTTGTGTGTACAAGGGCACATCTCTGTGAGGTGTAGAACATAGCGAGAGCAAAATGATATTTCCATAGGAAAAAATTGTCATTTAACCACTTCAGCCCCGGAAGGATTTCCCACGTTAGGACCAGAGCACTTTTTTCGTTTCGGGACTGCGTTGCTTTAACTGACAATTGCGTGGTCGTGCGGTCGTTGTACCCAAACAAAATTTGCGTAATTTATTCCCCACAAATAGAGCTTTCTTTTGGTGGTATTTGACCCCCTATGCGTCATTTCTGATCACCGCTATAAACAAAAGAAGAGCGACAATTTTGCAAAAAAAAAAAAAAGAATTTCTTGCTTTTTGCTAAAATACAAATCCAAAAAAAATATATAAAAAATACATCTTTTTTTATCAGTTTTGGCCGATTTATATTTTTCCTCATATTTTTTGTATAAAAAATTGCAATCAGCGTTTATTGATTGGTTTGCGCAAAAGTTGCAGCGTTTACAGATTCATTTCTGGGGTTTTTATTTTTTTTATTTTTTACTAGTAATGGCGGCGATCTGCAATTTTTAGCGGTACTGCGATATTGCGGCGGACATGTCGGACCACTTTGACACTTTTTTGGGACCATTGACATTTATACAGCAATCAGTGCTATAAAAATGCACTGATTACTGTGTAAATGCCAGTGGCAGTGAAGGGGTTAACCTGGAGGGGGCGCTCTAAGGGTTAACTGTGTTCCCTCAGTGTGTTCTAACCGTATTGGTGCTGCCCTGGCAGGGGGAGGGGAGTGATCAAGGCTTCCATATACAGGGAGCCTGTGATCACAGCCCTTCCCCCTCTAACAGAACGGAGATCCTTGTTTACATACACGGACCTCCGTTCTTTCACTGCGGGGGGCCCATCGAGGATAGCCAGCGGCGATCGAGTCTGCCCTACCCACTCCCTGGCCCCCCCGGAACACAGTGAGCACGCGAGCGAGCCTCCGGCGGCACGCTCTCACAATACTAGTTATCGCGGCCGCCGTCCTGTGACGGCGTTTCGCGCTAACGAGCCACCTTGCCACCGTCACACTGCGGCAGGCAGTTGGCAAGTGGTTAAAATCGCGGCTGTAATGTATTGCCAATTCCCGACAAGGTGCTTTGGGGGAGACCTCAAAGCATCCTCCCCATGTTGATGGCATGTGGCCTGGTATGGTCCGGGGGGGGGCTACCCCCTCCTGCCATTCCATGGCTGAGTGCTCGGATAAGGGTCTGGTTTGGATTTTGGGGGGGACCCCACGCCATTTGTTTTTCCTGGGAAGCTCTTTACTTTAATATTTCAAGATAAATACAATGAAAGAAAAAGAGCAACTGAACTGCATTTTCTTTTTTCTTTTTTTTCAGTCGGGTGACAAAGGCCTCGAGTGAAAATCTGTAGCATTTACAACTCTAATCCTCATTTTGTGCCACGTATGCCTGCTGTGTAGAAATCAGCCAACATGTTGGCAGGAGAGCACAGAGGTAATACAATTTACTTGCACTTGGCCAACGGGAGTAGTTCTTTTCTAAGGGGCAGGAAAATGATGCATCAACTGGCAATCCTAAATCACTTGGATTTTTGAAATTTCCTAAGTGAATGCATTTAGGAGTTCCAAATGCTCAAACATGCAAAAGAAATTTTTGATTTGTTTCAGTTAACCTAAGCAAAATACAAAGTTGGCTTAACATTATACTAAAATTACCTTAATCATTTTAGACGCAGTTACCCATTACAGGCTTGATCTTAAGTATACATCACAAGTAAACAGATTCTGAACTCCACTACAGAAGTGCTTGATCTGTTCATTTGGACTTCATGCCTTTAGGCAAGTTAAAGGTAATAAGTACTGAAGTTTAAAACTGCAGCGATTTTGGAAATTGCCAGTTAGACTGCATAACCAAAATTTAGACTCCAGCAGTAATCGCAAACAAATTAAAAAAAAAACAATGAGGTTTTTGTGAAGGCCATAGCTTTGGTGACAATCAGAACCAAATTTAAGATCTGTGGTTAATCTTGACCTGAGCAGATAGCTCGAGTCTCAGGATCCCGGTTTATTTGGCCATGGCCTTGATGGCTACCGCACATTCTTCATCCATTGCTTGCAAAACTGAGATCGTTATCTCATCACCTGCTTCATATCTACTCTCTATTTCCTTTCCCAGGTCACCGTCTGTCAGCTTGAGATCATCACGAACGTCACCATTGTCACACAGCAGGGACAGGTATCCTTCAGTTATGCCAATAAGCTGGTAGTCATTTCTTTTAATATTAGGAACATCCATGTTGTGGGTAGATGGACAGATATCTTCATACTGACATAAAACAAAGTATTTGCAGCGCAAGAAACTAGGTTGTGGATGGGCTCAGACTGAGTGACTGAGACCGGAGAGTGCAATGTCCACCCAGAGGGTGATATAAGTCATTGGTGGCAATAAGAACCGTTGCTTGTAATACAGTCTCTGTGGCACTGTTTTGGCTGCACCTTTGAGAAGTAACCGGGCTTCTATGATATGATTTTTCTTCTCTTCCTAGATATCTTCATACTTCTTACCAGTGAAGATATCAATACCAACAAGGTGAACCTTGGCAGGACCGTGCTTGCCAGTCTTGGAAGTTGACATTTCAACAATTTTGCAGCGACAAGATTTCAGAACCACAAACCCGTTCTTACGCAGGGCAGAGCACTGCATAGGGAAGATGGCAGAAGCCCCAGCATCTCCAGTGTGGAAATCAATGGCATCTGACATATTGGTGGGTGTCTACTTGTACTTCCAACAAAAAAAAGGCCCCCATGCCATTTGTAAAAAAAAGTTTGGTGCGGGGTTCCCCTTAAATTCCATATCAGACCTGAAGGGCCTGGTTTGGATTTTGGGGGGGACCCCACGTCATTTTTTTTAATTCTGGCACAGGGTTCCCCTTAAATTTCATACCAGACATGAAGTGCCTGGTTTGGATTTTGGGGCTGGCCTTGCTGTTGTAAATTAGTTTAAAAATTGTGATAAAATCCCCCAGTCAAACAGGTGGTGATAAATTGTGCCTTGGGTGCTGGCGGTGCCAGAACACTGTAACCCCTTGCAGTTACTCTTGTTGGACGGAGGAACTGGGCCTGATGTTGTAAATTAGTTTACAAGTTGTGACGAAAGCCCACAGAGTCAAACAGGTGGCAAAAAATTGGGCCTTGGGTGTTGGCAGTGCCAGAACACTGTAACCCTTTGCAGTTACTCTTGTTGGATGGAGGAACTGGGGTTTATGTTGTAAATTATTTGAAAAATTGTTATGGCATGTCCCTGTAAATCAGGTGCAGAAAAATTGGGCCTTGGGTGTTGGTGGTGCCCTAAATACAAAATATAGTTCTAGATTATTGACAGGAGGAATAGGAGCAGTGGCAGTCTTCAAGGGATCCCAGATGACTAACAAATGTAATCAGTTGCATCAGGGGCTTGATAGCTGCTGAACCAGGACTGATTCATTCTTATCAACCTAGTCTGTGGACAGGTACACTCTTTGATCGGTTACAAACCCTCAAGCAGCACTGAATGTCCATTCAGAAAGCACGCTGGATGCAGGACAGGCCAGTAGCTTAATTGCATATTGAGCAAGTTCCGGCCAGTCCATCCTCAAGACCCAGTAACTAAGTGGATGCTCAGTTGGAAAGGTCTCCAAGTCTGCTCTTGCCCCTATATATTCCTGCACCATATAATGCAGACGCTGATGATGGTTGCTTGAACCTATCAGGCCTGGGTGCTGAGGACTGAAAATGTTTTTAAAGGCATCGCTCAGCCACCTTCTCCACCACTCTGCCTCTGAATGACCGAAGCTTCAGAAACACGTTGTCCAGGGCGCGCATCAGGACATGGTAACCTCCCAGGGTCTAGAAAGGGGTTGCATAAACTTTTCTTCAAGGTATCCTGAAGATGTTTCATCCTCTGCACCCTCTGCGCAGGCAGGATGAGTTCTGCAACTTTACCCTTGTACCGTGGATCAGGAAGGTTTGCCAGCCAGTAATGATCCCTCTCCTTGATACCACGAATCCTAGGGTCTTTTTGCAGGCTTTTCAGAATCAGAGAGCCCATGCAGCGCAAGTTTGAGGAGGCATGAGTGTCCACTGAGTCAAAAGTGTCAGTTAGGTGTCCGATTTGTCCGCCGCAATGTTGCAGTGACACTAAAAATTGCTGATTGCCGCCATTACTGGTAAAAAAATAAATAAATAAAAATGCCATAAATCTATCCCATAGTATGTAGACACTATAACTTTTGCGCAAACCGATCAATATTCGCTTATTGGGATTTTTTTTACCAAAATTATGTAGCAGAATACATATCAGCTTAAATTGATGAAAAAGTTAGATTTTTTAAAAAAATTTTTATTGGATATATATTATAGCATAAATTAAAAAAATATTTTTCTTTTTTCTCAAAACTGTTGCTCATTTTTTTTGTTTATAGCGCAAAAAATATAAAAAAACGCAGAGGGGATCAAATACCACCAAAAGAAAACTTTATTTGTGGGGGAAAAAAAGGACATCAACTGTATTTGGGTACAATGTCGCACGACCACACATTTGTCAGTTAACCACTTCAGCCCCGGAAGGATTTCACACTTTAGGACCAGAGCACTTTTTGCGATTCGGCACTGCGTTGCTTTAACTGTCAATTGCGCGGTCATGCGATGTTTTACCCAAACAAAATTTGCGTCCTTTTTTTCCCACAAATAGAGCTTTCTTTTGGTGGTATTTCATCACCACTGCGTCATTTCTGATCGCCGCTATAAACAAAAGAAGAGCGACCATTTTCCAAAAAAAAAAACAAATTTCTTACTTTTTGCTAAAATACAAATCCAAAAAAAAATATACAAAAAAACATATTTTTTCATCGGTTTTGGCAGATTTATATTCTTCCTCATATTTGTGATAAAAAAAACCGCAATCAGCGTTTATGGATTGGTTTGCGCAAAAGTGGCCACGTTTACGGATGAGGAGAATTAATTTCTGGGGTTTTTATTTTTTTTTTTACTAGTAATGGAGGCGATCTGCGATTTTTAGCGGTACTGCGATATTTCAGCGGACATGTCGGACCATTTTGACACTTTTTTGGGACCATTGGCAATTGTACAGCGATCAGTGCTATAAAAATGCACTGATTACTGTGTAAATGCCATTGGCAGTGAAGGGGTTAACCTGCAGGGGGCGCTCTAAGGGTTAACTATGTTCCCTGGGCGTGTTCTAACTGTATATGGGCTGTCCTAGCTGGGGAAGGGAAGTGATCACGGCTTCCATATAGAGGAGTTTACTTACACGGACCTCCGTTCTTTCAGTGCGGGGGGGCATCGCGGGTAGCCAGTGGAGATCGAGTCCGCCGCACCCGCTCCCTGGCCCCCCCCGAACACAGTGAGCGCGCGGGCGCGCCTCCAGGGCGCGCCCGCGCG
>BLSH010347417.1:63901-82837 GCA_018402905.1 Glandirana rugosa
CATATCCCCCCTCCCCCCATCTTTTATGAATTTTTTTTTCTTGACGTCCACATACCTTATCCCTCATGTGAGTTACCCCCCCCTCCCCTTTTAAACTACCACATTGCCTATAGGAGGCCTCTGCTCCCTAACTAAGGCTGGGCCACTTAGCCGGATCCCAGTTTGGGTGGTAGATCCTCCGGCTCTTACGCCCCTTTCTGCTCTGCCCTGATCTTATAGCCTATAATGCTCGAGTTTGGGTACCGGTAATTAATTATTCCTGTTATTACTAAACACTGTATTCTCCTTACCTGGTGTACAAATTTACCCATGTTGAGATGATACATGTATATTGAAGACTGATCATTTATACACTCAGATATACTATTCTGATTGGGATTCACCACCTATGTAAAACTGCCATATCCGTATACTGTTGTATATCCTTTGTTTTATCACCAATAAAATATTTCAGCAAGAATATGATGAAACAAAACGATTTACTTAAAGAATGAAACCGAAATTGACCAAATTTTTTCATCATTTACATCTACTAGCTACTGTCCATGTGATCTTATCAAGTAGAGAATAACTGGAAATGGTGAACAAATGCAAACCTTGGATCTACACACAAAGAAATTGACCATTAAATGCAAAGTGAAGGGGGGATTACAATGGATCGGTAATATACATCATAGAGTTCTCAGCCCTGGCCAGGAAGGTATTTTGGGAGCCTTGCAGTGTCTCACTGCATTTGAAAATCAGATGAATGTAAAAAAACAATTAGAATCCCAAATGTTAGGTCCGGCTCACATTTGTGTGCTTTCCCATGTCTCCTATGTCTACAGACCTCAGCACAGACTTGGCAGTTGGCTCCCAGGGAGGTCACTTTTCTGCCTATTGAATAGAAACAAACTCTGCTTAATAAGTTGTCGGCAAACATGCTCCCTTATGTGGGTGTACAGAGGATGGGGGTTTATAGGAAGGTGTCCCATACCTGGTCCTGAGACAAAAATGCTGAGAGACCTCCCCTTGCGGCTGAGTGCTTGGTGTCCCTGGAGGTGGAAACAGGAAACACAAAGTCCAAAGAAGCAGGGATTTCCGGCTGTGCCACAGATGAGAGATGTAGATGTGGAGATGTAGGTGGATACCAGATGAGGTGAGCAGTAGAACCCAGGAGAGATGATGGATGTGCAGACTGCACACAGCATACAGTGGGTATGTACTGCAAGCTGGAGCAACGGGTGAGTACTGCAGGTATGTACAGAAGGCTGGGTACAGCAAGAAGGCATCAACAGACAGGACAAAGCAGGCATAGCCATAGTCAGGGATGGTTACAAAGGTCAGTGAGCCAGTGGTCAGCAGACAGGAGATCAGAGACGTGGTCAGGCAAGCCGAGGTCATACACAGGACAGGAGACAAGAGCAGACCTATGGGCAATCTGAGATTAGAGCTGGAAGAGAGACAAGTGGCATCCAAGGGCAAGCTGGGTCGGTAACAGGTGATCAGAAGTATAAGCAAAACAAGGGAAGAGGAAGCTAAAGACCAGACAGCAATGTTCACGTGTAGAGCCAGAGGGAGCCAGGATCTGTCGTGCATTGCGTGCGCCGGCGAGCACACCTGTGCACCATGGTGAACCTGCGATCTCACGGTCACCTCCAATAAGTGCACTCACTCCTGCGCAAACGAGTGCAGCTATATTGGAAATTGGCCACTGTACCAGGCCCAGGGGCAATTCTCATCTGACTAGTCTCCTGGCAGAAGGAGTATAAAGTCTGTTATTTTGGATTCTGATTGAAGATTGAAGACTGCTATTCCAATGCAGCCAATGGGGGGCTTGTAATGACATCCATCTGTGTGCTATTGGGGAAATGGACAGTATAATTGATGATGCTTGTTGAGGCTTTTGGTTAAAAGGTACATTCAGCCAACACTGAACATGAACCCATGAGATGCATACAGGGATCAGGGCCAACATACTCCATATTTTAGTTTTCCATCCACATATTGCTGTCCTAAGCCAGTTCCCACTATTACTATTTACCTATAATCTGGTGGTTCTGGGATGAGAATCGGGAACACCCACATCAGGCTCCTTGCTGTCTCTTACATACTGAAAAGCTGATGTATAGAAATCCAGGAAAGTTTTTTTGTTCTATTAGCCATCATTTAGATTTAAGCTGGCCTTAGAAGTGAGAATGAGGAGAGGTTAAATTATGAAATCATGAAATACATCAGTATGTGTCCAGAATAAGTTTTATTTATTATCATTGTGCTCAACAAAATCGGTCAACACATTTCAAGGTTTTAAAGGCTCTGCTTCATCAGGGCTGGAGAATGATAAATCTGAAATCTAGACTGGGGTCATTTATAAATACAGAGAATAAAGAGAAATCTGGTAGTGATGAAAGGCATTTATACCAGTAAGTGGTTTGGTAGGAGCACATTTCGTTCCTACCCCAATTCACTGCTGTACAGTATCTCACAAAAGTAAGTACACCCCTCACATTTTTGTAAATATTTTATTCTATCTTTTCATGTGACAACACTGAAGAAATTACACTTTGCTACAATGTAAAGTAGTGAGTGTACAGCTTGTATAACAGTGTAAATTTGCTGTCCCCTCAAAATAACTCAACACGCAGCCATTAATGTCTAAACCGCTGGCAACAAAAGTAAATACCCCCCATAAGTGAAAATATCCAAATTGGGCCCAAAGTGTCAATATTTCGTGTGGCCATCATTGTTTTCCAGCACTGCCTTAACCCTCTTGGGCATGGAGTTCACCAGAGCTTCACAGGTTGCCACTGGAGTCCTCTTCCACTCCTCCATGACGACATCACAGAGCTGGTGGATGTTAGAGACCTTGCGCTCCTCCACCTTCCATTTGAGGAGCCCCACAGTTGCTCAATAGGGTTTAGGTCTGGAGATGCTTGGCCAGTTCATCACTTTTACCCTCAGCTTCTTTTAAGCAAGGCAGTGGTCATCTTGGGGGTGTGTTTGGGGTCGTTATCATGTTGGAATACTCCCCTGCGGCCCAGTCTCCGAAGGGAGGGGATCATGCTCTGCTTCAGTATGTCACAGTACATGTTGGCATTCATGGTTCCCTCAATGAACTGTAGCTCCCCAGTGCTGGCAGCACTCATGTAGCCCCAGACCTTGACTCCCACCACCATGCTTGACTGTAGGCAAGACACACTTGTCTTTTGTACTACTCGCCTGATTGCCGCCACACACGCTTGACACCATCTGAACCAAATAAGTTTATCTTGGTCTCATCAGACCACTAGACATGGTTCCAGTAATCCATGTCCTTAGTCTGCTTGTCTTCAGCAAACGGTTTGCAGGCTTTCTTTTGCATCATCTTTAGAAGAGGCTTCCTTCTGAGACAACAGCCATGCAGACCAATTTGATGCAGTGTGCGGCATATGGTCTGATCACTGACAGGCTGACCTCCCACCCCTTCAACCTCTGCAGCAATGCTGGCAGCACTCATACGTCTATTTCCAAAAGACAACCTCTGGATATGACGCTGAGCACGTGCACTCAACTTCTTTGGTTGACCATGGCGAGGCGCTGTTCTGAATGGAACCTGTCCTGTTAAACCGCTGTATGGTCTTGGCCACCGTGCTGCAGCTCAGTTTCAGGGTCTTGGCAATCTTCTTATAGCCTAGGCCATCTTTATGTAGTGCAACAATTCTTTTTTTCAGATCCTCAGGGAGTTCTTTGCCATGAGGTGCCAAGTTGAACTTCCAGTGACCAGTATGAGAGAGTGAGAGCGATAACACCAAATTTAACACACCTGCTCCCCATTCACACCTGAGACCATTTAACACTAACAAGTCACATAACACTGGGAAGGGAAAATGGCTAATTGGGCATAATTTGGACATTTTCACTTAGGGGTGTACTCACTTTTGTTGCCAGCAATTTAGACATTAATGGCTGTGTGTTTACAGGGATGTGTGTGGGGGCGCTGCTAAACAGGTGCTAAATAAATTCTAAGGTAAAGTATTGTGAGTGGGCCCAAAAGTAGGACTCACTCGAGTGGTACCAGAAAGAGAAAGTGTTGTGTAGTCTTTATAATCAACAAAAGATCAGTAAATGCTACTTACTAATGATCAAAATATATCTAGATCTTATTAAAATAATACATCAAACATGTAAACATATTTATCACAAATGGGTGATCCCACTATTGCTAAGCAGGGATATACATAAACCACAATACAGTTAAAATAAGCATTAATAAAGTGCTAGTGCTAAAGTGATGTGGAGAGGACAACAAAAGTGCCTGTGATACAAAAATCTGCTTTTTCTAGGGCAATATGGGTATTGCTGGGTGCAGTTATGACAGAATAAGAAGGTGCTAATAGTCCAAGTGCAAAAAAAAAAAAAAAAAACAGCGAAGCACTGTGCTTAAAACGTCTTATTATTCAAATTATATGTAGAATGAATTCATAATACTATGTGCTTCATTTCACAATGGTGTTATTTGTGTGAATTCCGCTGTGCTGCCCGCCACCAGGTGAATTGGGGGCTCACCTCAATATGCGACCCCACTGGGTCTAGTCACACATAAAATATATATGCTATAGTGATTCTTAGTGCTGTTTCCACTGTGTTATCCTCCACCAGGTAGATTGGAGGCTCACCTTAGTATGCGACCCCACTGGGTCTAGCCACTCATAAGATTGGAGATACTCCAACTCAGATGGACCGATTGTCCTGCAGTACACTAGAAAGACTTCTCCAATGATTTCCAAACTCAATGACCCCACTGGGTCCTGCCGTGGACTTGTTTCCAATAACACTTCCCCATAGGGAGATCGATTCCAGGTGGGCATGAAAGAGAAAAACTCTAATGGTGCAGTATGTCCAACCAGGCATCAAACACAGAAATCCGCACTACCCCTTTAAAATTTCACTCACATTTATTATAAAAAATATACAGCATAAAAACAGAAGCGTCTCACATATTCTGCATATGATACCACCGCCAAGTTTCACCTCTACAAGTTACGCCACCATCCAACGTGGCTTCATCTGTTAACCTGTATCTGTGTATGCGTGACATGTATTAGTGGAGGCAGCAGCTATCATCATCAGGGTCGCCAATCTAGACCATCTCAGCTGTTATTTACTCCAACAGTCCCCATCAGACATTTCAAAAAACGTTCGGGTTTGGGTTCTGGTAGTTGATCACGCATGTTGAATAGCTGAAGGGCAGCCAATCAACAAGCGTTTCACTGGTTTGCCCTTAGAAGCCATCACAGCCATGCCTACTAATGGCATGGCTGTGATTGGCCAGTGCATCACGTGACCCAGCCTCTGTATAAGCTGGAGTCACAGTGCTGCATGTCACATGCTCTTGGGTTAGTGTAGGGAGAGGAAGCTGCCAGTGTTTTTGTGAGGGACAGATTGCAGACATTTTAACATCTGATCCTGCATCCTGAGATTACTACTACTGTTGCTCTGAGGGACAGATTGCATACATTTGAGATTTCACATACCGCTGCTTTGAGTGACAGATTGCAGATTGCAGATCAAACTCTGCATAACACAACGATCGCTACGATCGTGCACAACAATCAGATTGTTGGAGTAATTTGAAATTTCACATACTGCTGCTTTGAGTGACACATTGCAGATCAAACCCTGCCTAACACAACGATCGTTACGATTGTACAAAACGATCAGATTGTGGGAGTAATTTGAGATTTCACATACTGCTGCTTTGAGCGATCTGACTGCACTAGGTAGAGGCTTCTGCTTAGAGGGACAGATTATTGTTCAAAAATCATCTCCTAGTTCTAAAGGGAGAGGTTCTAGCTGCAGCTGTAAGTGACACATTATTGTTCAAAAAGCATCTCCTAGTTTATTTGATTTTAATTCATTTTCCCTATCCCCATTTTTTTGTAGGGCACTTGCCCCACTCTTACCCCCATTTTACTTCCTTTTGCAGCCCTCTAGCACTTGCCAGGACTTTGTTAAAGCCATTTTTGTGCCTAAAAGTTCGGGTCCCCATTGACTTCAATGGGGTTCGGGGTCTGGGATAACGTTCGGGCAACGTTCGGTGCCAAACCCGGACTTTTTCCCAAAGTTCATTTGGACCCTCCGAACCCGAACGTCCAGGTGTTCGCTCAACTCTAGTCATTTCTTCAGTGTTGTCACATGAAAAGATAGAATAAAATATTTACAAAAATGTGAGGGGTGTACTCACTTTTGTCAGATACTGTATATATCCATTACTTCATCAGTTATCCATATTCATTACCATTAAAATTTCAGATTTATAATTTTTTAACCCTGAGAGAGGGGAACCTCAAACCCCTGAAATGAGTTGGATGATTTGGGAGATTAATTAAAGAAGAATAAAAGTTATTCGGGACACTTACCAGTGTGTTGGCCCTTCCATCACCTACCCTCTCCTCGTGCTTCTAGAAGGAGTCCAGATCCTCCTCCCTATCCCAATATAATGAATATATGTGGATTTTAAAAGCAATGAAAACATTTTCTTATAGGACGCACGGTGTGTCCTGATGGTTGGTGGCGGCACGGAGAGAACTGCTATAACATTTCATCTGGCATAGAATACAGAACATGGAATGAGAGCCGGGAAGAGTGTGGCAGGATGGGAGCTCATCTACTGGTCATAGAGGACCGGGAACAGCAGGTATGGAATAACATGGCCATAGATGTGAGATGGATGGAGAGATACAGAGGATTTATACTCCAATGTTCCAGAATCTGTATTATTATATAGGAATGACCAGAACAGATGAGCTTACAGTATAAAGTGCCACCTTAATGGTGGCCATGTGTATTGATTTGATTATACAGTCAATCCTCACAAAAAAGACAATTTCATATATTTAGTGAGCTCTTGATTGATTTCAACTTAGTCAAGGTGGTATTTTATTGATTGCTCTTTTGTGTCCTTAAACGAATGGTAATACAAATTGACTAAATTATATTTTTAACGTTGTCAATATGTCAAAAAAAGTGAGAAATAGAAATCTACAAATACAAACCTCAAATAGAACAATGTTTTAAAAACATATAACACAAAATTGCTAAATAAAATGCTACAAAGTAAACCGTGTTGTCATCTGTAAGTGCCCATTCACACAGTGGCAACTTGCGATCCGACTTGAGTCGGCCCAAGTCACTTGACATTTGAAATCTTATTGAAATGAATGGGAACCGTCTTAAGAGCGACTTCAGAAAAGGTTCCAGCACGACTTCAAGGCGACTTCTATCCAACTTGTGCCCATAGAATTTAATAGAAGTCGCCTCCAAGTCGGATCCCCCATCTACATGGAAGCGACTTTACAGTTAAAAGAAAAGAATTTATCCAGGGCAACCCCCTCCCTCACTTCTGTTATTAGCCACAGGCAAAGTCGCCTGGCATGAAGTCACGTTGTAAGTTGCGCTGAAATCGCCTAGCAAATTTGCTCTGAAGTCAGGTGGCCCCTGTGTGAATGCAGCCTAATTCACAGCAAATGTTCATTAGATTAAAGTATTACTAAACCCAGAACCTGCAGTCACTACCGTATATCTGCTCTCCCCAGGAGCCTGCAGTCACTATATCTGATCTCCCCAGGAGCCTGCAGTTACTATATCTGCTCTCCCCAGGAGCCTGCAGTCACTATCTCTGCTCTTCCCAGGAGCCTGCAGTCACTGTATCTGATCTCCCCAGGAGCCTGCAGTCACTATCGTGCAGTCACTATATCTGCTCTTTCCAGGAGTCTGCAGTCACTATATCTGCTCTCCCTAGTAGCCTGCAGTCACTATATCTGCTCTCTCCAGAAGCCTGCAGTCTCTATATCTGGTCTCCCCAGGAACCTGCAGTCACTGTATCTGATCTCCCCAGGAGCCTGCAGTCACTATAATTGCTCTCCCCAGGAGCCGGCATTTACTATATCTGCTCTCCTCCAGGAGCCTGCAGTCACTATATCTGCTCTCCTCCAGGAGCCTGCAGTCACTATATCTGCTCTCCCCAGGAGCCTGCAGTCACTATAATTGCTCTCCCCAGGAGCCTGCAGTCACTATATCTGCTCTCCCTAATAGCCTGCAGTCACTATATCTGCTCTCCTCCAGGAGCCTGCAGTCACTATAATTGCTCTCCCCAGGAGCCGGCATTTACTATATCTGCTCTCCTCCAGGAGCCTGCAGTCACTATATCTGCTCTCCTCCAGGAGCCTGCAGTCACTATATCTGCTCTCCCCAGGAGCCTGCAGTCACTATATCTGCTCTCCCCAGGAGCCTGCAGTCACTATATCTGGTCTCCCCAGAAGCCTGCAGTCACTATATCTGCTCTCCCCAGGATCCTGCAGTCACTATATCTGCTCTCCCCAGGAGCCTGCAGTCACTATATCTGCTCTCCCCAGGAGCCTGCAGTCACTATATCTGCTCTCCCCAAGAGCCCACGGTCACTATATCTGCTCTCCCCAGGAGCCTGCAGTCACTATATCTGCTCTCCCCAGGTGCCTGCATTCTGTATATCTGGTCTCCCACAGTACACAGATCATGGAAATGCAATTTTGTCAGTAAATATAAGCTGCTAAATACCTTTTCTCATCAACAGTATATGGCAGTCTTGTGACTTCTATCATTTCCTAGTATAGCTTGCAGGAGGAGTTTTCACTTCTCCCACGATTGTCCTATCACGCTTCAAGTCCCCTGATCCTCTGTCTGGACAGTGCTGATTGGCCCTGTGCTGATCACATGCACAGTCCCAAGAACAAAAAATAAAACTCTCTAGCAATACACACCAAACTGAGCATGTGACATCTGACTCCAGACACTGTCTTATCCCGACTTGTCCAGGGGTACAGTGTAGGAGGGGGAGATTCTGTCCATACTGGATCAAACAGCCCTTTTTCACAATGCAGAGGATTAACCCCCTAGTTTCCACAGTACAACAAGCATGCATTACTGCATATACAGACTGATTTTACTGTTGTGGGTTTAGTAACACTTTAAATCATACCCAAATTGCCCATCCATTTATTTATATAGTTTTAATAGATTATTTAATTTAAATCTACCAAAAATTATGTAATGCAAGGGTATGACTGATTGGATGTAAATCAGTTGAATGGTTTAGATAGGTCCTTACTGACTTGAGGATTGTGAACTTAAAGTGATTGTAAAGTCTCATTTTTTTTTTAAATAACAAGCATGTTATACTTACCTGTTCTGTGCAGTCGGTTTTGCGCAGCACGGATCCTCCTCTTCTCGGGTCCCACTTTGCTACTCCTAGCCCCTCCCACCTGTTCAGTGCCCCCACAGTCAGCAATTTGCTATGGGGGCATCCGAGCCGAGTCAGAGCTCCATGTCTCCATTCAAACACATAGCCCCAACCCGGCCCCACCCCTCTCTATTCTGATTGGCCAACTGACTTTGATTGACAGCTACTGGAGCCAATGGCGCCACTGCTGTATCTCAGCCAATCGTGGACATCGCTTGAGAGAAGTTCCACCCACTTAAAAGTCAGCAGCTACAAAAAGTGTAGCTGCTGACTTTTAACAATCAGACACTTAGCTGTCCCATGCTCCAGCGATGTGGTTGCCCAAGGGCTCGCTCTTCACCCCCTCCCCTCAGCGGCGCTGGCATCACAATGTGGGCTTCAAAGCCGGGCACGCACTGCGCATGCACAAGTTGCGCTGCACCTTGTGAATGGCTGGCGTCTCTTCTGAGACCTGTGAGGTGTCCCAGAAGATCGCAGAGAGGGAGGGGGGAAGGTGAACTTCCTTCCGGAGCCGCAGCTCTAGGAGAGGAAGTGGACCTGGTACCTTGTGAAAACAGGGTCCCTCCCAAAAAAAATGACATGCCAATTGTGGCATGTCAGGGGGTCACCTTCCTTTAAAGCGGAAGTTCCACTTTTGGGTGGAACTCCGCTTTAAAGCATAGAATGCACCTTCTGCCTTTACAACTCTTTTAAGAGATACATGCCAAAATACTACAACAAAGTTTTTAGGATGCATCTCTTACATCAATCTTCTCACCCCTGAGGCCATTACAGTCAATTACCGGCTGTCAAAATGAAGAGAATCAAGCAGAGTGGCCCTGTGCTTTGTGATCACTGTGATGGCCAATATTTTGCATTATAAAAAGGGTGCTTTTAGGGGTGTTCATATTGTCCTGCCATTTTTATTTATTATGTTTTAGAACAGAATGGAAAACATTTTTTCTAGCTCTATCTTTTTTATAGCTCTATCAGTCTCAAAAAATTGCATAAAATGAATTTGGGTGCAGTGTTGCACGACCAAGTAATTGTCAGTCAAACTATCACAGGACTGAAAACGGAAAATGCAAAGGAAGGGGTGTAACATGCTGGTATTAAGGTGGGTAAACTAACACTGATACTGTATAACTATGCAATAGAATTTTTTTTTTTTTTTAATTTACAGTGTCTTTTTATCTATATATTGTATATATATATATATATATATATATATATATATATATTTTTTTTTTAAAAACGATATTGCTAAAATAAAAAATAAACCTAATTTTTTTGCTCTCAAAAAACAGTAGGATATTAGCAACTCTAATAGTCTCAAATCAGAATGCATTTCCTTCAGTAAAGTCTCTGCATCATGTTTTCAGAGCAGTGCATTTGTATTTCTGGGCAGCCAAGTGCAACAGTTGGCAAATATCCAAGACAGATTTATTACTGAAGATTAGTGTTGAGCGAAACCGGACTGTAAAGTTCGGGTCCGTACCGAACTTTTGGGTGTCCGGGACCTGGACCCGAACCCGGGCTTTTCAAAAAAAGTCTGGGTTCGGGTCCGGGGTTCTGGTATTTTACTCCATGTGTTGAAAAGCTGCAGGGCAGCCAATCAACAAGTGTTTTACTGGTTTTCCCTAGAAGCCATCACAGCCATGCCTACTAATGGCATGGCTGTCATTGACCAGTGCACCATGTGACCCAGCCTCTATGTGGGGCTGGAGTCACAGTGCTGCATGTCACATGCTCTCAGGATAGTTTAGGGAGAGGATGCTGCTGGCTCTGTTAGGGACAGATTGCAGAACATCTCATCCTGCATTACTGAGGACTAGGGAGAGATACTAGTACTGCTGCTTTGAGGGAGGGAGAGATACTAGTACTGGTGTTTTGAGAGACAGATTTCACACCTCATCCTGCTGCACAGAACGATCTGACTGGACTAGGTAGAGTCTGTTGCTTTAAGGGAAAGATTAGTGTTCTAAAATCATCTCCAAGTTGTACAGGGAAAGGTTCCAGCTGTTGCTTTAAGGGAAAGATTAGTGTTCTAAAATCATCAAGCTTTACAGGGAAAGGTTCCAGTTGTTGCTTTAAGGCAGTGGTTCTCAACTCCGGTCCTTGGGACCCCCCAACAGGCCAGGTTTGCAGGATAACTGAAATGCATCACAGGTGATATTATTTGCTGCTCAGTCATTGCAGTGTTCTAGTCTGCATCTCCCCAAGGTAATACTTAAAATCTGGCCTGTTGGTGGGTCCCGAGGACCGGAGTTGAGAACCACTGCTTTAAGGGAAAGATTAGTGTTCTAAAATCATCATCAAAGTGTGTGTGAAAACCCCTATATCAGCCACAGGGAAGCCATACTAGTGTTTTAAAATCATCTTCAAATTGTGTGTTTTAAAACACGAATATGGAGGTGTGACCGGATGTGAGCGGCGGCGGACGCTTTTCCTGAGAGCTCCGTCTGAATCCTGGCCTAATCCTTAGTAATCCTCTGCTTCTGAGTGCTGGTTGGACCCCATCCTTCAGTTCTAACATCTACTACTCCTGGTGCCCTAGTCTGGGGGGGTATTTTGAGTCCGGACGGGCTTTTTTGAATTGCGGCCTACTCGGGCCTAGAAGCCGTGGCCTCAATTAGACGGTGGTTTCCTGGGCCATCTACCTCCATTCCAAGGGATCCTACAGTGCATCTGGGGGACCTGAGACTGGCATTAGTGCTGAGAGGGAGAGTGGGGGCCCTGGACTGCTAATTACTGCTTGTGGAGGAGGAAGGAGCTGACACAGCAGCCATATTGCCCATGAGCCTGCATATCCCCTCCTGCTGTCAGGGCTTCTATGACTCTGGGAATTGGCTGGGTGTACAGAGTGCTGGCCCAGCTGCCTCAGCCCTGGATCCTGTGCTCAGTAACTGGACCCCTGCAAGTGTGGACCTAAGGGATTTGGAGCGGCTCCAGTGAGTGCTTGATTTTTCTGGGCCCTGTATTTCTCTCATCTGGGGGTGAACTATTTGCCTAGCCTTCATCTCACTTCTTCCAGTTAACTGGCCCCTCTCTCCTAGCCTATTGGGTGCAGTTTCTAACGTATCTTTCTGCAAGAACCTCAGTATTTTTCATTTATCTGTTGTGGGTGTGCTCCCCCCCCCGTTTCCGGCCTGTTTTACCCAGGACTTCTCACCTCATGGGATCCAAGAGTAAAGCGAAGAAATCCTGTACGCCTGCCCATACCTCTCCATCTCCTGCGATACTTCCCAAGGCCTCTTTGGTGAACAGACTATAGGCATTACTGACTGAACTATCCATGGAGCCTGGATCCTCCCTTGGGGGTCCTACCTCCCCCTCTCCATCCCAAGACAGCACTGCAGTTATCCTTGCTGCTATTGAACAGAGCAGTTCGGCTATGTTGGTCAGAATCGATCACTTGGCTGAGAAATGTACACTTATAAGAAATGATCTGGACAAAATCAGAGGCAGGCTGTCAGAATCTGAAGCCAGGATCTCTGCCACTGAAGATCTTACGGCCTCCCATACAAATACTATTGCGGACTTACAACGCACAGTCCAAATGCTTGTCTCCAAACCGGATGATGCAGAAAACAGGGCCAGACGCAATAATGTCTGGGTTCTGGGCCTCCCTGAAGGTGAGGAGGGTGACCACCCTACACTTTTTGCTGAAGGTTTCTTCAAGCATCTCCTGGGACTCACTGATCTCCCCCCAACCTACGTAGTGGGACGTGCCCACCGAGTCCCTATGGGCCGAGCCATCCCTGGCGCTAATCCGAGACCCTTTCTGGTTCATTTTCTTAACTTCAGAGACCGGGATAAAATTCTCTCTGAAGCTCGGAAGCACCCTTCTCTAACCCACGGTGGCTCCACTATTATGCTCTTCCCAGATTTCTCTGCAGAGCTTCAGCGTAAGAGGAAAACGTTCACTGATGTCCGCCGGCACCTACGTGAGAAAGGCATCAAATACAGCATGCTCTACCCCAGCCATCTCAGGGTCCTGCATAATGGATCGGTCCGCTTCTTTGATAATCCTTCTGATGCGGATGACTGGCTGAACACCATGAAATAATTTGTATCTCAATAATGACACTCTCCTCCCACCTGGATCTAACCAGAATTATCAGTTCTAACTGTCCTTTTCTCCTTTATTACTCATCCTTTTTCAACGGAGTTGTTTGGAAGAATAGAAACTAAGCTACATCGGGTTCTCCCTCTTGCAGTGGAGAGGAATTCGTTCCAGTTCTCCCCACACTTCGTCGTTCAAGAAGTGACTTTGGTCTCCGGTGTGAAATAGCTCTCTGGAGGCCCCCCATCGGGAATAACAGGAGTTTCTTCTCCACTCTGGTTTGTGTTACTGTTACGGGACTGAAAACTGCTAGCCTAGTTATGTTGGGGTTTTGGCTAGTTAGTAGGGGTTTTGCAACTATGTTCTTATTATTCCATACACACGGTGTGCTCATGACTCTCCATACGAATGGTCTCAGGGTAAGCTTACCATGCTACAATCTGTCTCCATTCAGCGGGGACCCCCAGGTAAAGTTAATTTATCA
Source organism: Glandirana rugosa (assembly GCA_018402905.1). Lineage (NCBI taxonomy): Eukaryota > Metazoa > Chordata > Amphibia > Anura > Ranidae > Glandirana > Glandirana rugosa. The sequence goes on from BLSH010347417.1 coordinate 77,666, forward strand.
GTTTATATGCATACATTCTTGTCTCTATGGCTCTTTCTGGGGTTAAATTAGTCTCGTGGAACGTGCGGGGCCTCAATGATAAGTTCAAAAGATCCATAGTATTTAAAAACTTAACCTCCCACAAACCTCATATACTCTTTTTACAGGAGACACATCTCACTGGCTCCCGAATCATGGCTCTGCGTAGGCCCTGGGTGCGACAGGCTTTCCGCGCCACATACTCCACTTATTCCAGAGGGGTATCGATACTTATTAACAAATCTCTTCCTTGCAAGGTAATCAAAATTGTTTCAGATCCTGGTGGGAGATTTATTATTCTCCTGATTGAAATTTACTCATTAAATTGGGCTCTGGTGAATGTGTATCTGCCCCCTCCAGTGGACTGCGGTTTGCTATATACCATTTACGAAAAATTGGCTCCTCTACTACCTGCCCATGTTATTATTGCAGGAGACTTTAATGCAATCCTTGACGCAGCCCTAGATTCTTCTAACCCAAACCGTATGGCTTCTGCAGAGCTGAGGGGATGGGCTGACACCTTTGGTGTGGAGGAGTTGTGGCGTTGGAAGCATGCTGACACTAAAACATTCTCCTGTATGTCATCCACTCATAAGTCTGGCTCTAGGATTGACCTTGCCTTTGGGAATACTCAGGTCTTAACTAAACTGTCAGGAGCTTCGTACCTCCCAGCGGGACTCTCGGACCACTCTCCCCTGGAGTTAATTCTTCAGGTGGGGGCGCGAAGAGACTCTGGAGCCTGGAGACTGGCACCTAGATGGATTCAGGATGAGAAGGTGTCTGAAATAATGAATCCACTGATAGACTTCTATTGGTCGACTAATGAAGACTCTTCCTCCCCAGAGATGGTTTGGGATGCCTTTAAGGCCACAATTAGAGGAGGTTACATTTCTGCTATTAAATCGGTACGGGTTGACCATAATACCACCACAACACAGCTGGAAGCACAGGAGACTGACGCCTCCGCAGCCTTCGCTGACCACCCATCCCCAGATGGGTTTTTACATCTGGCCCAAGCTAGAAGAGAGCTGAACCTACATCTCACTTCCCTCACTCACTCTGATGCTAAAGTGTTGGCGGGTAGACTTTTTGAGTCTGGGGATAAAAATGGCCGTCTTTTAGCCAACTTGGTGGCAGAACCACATTATCAGACGGTGGTCTCCGGGCTGCTATCTGGGGATGGTTTGAGTATTGATGCCCCCGAGGCCATCCTACAGGAGTTTGAGGCCTTCTTTGGGGAGCTCTATCGAAAACCACAATGTCTCTCCTCAGATAGTGTTTTGTCTGAGCTGCAAAAATTATCCTTGCCGCAGTTGTTGGAGGAGGAGGTGGGGAGGTTGAATGCGCCGATCTCTGTTCAGGAGGTCGAGTCGGCTCTTGCGTCCCTCCCTCCTTCGAAGACTCCGGGTACGGATGGGCTTCCTGGAGACTGGTATCGGCAGTATGCAGCAAGGCTGGCTCCTAAATTGCATAAGTTATACTCCCTGTGCTTTGATTCTGGTTCCCTGCCCCCCTCCATGTATAATGCTCATATTGTTCTGCTCCCTAAGCCTGGCAAGGCTGGTATAGTAAACATAGACCAAAGCGGCTTTATGCCTGGCAAATCCACTGACATTAACTTAAGACGAGTTTTTACTCATCTTCAGATCCCCCCCTCCTCTCCCTCCCAATCACGGGTATTGGTCGCTTTTGATATAGAAAAGGCGTTTGATATGGTGACTTGGGATTTTATGCAGGCTGTCTTGGAGGCATTTGGCTTTGGCCCCGTTTTCCGTAAATTGATAAGTATTCTATATAAATCTCCAACGGCACAGATTAAATTGGGTGGTCCCCTTTCTGCTCCCTTCTCGGTTGAGAGGGGTACCAGACAGGGATGTCCATTGTCCCTGTTCCTATTCACCCTGGCCATGGAACCCTTGGCCGTGGCCCTGCGGAGTTCAGAAGCAGTGGTGGGTATTAGGGTGGGATCAATAACTGAAAAGCTGGCTTTGTACGCGGATGACCTTCTGTTGTTTCTCGGTGACTCCGGGCCCTCTCTGGCAGCGGCGTTGGAAATTATCTCCCATTTCTCAGCACAGTCAGGCTTGAGAATAAATTGGAGTAAGTCCCAGATCATGCCCATAGAGAGCCGAACTCTGGGACAGACGGCGTCCTCTGTTCAGTGGGTGTCTTCCATCCGCTACTTGGGCATTACCATCTCCCCCAGAGTCTCTGACTTTATCTCACTAAATCTCCACCCCTTGCTCACACAACTTAAACAGCGGCTCAGTGCCTGGGATAACCTTCCTCTCTCCCTTATAGGGAGAATTAATTTGATAAAGATGAAGATACTCCCAATTTTTCTATATGCCCTGAGACATGCCCCAGTATGAATCCCAAAGTCCCTTTTTCGTCAATTTGATTCAATTATTTTTCCCTTTCTTTGGAGGGCCAAGCCTCCCCGACTAAACAAAGCCATCCTAAAACGTCCTTGGTTAGAGGGTGGCCTGGCGTGTCCTGACCATCAAAAGTATTTTTTTGCGGCTTTACTTAACCATGCCCATAATTGGGCGGTGTTGGATGATTCCAACGCTGCTGTGGTTTTGGAGGCGGCTCTATTGGGGTCTTATGAGTCTCTGAGAAACAGCCTGTATAGGGGAGTCAAGGCACAATTCCCTCTCACGACTTCAATGAAAACGGTGATTAGAGTCTGGCAGCTTCTGGTTTGTAAACAACACCCCGACTCCCAGACGTGGCCCCCAGAGGTCCCCCTTTGGTTTAATCCACAGCTCCCTCAGTTCTTAACGGTCCCGGACCTGGGCTTCTGGGCAGCGAGGGGGGTAAAGAGGCTAGACCACCTATTAGTGGCTGGCCACTTTCCCTCTTTTGATTCCTTCAAGGAACGTTTCGAACTCCTTAACCAACACTTCTTTAAATACCTACAAATCCGCCATGCCTTCAACTCGCAGTTCGGTCCCAGTCCTCCGTCTCTACTCCGCTCGTCATTAGAATCTGCCCTCCAAGAAGCCTCTTTGGCAAAACCTACTTCCTCATTCTACAAAGCTCTCCAACCCTCAGTCCACTTCGGAATGGAGAATTTATTTAACAAATGGAAGAACGTGTGTCCTGAGCTGGAGGCGGAGGACTGGGAGGACATGTGGGAATATCCATTCACACAATTGGTCTCAGTCAGGGATCATTTAATTCAGTTTAAGATATTACATTGTGTATATATGACTCCGCATAGACTTTCTAAAATTTATCCCAATTCAATCATGGTATGCTGGAAGTGTGGGAGTGCAGGAGCTGATTTTCTACACATGTTTTGGACATGTCCTGCAATTCGAGGTTTTTGGGGTGAGATTATAGCCTTTATTGAAGCTCTTACTACAATCCATATTCCCTCAAAGGTTGAGATTTGCCTGCTGGGTTTGGTGGGCGATTTGGCTCATCGCCGGGCAGCCAAGACTCTCCTTGGTTTGCTCCTCTTCTACGCCAGGAAGGCCATTCTCCTGCGCTGGAAAAAGGCGTTGGCCCCTACGCTTGACTCTTGGAAATCTTTAATTAACTCCATAGTCCCTTTATATAAAGCTACATATGCTGCTAGGGGATGCCCAGCTAAATTCGATAAAGTATGGCATATATGGTTGGAATCAGACTCTACCAATGCTTCGCAATGAAGGTTCTTGCAGGTAGGCTTAGTTTAAATTAATGGTCTAGTGGTCGTTCCTTTATGAGTGTGTCTTCCCTCTATTTCCGTATGGTAACTAAACGGCATGGTCTGCATGATACCCCTGATTGTCTCCTTTTTGTTGGTGACACCTCTTGAGTCCGGGTATTGGGTGGTTATGAGCACTTCCAGGGACTGGGTTTGTTTTAGTTTATGTTTCATGTGCGATGTATTTTTGATTTGTTCCCTAAGCCAGGGTATGCCTAATAGGCTTTGTTTTGTAAAAATAAGTTGAAAAGTTTTTCAATAAATACAAATTTTCAAAAAAAAAACCCACTAATATGGCTTCTCTCCTTCTGAGATAGCCTTTTTCAATACAATTTAATGATGATTTTAAAACACAAAATTCACTTCTCTCCGTCTGAGATAACCTTTTTCCATACAATTTAATGATGATTTTAAAACACTAATATGGCTTCTCTCTGGCTTAGATAGCCTTTTTCCATACAATTTTAATGATGATTTTAAAACACTAATATGGCTTCTCTCCGGCTTAGATAGCCTTTTTCCATACAATTTGATGATGATTTTAAAACACTAATATGGCTCCCTGCGGCTGATATAGGGGTTTCCCACACAATTTGAAGATGATTTTAGAACACTGATCTTTCCCTTAAAGCAACAGCTGGGGGCTTTCCCTGTACAACTTGGAGATAATTTTAGAATCTAAAATCATCTCTTAGTCCTATAGGGAGAGGTACCTATTGTTGCTTAAAGGGACAGATTATTATTTCTTGCACAAAATTAAAAAGTGCATCTACATTGCTGGTTTAAAAAAAAACCCAAAAATTCCAAAAATAAAAAAAACAGTGTTGGCTACCTCCTCCTTCTCCACCGCCACTTTCACCGCCTCCTCAACCTCCAACTCCACATCCACCTCCATTTTTAATTTTTTTATGTGATTTTAGCTTAAAAATTATTTTAAGTTATTTCCCTATCCCCATTTCTTTGTAGGGCAATTGCTCTACTCTTACCCCCACTTTCCTTCCTTTTGCAGACCTCTAGGGCTTTCCAGGACTTTGTTACAGCCATTTTTGTGCCTAAAAGTTCTGGTCACCATTGATTTCAATGGGGTTCGGGGTCCGTGCGAACGTTCGGGTTCTGTCCGGACCCGAACCCGGACTTTGTCCCGAAGTTCGGCCGAACCAGCAGAACCCGAACTTCCAGAGGTTCGCTCAACTCTACTGAAGATAAGACTTATTTTCACTTTAAACAGATGCGTTGGTCAGGAACTAGATGTGGTGGGGGCGGGAGCCCTGCTATAAGGGATGTAAAAGTTCTAGAGCTGAAGTGGACATATAGCACAGGTTTGGTGTTAGCATGCTGTTTGACTGCAACATCTATTCTAATATATTATGCTATGATTACTAGTTGTGCCATTATGCGTCAGCACTAAAGTCTAAGCAAGTCTTACAATAGTGGTTCTCAACCTCTCTAGTGCTGTG
>BLSH010347439.1:0-10590 GCA_018402905.1 Glandirana rugosa
CAGATTGTTCTGTAATGCAGGATGAGATGTTATTATATCTGCAATCTGTCCCTCACAGCGCCGGCAGCATCCTCTCCCTACACTACCCAGAGAGCATGCAGCACTAAGTGATTCCAGCTTATAAAGAGGCTGGGTCACATGATGCACTGGCCAATCACAGCTATGCCATTAGTAGGCATGGCTGTGATGGTTTCTAAGGGCAAACCAGTGAAACGCTTGTTGATTGGCTGCCTTGCAGCTATTCAACGGGCGGGATAAAATACCCGAACCCGGACTTTTATCTCAAATGTCCGGGTTCGGGTCTGGGTCACAGACACCCCAAAATTCGGTACGGACCCGAACTTTACAGTTCGGGTTCGCTCAACTCTAGTCTTCATTTGTTTCAAGGCTATTTTGAATTCTTCCTCCGTGAGAGGGCCATCAATGTCAGAAGCCGTTTGTTTACTTATCGCTTAGGGTGCATATTATTTGAGGAACTATGCAATGATTGAGTGTCTTGAGCCTTCAAGGCTGGGGGGGTTTAGGTTCAGGTGGTAAATTGTATAAACTAGTGTAATATTCAGCGAATTGTTGGCAATCCCTTCATTTGTGGAAACTAAAGTTTCCCTTTGTGTACGGATCGATCTAACTGAGATGTTCACTCTTTTTTCTTGGAGGGCTCTGGCGAGGTATTTACCGCTTTTATTACTGTGCTCATAAAATAGTTTCTGAGCTAAGATGAATTTCCTTTTAACTTTATAACCAAATTCTTCTGAGGGTAGCGTCCAAATTTTGGTGAGTTCCAGTAGTGTGCTATTAGCTTTCGTTTTTTTATGTGTGTTCTAAAATTTGTATTTTATTCAATAGTGTGTTGATTTTAGCTTGTCTGCCTCTCTTCCGTACTGTGACTCGGGAGATGAGGAGTCCCCTTATTACACATTTGTGGGCTTCCCATTGGGTAATAGTGTTTATGTCAGGGGTATTCTTGTTACTGAAAAATTTGTTAATGTTGCTATAGACTATTTTACTTGTTTCCAGGTCAGTAAGAAGAGAAGTGTCTAGCCTCCATGTTTTTGTGGGTAGAGAACTGTCTGGGAAAGTGAGTGATAGAGTAATGGGGTGATGGTTGGATAAGAACATAGTTTCTATTGTGGTTTTAGAAAGAAGGTGGAGATCTTTTTGAGAAAGCCAGAAATAGTCAATTCTGGAGTATCGGTTGTGTGGCATGGAATAGAATGTATAATCTTTCGTGGTTGGGTGCTGTGTTCGCCAGGTGTCATGCAGTAAGGCATCGTGTAATTGCTTTTTAATTTGTTTAAGGGCTCTGAAGGGGATTGAGGTGGTGCCAGATGAAGGGTCTTCAAGGGGGTTCAGTGCTACGTTGAAGTCACCTCCAAGAATTAGTATGCCCTTTTGAAACGCGATAAGGTCGGTGATGGCTTTTCTGAAGAAGGTTACTTGTGCATGGTTTGGACTATATATATTGGCACCATTAATTGGTTTAATCCATAATGTGCCTTTGAGAAAAAGATAGTGTCCTTCTTCATCACCTAATGGATCTGTTATGTCAAAGGGGAGATTTTTAGAAATTAAAATTGCTACACCTATTGTTTTAGCTATTTTGTTCGTTGTGTGGAAAATCGTGGGAGTCCTTATTTGTGAGTTTAGGAATCTTATCTGAGCGGAAGTGGGTTTCTTGGAGGAGGATTATATCTGCTTTTAAGTGTTTCATGTGCAATAGAAGCTTGTTCCTTTTTTCTGGAGTATTGAGTCCTTTTGTATTAAGGGAGATTAACTTTAAGTCTCGCATTCTGAGTAGTGAGGATGCTGGCAGGTGTAAAAAAAAAAAAAAGGAGAGGAAGCAAGGAGGATAACTAGAGTACAAGGAAAGATGGGGAGCTGGAGTTACCGACTACTAGGGGAGACCAGCTCAACCAAGTAGAAAGACGGAACGTTGGTGGATGTCAGCCGAGATATAACTCTGCAGCTGTGGTAGGGAAGGGTTGGATAGGGGAAGACGACAGATGTGACTGACTATCTTATGGATATGACACGTAATACGGTTTACCGTAAACTCCGTCACACCGCAATCCCTCTTTAAATGGTAGTTCAATTTGGAGTTATATTTTAGTTGTTGGGTAGATAGGAGAGGGATTTTGTATAAAATATAAAGAGCATTGGCAGATTGTTTCATAATGGTTGTGGAAATTAATAGGAGGATTCTGTATGGGGGATTAAATGGACGAGGTGTAAGAATCTGAGATGGAGATGAGTTCATAAGATAACGTGAGGTAAGGGCCTTGTGGTAGGAAAGCAGACTGGAAGTCTTGAAAAAGGGTATATCGTTTTTGGAGGCTAGGGTTAAGTAAAAATATATAAGAGAATAAGATAGGGAGGCTGAGATTTTGTACTCCGATAATATGTTGCGGGAGGGGAGGAGTGAACTATCTCGTCCTCCCTATCTAGTTGTGTGTACATAAAGTCAAAGTAATATAACCAATGGTCCAAGTTAAATGTTGCTTGGTTTGGCAGAGCTGCCATTCTGAAAATGAACTCGCTCCCCCGAATGTTATATGTTCTCCAGGCAATCCCAATCTCTGTCCCACCCACGTTTTTCCGGTCGTACAGACACATCTGCACGGAATTCCTTTGGAAGGGACACAAACCGAGGATAAGCTATACACAATTGACACTCCCCAAACACCTAGGGGGCATAGGCCTGCCTGACTTACACAACTACTACATCGCAAGTCACCTATCTAGAATTATCGACTGGAACGTTCATTCACCATATAAAGATTGGGTTACCTTAGAAGCCTCAAATACCTCGCTTTCACTAGACTCTTCACCCTGGTTATTGCACCAACACATCCCTAAAGACTTACAAGATCACCCCTTAATTGGAGCCATACTACAATGCTTTGGAGCTACCTGCAAGACCTCTAACCTCTCATCGGTCCCCGACCCGCTGACCCCGATTAAGCTCAACCCAGACTTCCCCCCAGGAATGCACCACCTGTTCCTCGCGGATCACTGGATGCACAGTCAGATGCGAGCGCATCAATTCTTTGATAAGGCCAAATCTCTATCTCTCACGGAACTAGGCGCGTATACAGACGATAGCCGTCTTCCCCCTGGACCTATTACCTGATTTCTCACTACATCCGAGCCCCAGAAAGAAAGGGTGCCTTCTCAAGACCACTTACCTCTTTTGAACTTTTATGCACCAGTCAAACTACACAATCCCACTTAATCGCCACAACACATTCCCTACTATTCTGCAACCACTCTCCCAAAGCCTACAAAGCTTGTGCATCTTGAGAGAGAGACCTTACTCTCTCTCTTACAGATGCAGAATGGGAGTCAATACATCATCACATCCACAAAGGCTCAACGAGTGTATCAGCCCAGGAGAATGGCTACAAAATTGTATCGCGACGGTACCGCACCCCACAGGTTATTCACAAATATCACCCAGAAATTCCAGATACCTGCTGGAGATGCCAGTCAGACTGAGGTACGATGCTTTATGTGTGGTGGTCCTGTCCAAAAATTCAGCCTTTTTGGCAAACGGTGAGGTCCATTATAAAAAGAGTTTCCACATACGAATTAGATGACTCCTCAGCGCAATTCTTACACCATCATACCAAAATACCACTTAGAATCTACCACAAGTCACTTGCCATGCACATGGTGAACGCGGCGAAACAATGCATCCCCTTATACTGACGTTCTGTACAACCCCCCTCAATTAAGGACTGGTTCTGAAGGATACACAATATAGCGGAAATGGAAGAGCTACTACATGTAGCCAAAGACTTAACAAACAAATTTAATCAAATATGGGCATGCTGGACCCATTTTGTGACCACAGCAGAATATGCTCGATTATGCGACACACATAAAGACATCTCTATTCAAGAGGTTTCCTCCCCCGCTCATATTAATGGATCTGCCTCCCCCCCATCCAGCAAAAGGGACCCTATTCGGAAAAACCCATGCGAGAGGTTGGGAACGGGAGAGGTTCCCTTCCACATCTATCCGCTCCTTCCACTTCTCCTCCCCTCCGTCCCACTTGACCTATCCCTTACCTTGACCCACCCTCACCCAGCCTCCACCTTCCCCCCCTATCTAACTTTCTCAGCTTTTCCCACAGACCCCCTACGTTTCTGGGCTTTAGCCCAGGAAGGGTCATCCTATCAGACATCATCTTGAATCAAATAATATACCATTTCATGCCCTGCTCCCGCAGACACACAAGCAATAGAACGATATGGCGGGTATAAGATTCCCGACCACATAGGGCACCTATAAAACTATATAAAACTCATTCTAAAGAGGTTCAGAAATGCCTGGAATGTACCACAGATTATACTAGGATACCAAAGACATAAATATTTCAGTCGACTACACGTAATTTACTCTCATTCTGCGGACCTGTTAAGATTGTGTCTACGATGCATACCCCGCTATTTTTATTGATCATTCAAGATGTTTAATATGAGACTGCAATACGTGTACTGTATACTGTATGCTTTTTTGTTATTTTTTCTTTCTTTCTTTCTAAATAAATAAAAATTTTCTTGGAAAAAAAAAAGTAATATAACCAGCTAAGGTGAGAAAGCAATGTCTAACTGAAGCTGATGGACAAAGAGTATGGTTGTAAGCTGCCCAATGAGTCTCATCAAGCTCATACATCAAGGGTTCCTAACGACTAGATGTAGGAGAGATGCTAGCTTTGTTTGGGCAGATGAATCCATAAAGGGCCAGTTATGGGTAAGTATATGAACTAACATAATGCATACATTTCAAGAACAACACAATCTAGAACAAAGCACTTTATCGAGATGCCTTTTGGTAGTTATTTAGGTTAAGTGAACGGTTAAAGAGACCAGCAAAAGGGTATCTGAAATCATATTGATCTCTGAGGAAGGTAGCTTACAGTCTGCTATAAGATTATTACCCATGCGGCGATGCTCCCCCCGGCAAGAGAGCAGCCAGGTAGGTGTGTACCCTGATGATAAGGGTGTCAAAAGTGTATCCACTGGCAAGTAGAGCATCACCCTAATTGTAGCAATCAGCCCTGACTTGGCTCTCCAGCCCGGGGGAGCACACCCACAGAGGCATGCCTAACAAAGAAAAGCATGTTAAAGACCTTGGTACTATATATTAGATAAAGAAAAGCAAAATGGCGTATTTCTAAGTCATAACTGAATATAATTAGCTTTGTAATGCGGATGAAGTCCTCTCTTGTTGCATTTAAAATCATTAGAATTAAAGAGGTGGTATTTCTTACCTTGGTTTGTCCAGATTACGAAGTATAGATTGTAGGATGTGTGAGATCTGATGGTGGATCAGGTCTCTCTAGGAGGAGTGCACCCGCATAGCAAGGACAACAAAGGAAGAGAAGTATAAGTTCAGGATAAATGTGACAATCAACAAAAGCATATTATATAATGTATTAGATAACTGAAGATAGCCCTGTTTAATGGGTTAGATGTGATGGCCGTCTGCACTTGTCATCTGTGCGTTTTGCATACTAAGCCAAGCTGGTCAGCTGATCTTACAGTGAAGATCTATGTCTCTGTAAGCCACCCTGTAATGAATTGTTCCCTTTAGGGGCTGAGATTGGATCGCTTATAAATGGTCATCAGATAAAAATGAATGATGTGTTAGAAGCCTGAAGTTATTAAGCAAGTATTAAGGAGTTTCCTGAAATAGGTTGTAGCATAGTCCTAAGAGTTTGAACATGGAAGGGTAGGTTCAACAGGGGGAATACAGCAAACAAAGTACTTATCACTGCAATCAACAGGTGGCCCGGAGACCAAAAAAGAAAGAAAACGAGGGGGAAGGGAGGAGAGGGATTTATTGCGCTGGAAGAAGGTGGTCCTGGGGGTTAATCAGGGAGAGTTAACCCATAGTGTGCTGACGGGAGGATGACCAGGAAAGAAGTTATACTGTAGTGGCAGCTGCTCTGGAAAATTATTTTTCTTTTTTTTGCATTATTAATAGCATGGAGGTATTTTATCGTATATGAAGCTGGCCATGGATGGATCAAATTCAGCTGGTAACACAGGAATTAGAACATTTTGATCAGTATGTGGCCTTCCCTGTTCACCAGATGATGAAAGTTAGACAGAAAAGTTAAAAAACCTTTGTTGCTCAGTGGCTGCAGTCACTGATCAGCGTATTCTTTGTTTTTTGTAAATTATTTTTATTGAATTTAAAAGGTATACAAAACAAAGCCTATTGGGCATACCCAGGCTTAAGAACACAGAAAAGAGAAAACAAAAAAAGCACACAAAATATAAAAGGTTGGCAACAAAAGTCAAAGAGACCATACTTAGTTCTGCTTGTAAGCACTAAGTAGGATTTCAAGAGAACAAGTACCCATATTACAATGCAATAACATATTTCAAATAGTGGGAAGCAGAAAAGCATTAATCATGGGGGCATTAGCATTGAGACAACCATATCCCTGGAATCCGTCAGGACAGATGTCAGACAGATGGACATATGTCACATACCTTCCCATCCGGGCCAATTCTGGCACTCCTCTCCTACATGTAAAAAATCATCATTTTTTGCTAGAAAATTACTCAGAACCCCCAAACATTATATATATGTTTTTTTTAGCAGAGACTCTAGGGAATGAAATGGCAATTGTTGCAACATTTTATGTCACACGGTACTTGTGCAGAAATTTTTCAAACCCTTTTTTTTTTAAAAAAAACAGTTTCATGAATTAAAAAAACCCAGTGAAGCTAGCTCAATTTTTTTGTATAATATAAAATATGATGTTACGCCAAGTAAATAGATACCTAACATGTCATACTTTAAAATTGTGCACACACATGAAATGGCGCCAAATTTTGGTACTTAAAAATCCCCATAGGTGAAGCTTTCAAATTGTTTACAGGTTACCAGTTTAGAGTTACAGAGGAGGTCTTGGGCTAGAATTGTTTCACTTGCTCTAACGCATGCGGCGATACCTCACATGTGTAGTTTGAATATCGTTTACATATGTGGGCGTGACTTATGTATGCGTTTGCTTCTGTGTGCGAGCACACGGGAATGGGGAGCATCCCTTGTAATGGGAATGGTGTGTGATAGGTCCTCTTTATGTTGAGATGTGGGGTCAATAAGACCCCACATCTCTCCTCCATGCCGGAAAGAAGATGAACAGAAAAAAAATGAACGATCCTGGCCTCTTCAACTGCATCTATAGCTTTGTTTATTAGTGTTTATCTAGTCACCAGTCAGCTCTCTGATCAACTTCCGGCAGCAACAGATTCATTCTCTGGGTTGCCGATCGTACAGGTGAGCCTGGAGAAGCCCTCAGAGGGTGGCGGGAGGGGATTGTCCCCTAGCACTGTCTGTAAGCACTGTCTCATTCTTATGGTGAAGGGAATCGCTGGCTGGAAAAAATTATATCTGAATGATGCATGTAACTGCAGGCATCATTCAGATATCACCACTCAAAGTCCAGGATGTCATATGATGGCCTACGGCGGGTAGTGGCTAGATTCATATGTAAATTTATATAATGGAACAATTTTATTAACGATGGACTTCCAGAAGTCTAACATAGGGGCCAGCAGGGATTTCCATTTAAGGAGTGTAGACTTGTGAGCATAAAATATTAAAATTCTCATGGCCCTGGAGGTGGCCAATAAATTAATTAGACCAAATATATAAACATCTATGGATACGGGTACTTAAATGGTAGTAACTGAACAAATGCACTGAGAAATTTCAGTCCATAAAAGCTTAACACCCAGACAGTCCCAAAACACATGTAAAAACATGGCAGGGTCTTCCAAACAGTGCCAGCATTTAGGTGGGTATAGGGGAAAAAATATATGTAACCATCGGGGAGTGAAGTCTCTAGGAAGAATTTTAAATTGTATTAATCTATCCCTGATGGAGGCCAGGTGTCGCATAGAGTAATCCCACATATCTTTCCAATCCTCTGAATCCAACTCTAGAACCTCTGTGTGCCAACAGGACAAAAGCTTGTCAAAACCTTCATGTATAGTGGGTATGAGGGCCTTGTAAATTGTAGAGAGAGATTTCTCTAAGGTTTCCTCTTAAAATAATGACCCAATCCCTGGTAATGTAAGGGATACTGGTTGATTACAGATTGCAACTAAAAACGCATAGCGCAACTGGAGGTACCAGAACAGGTATAAGTTAGGGAGGGAGTAGGTCAGTTTAAGTGAGGCAAAAGTTTAAAGGACACTCATCAGGGTCTGGAAAGAGAAAAAAACGTGTGCGTGATTGAACCAGAGTGGTATATTGGGTGCAAAATTATGAGGGGACACCAGGTGTTGCAGTTGTCAGGCTCTAATGATGGATCTCATCGAATTTGTAATTTAAAAAAAGGCAGACAGACCTCTGTATATCAGGTTACGCAAGGCTTTGTATGAGCCAAAATGTGCTGCTTCCAGTACCAATGCTACATTAGTCTCGTCTGCCACCAGCCAGTTATGCACCTGAGTAAGCAAAGCAGCGATGTAATAAGTCTGGACATGCCAGTCCACCCTACATCCATGGTCTCTGTAGTATTGTCAACCTAAATCTAGGCTGTTTTGAACACCAGAGGAATGAGGCCAGAGCAGATTCGAATTATCTAAAATATTTCCTGGGGATCCATACTGGCGCATGACAAAGAATGTATACTATAGAGGGGAGCAATTTCATTTTAATGTAACATAAGTGCAGCGCTAGAAATTCATATAGTCCAGGTATAAAAAGTCCTCATATAAATCAACTCAGTGCATGTCCACACACAACAAGCGTGAGAAGAAGAGGAATCCCTCGCCAGAGAGGAAGGTACACACTGACCCTTACCGCAACAGATGGTCTGTCTAATCAAAGGCAGTCAACAGCGCTTAATCATAAACCAATGCAGCTCTTTTTCAACATGAAACGATTAATGGCATGGAACAGTATATCCTTCCTTAAGCAGATCCTCTCATTAAAGTGTTATTCAACCCTGTAATATAAAATGTTGTTATAAGCAGCACCGCCCTGTAGATGAATGCAGCCAGATTCAACAAACCCTTATCCTGATGCATTTTTTCTCATTGAGGCTGTGCCCTCAAGTTGGTTCTTAGTACCTTTTTTGTTAATTTACTTTATTTGTATGGTATATGTTATATACAATAATGCAATAAAAATATATATTTTTTAAAAACCCAGTAATATGAAAATAGTTCATCTGCCCCCACCCCCCACAGTGCCCACAGCTTATATATCTTCTTTTTACATTAAATTATTGCCACTATATACCTTTTGGCATGATCTGTATACCATGGTTTCCTGATAACCTGCACAGTTTGCCCATAGCTGTGTGTTCAAGTAGGAGGAGTTTTCCACTACAGCCTGTATACACACCCACACGTGTGATGTCAATATCATGTGACCTGAACAGTTCAACTGAAACAGGAAAATTTCTATCCAGCATAAGAGACCAAGCTGAGTATGTGCAGTTTTACCACCCTGCTGTCTATTATATGGACTTGCATAGATTGACAGTGCAGGTGGGTAGGATTTATGGCGTACAGGATAAAACAGCCTTTTTTACACAATGCAGAGGATTAACCCCTTAAGTTCCACAGTGAGTATAACAAGCATGCTATGCTGCATATACAGACTGATTTTACTGTTGTGAGTTTAGTAACACGTTAGGAACCAGAAGGATTTCCCCCTTAATGACCAGGCCATTTTTTTGTGATACAGCACTGTGTCACTTTAACTGACAATTGCTCGGTCGTGCAAAGTTGTACCCAAACAAAATTGATGTCCTTTTTTCCCACAATTAAAGCTTTCTTTTGGTGGTATTTGATAACCTCTGCGGTTTTTATTGTTTGCGCTATAAAAAAAAATAGGAGCGATGATTTTGAAAAAAAAAAATGTATTAGTTTCTGCTATAAAACATTAAAAAAAAAATGTGAAAAAATACATTTCTTCATCAGTTTAGGTCAATATATATTCTGCTACATATTCTTGTTTAAAAAAATCGCAATAAGCGTATATTGATTGGTTTGCACAAAAGTTATTGCATCTACAAAATAAGGGATAGAGTTATGGCATTTTTATGGTTTAAATTTATTACTAGTAATGGCGGTGATCAGTGATTTTTAGCGGGATTGCGACATTGTTGCGGACAAATCAGACACCTAACTGACATCTTTACACTTTTTTGGGACCAGTGACATTTATACAGTGATCAGTGCTATACAAATGCACACAGAGGATCTGTGTGATCTCCCCCAACAGAACGGAGATCTGCCTTGTTTACACAGGCAGATCCCCGTTCTGTCACTGCAGAGAACGATTCCAGGTGGTCGGCAGATATTGGCTGATTATTATAGACAGTGTACCTGCACTTAGGATTAATGAAAATTAATCTAAAATATTATGAATGTACACAGTGAGACTGCTGCCTTCCTGTATGTTTCCTCCTAAGAGGACCCTTTAAGTATATAAAAATTATGGAAATGGCGCTGTCTCCTTGGCGTGTCTGTGTAAGTGTTCCTCTAAAGGTGTGTGTGGGCCTGTGTCTTTGGCACCCTTATTCAAATTACCATGGATGGAATACAGAGT
>BLSH010347439.1:39351-60595 GCA_018402905.1 Glandirana rugosa
ACTCCCCACTGTGTCCACCTTGGGAGTGGGCCGGACACATGACACAGGCCGGGTGAGGGTTCCACCTGTGTCACCCCTCATCCAGCCTGTGTCACCCCCTCATCCAGCCTGTGTCCCCCTGCCCCCCATCCAGCCTGTGTCCCCCTTCATAAAGCCTATGTCCCCATCCTCCCATCCTCATCCAGCCTGTGTCCCCCTGTGACCCCCTTCATCCAGCCTGTGTCCCCTCCTCCCAACCAGCCTGTGTCTCGCCATGTCCTACTATGATCCAGATACAGCCTGTGTCTCTATAATCCAGATGATCACTCGGCATGTAAGGGGTTAATTCACCTCAGTTGTCTTCGGCTGCAGCAGATCCACACTCGAATTGCTTTGCCTCAAATCGTCTCATGCGCAATCACAGCAAGGGATACCTACTTTCACTGGATACCAATCTTACTGCTACACCAGCTGCTGTTGCATTCTGGTGAGGCTGCTTTTATGGACACTGGTGGGGCTGAATATATAGGCACAGGTGGGGCTGCATTTTTAGGCACTGGCGGGGCTACATTTATGGACAATGGTGAGACTGCATTGATGGGCACTGGTGATGCTGCATTTGATGGGCACTGGTGAGGCTGCATTTATGGGCACTGGTGAGGCGGCATTTATGGGCATTGGTGAGGCTGCATTTGATGGACACTGGTGAGGCTGCATTTATGGGCACTGGTGAGGCTGCATTTGATGGACACTGGTGAGGCTACATTTATGGGCACTGCTGAGTCTGCATTTATGAGCACTGGTGAGTCTGCATTTGATGGGCACTGGTGAGACTGCTATGATGGGCTTGGGTGAGGCTGCATTTATGGGCGCTGGTGAGGCTGCATTTATGGGCACTGGTGAGTCTGCATTTATGAGCACTGGTGAGTCTGCATTTGATGGGCACTGGTGAGACTGCTATGATGGGCACTGGTGAGGCTGCATTTGATGGACACTGGTGGGGTTGCATTTATGGGCACTGGTGAGGCTGCATTTGATGGGCAGTGGTGAGGCTGCATTTATGGGCACTGGTGAGGCTGCATATATAGGCACTGGTGGGGCTGCATTTATAGGCACTGGTGGGGCTGCATTTATGGACGCAGTTGAGGCTGCATTGATGAGCACTGGTGAGGCTACATTTGATGGGCACTGGTGAGGCTGCATTTGATGTGCACTGGTGAGGCTACATTTATGGGCACTGGTGAGGCTGCATTTATGGGCACTGGTGGGGCTGCATTTATGGGCACTGGGGAGGCCACATTTGAGGCACACTGGTGAGGCTGCATATGATGGGCACTGGTGAGGTTACAGTGATGGGCACTGGTGAGGCTGCATTTGATGGGCACTGGTGAGGCTGCATTTAATGGTCATTGGTGGGGTTGTATTTATGGGCACTGGTGAGGCTGCATTTATGGGCACTGGTGAGGCTGTATTTATGGGCACTGGTGAAGCTGCATTTATGGGCACTGGTGAGGCTGAATTTGATGGACACTGGTGAGGCTGCATTTATGGGCACTGGTGAGGCTACATGTATGGGCACTGGTGAGGCGGCATTAATGGGCACTGGTGAGGCTGCATTTATGGGCACTGGTGAGGCTGCATTTGATGGACACTAATGAGGCTTCATTTGATGGGCACCGGTGGGGCTGCATTTACGGGCACTGGTGAGGCTGCATTTGATGGGCACTGTTGAGGCTGCATTTATGGGCACTGATGAGGCTGCATTGATGGGTACTGGTGAGGCTGCATTGATGGGCACTCTTGATGCTGCATTTATGGGCACTGGTGAGGCTGCTTTGATGAGCACTGGTGAAGCTGCATTTATGGGCCCTGGTGAGGCTGCAGTGATGGGCACTGGTGATTCTCCATTGATGGGCACTGGTGAGGCTGCATTTGATGATGATTTTGCACATGCAGGGGTACTTCACCATAAAGGGTTGAGAAACACTGCTCTACCACATATACATTTCAATATTCAGAAAGAAACGAAGACATCAATAGTATAATTGAGGTGAATTTGCACTTATCTAAGCCACGCTTGTTAAATAAATCTATGTTAGAACCAATAGCAGTGTTGGCATAGCACATCACATTGTGCTTTCACTTGCAGTACCTCAGGGTGGCCAAGATCTTTTACAATCCTGTCAGGTTAAAAAAAAGACACATGTCATTTAAGTTCAATCATTAGAAATGTACTTACAAATCTGGGTTGCTAGCCAGTACCTATCCTTGCATGCAAATGTAAGTCAGATAAGTGGTCTCATACACTATCTGGAATCAAGCCTGTATTTTATTTCATGTTTTGGGTATAATTTTACATTAGCTAGTCAGTTTGAATTTGTAGGAACAAAACACTATGATATCTGTGCTAATGTCACTAACAATAAATCTAAAAGAACTATTGAAATCAAGAAGCCATAATGAATATTTTGTAATGGGTAAAACAGATCTCAAGCACAGACATTCAGTATGTAATGTGATCATTACAAGCATGTGTAAATAATTTCATACATTGCCACTTGGTATTGCGTGCTGCCATAAAATAATATTTAAACTTTGGTTTTATTGCCATATACATTTGTAAAATGTAGCCATGCCCCGTAGGGGTTACTGGAAGTAATGGTTTACCTGTCACACTGCCCTCAGTGACATTTTTTCCACACATTTTTTTTATTAGGGGATTTAACTTGGATGGGGTATAGGGTGCTTATGGGATTCCCAGCATATCAGACAATTCTTCAACAGGACCATCTATATACACTTCTTTACTCCTCCAGCGCAATCTTGTTTGCAGTTAACCTTTCTTCCTCTCTCCTGCACAACACTTCTCAGGCCTAGCTAGCACATGCTAAGGCCTGCTTCTGGCTCAGGCCAGGCCTTGGTGGACCACTCATTACAGGCAGGGGTCACAGACCCCTCTGGGGTAGCAAAAAGTACAAAGTGTGCTATCTAGCCTTGGTGGACTACTCTTTCCAGTCAGTCCCTTTTTCAGACCCTACCAACCCTCCTGACTGCAGCAACCCAACTCCACTGCCCAGTGACACCACGGTCCCAACTGGCTCTTGCACCCTTCTCATACTGTCTCTCTCTCTTCTCCCCAATCTGCTCCGGTGTGCCTCTGCCAGCTTTCCTGGGTGTGTGTCACTCACCGACACCTGGTGAATCCCTCCTGAAGACTTGCCCTGCAGCACCACTCCATTGCTCTCTCCTGCTCCCTGGTCAGGACCCCCCATGGGATGTACTGAGGGGTCCCTTCCACTCCCTAGCCTCCAGACCCGAGTTCACCCCCCCCAGACTGGGGGCTCCCTCAAAGGTCTCCACAATTAGTGCTCCATCTCCCAGTTCTTCCACCAAACTCTCCTCCCTGACTGGGCTGACCCCAGGTATTTAAGAAGGCCTGTCCCCTACCAATCCAGACTGAGGATTGGTCAGAGCTGCCCAAACACCCCAGGCAGCTCCACCTCTCTTCCCCACCCTTTCTTCTAGAACCCTCTAGAAGCAAAGAGGAGGTATCCAAGAATATCCATTCCCCTGCCCAGCATCAAAACAATCAGGTCTGACTTTTAGTCAAGCCTGACTAAATTTACCTCACCTACTAAAATCCTAACACCTAGCAAGTTCCTAATAGTTGAGGGTGCTACAAAAAAAATGTTAACACAGAGGAAAAACACATTTTACTTTACGTATCTAAAAAATCAGGGCCTATTTAAACCTATGCCGTTAGGTGTTGTATCAATCTAGTACCAGGAAACAAAGTAAAAACGTTTTTTACAAGAATTTACAAGCAAGCATGTTCGACCATTGTTAATTACAGACCCCGGTTACCAATGCACAAAAGGTACATTATGTTTATAATCCTGTGGGGCTACTATTATAAATAAGTACCATGAGTTGCTGGGCTATTTATTATTAATTTACACTTTATTATAAGATATCCCCTTTTACCAGGTGCGTCCCCACATCTGCCCAATTGGTGGAGTACAGGGTACTGGCGTGACATCATCTATCATCTAGGGACACATGGGTTGCTAGTTGGGTTCACAGGTACCAGACCTCTGTTTTATATAAGATTGGATTGACCAATGTTTAATCTGTATTCATAACTTTAATATACCATTTTGATGCTATATATGTACACAATTGTATGTTTGTCATTCACAGGAATAATACTCACAATTGAATCCTGTAAACTTCTGAAGAAGCGTTATATTGAAACGCGAAACATGTAAAGTCAAGAACCGAATTGCACGGATGTGGGTGTTGCTGTCGCACCACCAACTCCCCCATACTCCTCGTTTATACCAATTGGTACTCGGTTGGTTACACAGTTCCATCCTTGTCAGAGAGGTTACAGCCACTATGGGAAATTCTGGGTTCCCAATCTTACCTAGGGGGTTGTTGTCCACTCCCCTGCAATAGTTCTTGGGATTCAAAAGGTTTTATCAAGAAAAGTTTTAAAATATGAAATTAATAAATTGTATGGTTTTTATATTTTTTGTGTAGTATCATTATTTTTCTATAGTACCGTTAAAGTCCCAATTTTCCATTTTTGCTGTTCTCTATCCCTATATCAATGGGGACGTGGTACTTTTTTATTGTTATGGGGCCCCTGGTAGCCACCCAGTGGGGACCAAACTTATAATCTGTTAACCACCTCAATACAGGGCTCTTTCACCCCTTCTTGCCCAGGCCATTTTTCAGCTTTCATCACTGTCACACTTTGAATGACAATTGCGGGATCATGCAACACTGTACCCACATGAATTTTTAATCATTTTCTTCACACAAATATAGCTTTATTTTGGTGGTACGTAATCACTGCTGTTTTTTTTTTTTTACTAAAAAAAGGCTGATTATTTAGAAAAAAGAAAAGGTTTTCTTAGTTTCTGTCAGTAACTTTTGAGCACTGATAGGCAGCACTTATGGGCACTGATAGGTGACACTGGTGGGTACTGATAGGTGGCACTGCTGGGCACTGATATGTGGCGCTGGTGGGCACGGATAAGTAGCACTGATGGGCCCTGATTGGTGATACTAATGGACACAGATGGGCAGCACTGGTGGACACTGATGGGAGTTGATGGGAAACACTGATGGGCACTTAAAGGCAGTATTGACTGGCACAAGCAATGGGCATTGATTTGTGTCACTCATGGGCACTGATTGGTGGCACTTTTGGGGCTTTACTGTAATAAGGGCACTGATGATCAGTGCCCTGATTACCCTGCCCTGTTCTCCCCTGTGAGGAGATGCTGGTGATTAGCTCTCCTTGCCACACTCTGTCAGTGTGAGGCTAGGAGAGCCGGTTACCGACACTTCCGCTATTACGTGTGACGGCTGTGATTCAACACAGCAGATCACATGGTTAAAGAGCTGCATCAGCGGCTCTTTACAGAGATTGAGGTCATGCCCTAGCAACACGACGCAGCTACGATCTCCATACTGCACACTAGAGCGGCCGTTCTGGTGCATCGTCATATGATGTCCACCCAGAATGAGCGCCGCACAGCTCCTCTGTCATTTGGCGGTGGGCTGGTGACAAGTGGTTAAAGTGTCTTCAGATAAATATAGCTGTCCTTGCTGATCACCTCTTCTGAAAATAGTACTGTATTTGCCTAGTTTAATACTTTTTTGAGTCACTAACCCAAATCAAATATAGATATAACAAATTATGGCTTTTCTCCAAGATTAATTTGTTGTGAGCTTGTTAAGGATGTATGATGAGAAAGTATTAAAACCAGAATCGTAGAGCCAACTACCATTTTCAAAAGACAATGAACAATACATTTTCAGTTTTCTGTCTAGAAATTGTTGTGATGGATGGCTGGCAACTGTAGAATGATAGAAGATGACAAAACTTCTGTTAAGAATAACTCTACATAGCAGACATGCTGTCATTTTCAATATTTGTGTTCCTGTTTTCATTGCCTTTAGATCACTGCAGCGGGTAAATAAATACTCTTCCTCGAGTGAATTTGCAACTTGAGTTTGTGATTTGTAATCATGCTGGTGAATGAAAGAATTAAATGAATGCTATTACTATTGTTGTCCACTATGTTTCTTTCAAGGAGTGAAAAGAAATCTCATATGTTATAAAGTGTACCTAGACTGTCCTGACATTGGTTGTATAAGTTGAAGACAATGGCTTATATATCCTCAGAGAAAATTACATAGATTTAAAAAATTGGGGGTCCTTGTGTCCCTATGCCCTCAGGCTGAACCTTATTGGATATGGATGATCCACTGCAATATTGTAATTATTTTCATTGGTTTAACAGATAATATATTCATTGTGGTCAACTGTCACACTGTGTGGATACTTACATTTTTTCTCTTTTTTTGTATAATATATTTAGTATTGCTTACTTTGCCATATTGGGTCTTGCAGAAGCTGTGTTATTGGCAAAATTTTGACCTGGCAAATTGGGTTACCCGAAGCGTACAGTTCTACTAGTGTTGTCACATTCTTTGATACTTAAATATTCATGGTTTGCCGGTACCTTAGTAGAGTATAATTTGCAACATTTATTTTCTGGATCAATTTTAGGCTTATATGTCTCTTTTTTATGAATTGTGTACAATAAAAACAATACTTTTATCAATTTGAGGTCTCCCATGTTGAGCCTTTATAGTCCGACTAGTTAGGTGGGTTCCGGCATATCTGGTCCTGCAATATTTTTGTATTTCCTGTTTTGGATGTGGCTTTAGCCAAATTCACTTTCTATAGAGTAGTAACAAGTAGAGGATCTACCAATTGACAGTTGAGTATCTGGAAGAATGACTAAGCACCATGAAGGACAGGGCTTAATCTTGTATAGAAGAACAAAAAGGATCCCCTGTGTACAGCCTAGGACCAGACTCCTGGATCCTCCAAAAAATAAAGAAACATAACAGACTAACTGAATTTTATCAGTTACGTTTAAATAAATTTATGGACTGTGTTCACTTTAATGAGAATGTGGATATAGGCACAGTATGTCTGCACTCAGTGGCTCCCAATTATTCATTGCTATATAAATGTCACAAAATGCTGCTACCATAGAGTTTAAAAGAACCACATGCACACACTCTTGACACAACAACATGACGAGCTGATGTGGCTTCACATTATATTGAAAGCTTGGACATTTTTGTATAGTCCCGCTGGTCTGGGAGCTGTCAGCCGGCCGGACGGTGATTAGCTGTCTCCAGTTACATCTTGCAGGAGAGGCAGAAGAGATGATGTACATATACTTTTATACAGCTCACCAAATATGAGTGTATTGTTTAAGGGCAATATCAAGATAATTAAAAACTGCCAGTCTGCTTTGAGGGCGGGGGGAGGGGGCTTTTGATCAGCACAATTACTATTTGTTTGATGTGTTGGACTTTGTATTGTTTGGTACCTGAGTAAAACAAATGATACTAAAACATAAGTGATAGTAAAATATAGGACAACAGAGGTTGTGCAGCATTGTTTTTGTTATCAGCCGCTCCCTAAAACTGACAAGTATAATTTGGCCGGTTCAGCAGCGTCCGATTGAGACACATTTTGATTCATGCATAACCATGTCTGATCTTTAGAAGCCAGTCATTAAATTGGCATCTTTCAAACAGTCCTGATGGAAAACCAACATTTGATCAGCTGTTGCGCAGTCATTTTTTTTTTTGTTTATAGTATTTATTGAGTTTACCAGAAAATACATACAGTTCAGCAGAATTCGAAAACACATTGGAAGGAAACAAAAAAAGAAAAAAGTATGAACATTTTGGTTACGCAGAACCTAGGAATGAGTAGAAAATCCTCGAGATTATATCTAGGACAGTGTACTAAGGAATGGGGCGTTTCCGAGGGTGGTAGCCCCAAACCCGCAGTTCCACCCCAACTGGGATCATGCTGTGGACCCTGGGTTTCCGACCACACCCACCCCGAAAAGGGAGCAAACCTCCCCATAACCCATAACAAAAAGCCCTTCTGGAGCATCATGAGTTCTCTATGCGAACCTGATATGACATCAACGGCTGAAGGTAGCCCTACTATGAGCCCATCAAAAGACATAGAAGTAACAAGGGAAGTAAACTAATATAAGAAAGGGAGACGAAGATGAGAGATTTGAGAAGGATATGCATATAATCCCTTCCCTTTATAGGGGGAAGGACTGACCTGTCCTGCAACCAACTCCATCACACCCGCCAATGTGAATCTGAAAACCAATATAGCATGGAGTAAGAGAGGAGAGCAGAGGAAAGAAAGTCAAGAACAATAGAAACCTTAAAGAGGAAAGAGAAAAGGAGTAGGAGACACCAGGGAACCAAGATAACTGACGGCAATCAGTGGATCACGGGGGCAGTTTTAGATAAGTCTTCCAAGGACCCCAAATCCGGTCGAATTTAGGTGAGGAGGCCCAAAGAGTTTGGATACATAACAGCTAACAGGGTTGAGACTAAATACCACCACATTAGGACTTTTAGGTTGGCCTCACGCAGAGCAATATTAACTATGCCTTTAAAAGATCTCTGGAATAGAGAGTTCCACTTGACCGACTCCCGACAGATCTCAAGGTCCCTCTCCCACTTAATAACATAACTAGTTTTGTCTGGACTCTCCGTCAGTGATGCATAGATCAGGGAGATTCCACCTCTTTGATCATGCAATTTAGAGCACCATTTTTCATAGGGTGTAATGCCTGTAAAATTGTTTCTATTCTTCCAAAGAGTGGTCATAAAATGAGAAATCTGTTGGAAGCGAAATATTTCGGAGGGGGGCATTTCTAACTTGTTAGTGCAATATGATAGCGAGATTGGGTCTGTAGCTGTAAGAAAATGTCCTATGCGAAATAGGCCTTTATTAGTCCACCACTGAAAAGCCCTGATTTCTAGGCCCGGTAGAAACCGGGGATTATTAAATAGGTGGTCGAGGGGACATAAATTTGAAATCAAGTGAGGGGGTTTAAGAATAGCGTCACATAAAGCTATTGAGTGGGAAAGGCTGGGTGCTAGAATTGGGGGTCTCAACCTGTGAGGGGCTCCCACCAAAAAATCAATAGTGTTTGAGGGGGTCGCCTGTCTCTCCATCTTTGGCCAATCTGGCTTTTCCCCCTTAGAATAAATGATTGAGAATTGGGCTAATTGGGCTGCTTGAAAATATTTGAAAAGATGTGGAAGCCCAAGTCCCCCTTGAGTGCGTCTTCTATACAAAACACTAGCAGGACATCTATAGCCTTTTCGCCCCCATACAAAATGCACAATTGTTTTCTGCAGATTTTGTAATTGTTGCTTCCTTAAAGGGATTGGGAAAGACCGGAAGAAATACAGAATCCTAGGGAGGAGGGTCATCTTAACTGAATGTATTCTACCTAGCCAGGAAAAACCCTCCTGATCCCATCTAGAAAGGTCCTCCAAAAGTTTCTTGAATAAGGGCGGGAAATTGGCTTGGTAAAGTTGCCCAATGCAGGCCGTCAAATTTACCCCCAGGTACGGAAGTTGGTTAGGGTTCAAAGAGAACTTATGAAGTTCTCCGAGGCGTTGTACCTTAGATTCAGGAATTGAGACATTTAATGCTGCAGATTTAGACCAGTTTACACAAAGCCCTGAAGCCTTCCCAAAATCTCTAAGGAGTTAAATTACTAGTGGAGTGGAAGAAAGGGGGGATGTGATAAACAGCAATAGATCATCAGCGGATAACGCGCATTTGTGTACTTGGGGTCCACATTGTACTCCTCGAATGTCTGGGTTTTCCCTAATTGCTATTGCTAGGGATTCCATCGCAATGGCAAAGATTAAGGGGGAGAGAGGGCAGCCTTGTCTAGTTCCCTTAGCTATGTTAAATGGATCCGAGTAGTAATTATGGAGTTTTACTTGGGCACTGGGATTTGAGTAAAGGGCTTTTAATGTCTGAAGAAATTTTGGACCAAAACCCCACCTGCCGAGTACTTCAAACGAATAGTTCCAATTAACTGTATCAAAAGCCTTTTGTAGGTCCACCGAAAGGAGGAATCCCTCCTGACGTGGACCCCCCTCCCAACCTGAATTTAAAAGAGATATAACATCCACCGCTCTACGGATCTGATCTGGACCTTGCCTACCCAGGATGAAGCCTACCTAGTCCTTATTGACATAGATACCTATGAACTTAGCTAGTCTATTGGCCAAAAGTTTAGTAAGGATTTTGAGGTCGTTGTTGATCAATGATATGGGTCTATAGTTACTAACGTCTGAATGATCTTTACCTGGTTTGGGTATAACCGCTATAAAGGCCAGGTTGGCTTCATTTTGTAATGCGGCCCCCTTACTAAGGGAGTTGAAAAACTTTGTCAAATAGGGAGCGAGGGTGGGGCCAAAGGACTTGTAATAGCCGGTGGAAAACCCATCTGGGCCCGGGGCGGAGCCCTTCCTGAGGTTTTTGATGACCGCCAGGATTTCTGTTTCCGTTACCGCTTGTTCAAGGGATTCAATGTGATCCTTAAGGAGTTTGGGGAGAGAAATACTATCTAGAAAGGAGGCAAGGGAATGTGGGGAGGTTGTGATACCGGGAGCATAAAGGTCAGCGTAAAAATTCTGAAATGCAGACATAATTCGTTGAGGGTTTTGGGTTAGTTCCCCGGGGGAACCCTAATTTTTGGAAATGAGAGGTTCTAGTGGTCAGGGCCAGATTCAAGGCTATCCTTCCCTTCTCTAATTGAGCCTTCGATTGGGGAGTCGGGTTCTTTTTGTGAGATTTAGAGAGGGCGTAAAAGTCCCGTTCTAGTTTCTCTAAATCAATTCTCCTTTCCCTTCTAAGTTTAGCTGATAACTGTATAATTTTACCCCTAATCACCCCCTTGTGGGCTGCCCAAAGAGTGGCGGGGGAAACTTCCCCATTGTCGTTCAATTGAAAATATTCTTTGAGTCTTTTCTCTATTAGGGCACAGTGGACCGGGTTATTAAGCAACGTTTCATTTAAACGCCAGTGTGACCTCCCTTTTTGGCCTAGAACAGCTTTGACTTGTATAACAACCATCGAATAGTCAGACAGGGGAGAGTCTTTGATATACGCTTTAAATATCGAGGGGATAGAATAAGTTGGCACAAGGACATGATCTATTCTTGTGAAACTTTGGTGAGGGGGAGAGTAGTGAGTATAGTCCTTAACCCTGGGGTTGAGTTCCCTCCAAATATCCAGCAGACCAAGCGTGTAGAAAAGTTTGGCCAGTTTCAAGCTATGTTTTGGAGGACGAAGTAAACGTGGGCATCCAATCCCTAACTTGTCAAGCATGCTATCTAAGGTCAAATTCGAGTCACCCCCCAAAATCACAGAACCTTCAAAATGGGGTGAGATAAGGCTAAACATTGAACGGAAGAATTCCAGTTGGCCCTGATTCGGGGAATAATACGAGACAAAGGTAAATATAGCTCCCCCTATGGCCCCCTTCAACATAATAAACCTACCCCCTGGGTTCTTAATCTCTTCCTGGGGAGTGAAAGCTATGTGCTTTCCCAGAAAGATCCCCACTCCTTTAGTCTTGTCTGAAGCATTAGCTAAGAAGAATTGGGGAAATTTTGAGTGGACAAACCCAGGGTTATATTGACTGGGGAAGTGGGTTTCTTGAAGTAGGAGGACATCAAGGTGTTGGGAGTGTGCTAAATTAAAGTATTTTTTCCTCTTCAAAGGGGAATTAAGGCCCTGGGCATTATGTGACGCTATTCTCAAGGTTATCGGGGAATTAGTGGGTATCGCCATGATGACGTAAAGTGAGTCTTTGTATTCCTGAGGAAAGACTTACCCGGGTCCAAGAGTGGCCGAAATCGTTATGAGAACAGAGCCACCGTGACTCAGTGAAGACCGGGGCTCCCTGGTGCCTAAGAGTAAGTAAGTCAAAGAGTAAGTAAGAGTAAGAGAGACAGAAAGAATATGAGAGGGATATCAGTAGCCAGAGTTACAGGAGGGAGATGGTGGAAAACCGCCACCGATCCCCTCAGGAGCCTGAAGCTGGGGGGTCGGGAAAACACCCCGTTTTCAGGAAAACACAACAACGTAGCCGCCAAAACGGCGGAAACACATCTGCCCTTGAGAAAACCGACATTCGTTTCCCAGAGGCAGAGGGAGGCACAAGGTATCCGTCCCAGCCTGATCCCAGACCCTATTTAAATAACATGAGAGTATTATCTCCCCACAAATGTAACATGTGAAACAGTAATAACAACTGGAACAGTAAATATTAAAAAAATAAAGAAGGACTCAAAAAAGGAAAAACCCTGTTCTCCCCCTCAGTGGTTCCAAAAAAAAAGGGGGGAGAAGGGGGGACCCTCTCCGGGGGAGGAAAAAATGTAATTCACTACAAAAAGTCATGGAAGGAGAGCTTGAGGCTCCCAGTCATTGAAAAAGCGGATCTCAGGAGTTAAAGAATCAGTATCTTCCGAGCAAAAGAGTAATGAGCCCAAAGCTGGTGTTGGGAATCACGGAGGGTGAGAGTCCTTAGAACGCTTGGATTGTTGGTTCCTCCAAATCGGAGTTATGGGGATCTGTGGGGAGGGACGTTTGGAGGAACTTGCGTATTTTTGTGAGTGCGTGGAGGAGGGGTCCAGGGAGATAAGGTTTAGCTGGTGTAGTAGTTGTTCCCCCTCATGGAAGGTAGAGAAGCCATAAGTTTTGCTTTTGAAAGTAAAGGACAAGCGGAAAGAAAAGGACCACCAATATTTGATGGACGACTGTGAGAGGACTTCCAACAGAGGTTTTAAATTTCTTCGTCTCTGGATGGTGGAAGGTGATAGATCCACAAAAATCTGTATGGGATGTCCCTGAATGGAAAGGTTGGATGAATTTCTAGAGATTTTCATGACCTCCTCCTTAACACTGTAGAAGTGCGGTTTGACCACTATGTCTCTGGGTAATCCGTCAGTGTGTGGGGGCTGGAGCGCTCTGTGCACCCTGTCTAGCTCCAGACGATGATCCTGGATGCCTGGGATTGCAACCCTGATAAATTCAGTTGCCGCAGCCATCGTCGGAAATGGACTTGGGGAGACCCCTAATGCGGAAGTTATAGCGCCTGGAGCGGTTTTCCAGGTCATCAATTTTGGATAAAGCAGAATCCAGCTGATCTTGTAATTCCTGAATTCTTGCCCTGTTCTGGTTGGTTCTGGCGACCTTTTGATCAGTTTTGGTTTCAATTGCATCAATTCGGGTACCCAAGTTTTGTAGATCGGTCTGCAGGACAGATGTTATTTGGGAAGCCGTTTGTGCTAGGCCTCTAGAAAGCATCTTAGAGAAAACCTCCATCATTGTCTGGAAGTCAGGTGGGAGAGATGTATGGTGCGAGTCCAGGGGTCCAGCATAAGAGACACCAGAAGCCTGGTCCTTAAGAGGGGTTGTTAGTAATTCGTCCAATGTCCTTTCCAGGAGTGATACCGTGGAGGCAGGTGATGATATCTGGGCCGGGTGTTGAGACCCCTGTAGGGAACCCGGCGAGGGAAGGATCTGCGAACCCCCGTCAGGCCCAGCCTCCATGTCCTCACTCCTGTCCTCCATATCTTAAGGAGAATTGGGAGAGCCTTGAGGGGTCTTAGTGGTCGAGTTATTAAAGCCTGATTGGCGGGATAAAGCCCTCCGAACAGAGCCTGATTACATCGGAGTGGAACTTTAAAATAGAATTCAAGAGGGCTCTCCTGAGAGACTATGAGTGGGGGCAAGTGTAAATGTTGTTATGTCACCCTGCCAGAGCGGGGGAAATCGTCCGAAAGTTGGGAGACCAACTGGAGGGGTTCCGTGTGCGGCCAAAACAGCTATAGGCGGGACCAGGCCACACTGACCCCCTAGGCCAAAAGTAATGGGGCAGCAAGGCAGATGAGATTGCTGTTAGTGGCAGCTGGGGACTCAGAAGCAGGTGTATAGGGAGTGAGCCTGAAGCTGTGATTGCAAAAGATTCCCAGGGAGGGCACCATCGGCCTCTTCCACACCCCCAGTCTGTGTTAGGCCCAAGCCTCTAAGTTGCAGCTGGTACTGTGTCCAAGAGCTCTGCCCCCTCCAGCGGTGAGGAGACAGAGGAAGGATCAGGAGGAGACCGGGCTCCTTAAGATTTAAACTGCCCGAGGGCTCCTGGCCGCGATCCGCGAGAACGGGGCGGGTAGGCCGCGGCCTCGCGTACCCGGCTCGACCGATCCCGGGGTCCTCGTACGAGCGGACGGTGCCCCGCTCACCCGACGGTCTCCCGCGGCTGCAGTCCTGTCCTGGGGGTTGAGATGGGGGAGAATCTGGCTCCGCAGCTGGCTGTAGTAGTCCGGGCGGCCAAGGCAGATTGGAGCTCCGGCTTTAAGCAGGCATCACAGGAACTCCGCGCATGCGCACTCCTGCTGCGCATTCATTTTATGCAGCAATGAAATAATTTGGATCTACCACTTGATGTCACTAGATAAAGTTGCTCCATACAAATAATGATAACCATACCTGTAAGATAACAGGCAGAATGCCGTGGCTAGATGATCCCAGTAAAGACCTGTAAGCAACACTCCTCAAAGGGTCTGTAGACAGCAAAAGGAACAATAACAATAGAGGAAGGCCCCTAAACAAGAGTGAACTAGGACAGAGCAGCTCCAGTCATACCTAGTTTACAGAGCAGCCATGTAGTAAGACCATTTGCTTCTGTGTGCAGGCAAAATCATGAAGCCAACCAGCAATACCGCCTGTGACAGGTAGGAGCAGAGGCATCGAGCATTATTGTCAGTGGCAAAGCATTTTGTTTTAGTAAAGTTAAGCTGGATCAAGCTAAGTGTTAAAGAGATCAAAGTATATGAATCCCATCTTAGAGAGAATTCACGAAAATGTCTGCCATCACACCTCAAATTAGATCATTTCCTCTACATCGCTTCTTCTTTACGCACCCTCTACTAGAATAAAAGCCTCCATGGGCATTTATTAATCATTCTTGAAACGTTTTCAATGCTTTATAAGAAGCACAATGAAAACATATCATAATCATAAATGCTATAGGAGCATTTAGTGAGCATTGTTTCCTTCTTTATAATCAATACACGTGTGAATGATCCCTTACAGTGTGAATTAGAAGCTTCAGCATGTCAGATAGAGCCTGCCTCATTTTCTGTCTAGAGGTCATTAGGCATCATCTAGCTTTCTCCTTCTTGGCCTTACCTTCCATTTTATTCATTGGATTAAAATCATAGAGGGTCAACATCACAAATGAGTTTTATTTAGGGTAGTCAGCATCAACATACAGCCAGTCTAGGAATGCCTATGTATCCAGTTTAACATCCAGTCATCAAAATGCATTTTGATATTTGCAAAACTCCACCAAAAACCATCCCACTGCTCTCATCAGGGTGGGAGGCTCTTAATAGGAGTACAGAGACAGAATGCTGTGATGTTTTCAGGAAGCTATATACAGCCCCCTGCTAATCTCACCTACCAGTCTCAATTTGCCTGCACTGCAGAGCGAAGCACAAGGACCCAGTGATTATGTTATTTGGTTTAAAATTAGGTATGTTATGAACATAAAAGCCTTTATTTAAATTTTGTTAGCGGGGGCGTGGCCGAGCGCGGTTTGAGATGGCTGCTTAGTGAAGGAGCTCCGGGCACTGGCACGAACCAAGCGACTTTCCCAGCCACAAGGGATGCCGCCAAAGACCCAGGACCAGTAACCTAAAGCCGCCACACTCCGCCAAGATGGCCAAGAGCCTCAATGCCCGCACTGCGCCGCAGAAGCTGACGGACTTTTATACGTCCTCAGCCTCGGCACACAGCCTGCAAGATGGCAACGGCTGCTCCAGACACGGGACACAGCTTCTTGCTCCAGCCACAGGGGACCCTGCACAGTCGGCTTCTCAGCCCAAAGACACGAACAGCTGCCAGGGGACCAGGTGAGCAGACCCCCCTAGATAGCCCCACCACATGCAGCCCCGCAAAGAGCAAAAAAAAGCAGGCAGGAAGAAGAGGGAGGGCCCCATAAACAGACACTAGGCCTGGGACCAGGCCTTGAGGCCACACCTACCACCCCGCTGCTCGAGGACCATCCTCATCACAACCCGCCTCATAAAAGATATGCGGCTTTCCCTACGCAGCTCTCTCCATGCAGACATGACACACATGATTGCAGGAGTATCACACTCCATCCAAGATCTATCTATCAGAGTCTCCCAAACGGAAGAGAAAATCGGAGATATGTGCCACGCACATAACGATTTGATTGACTCCTTCAATGACCATGAAAATGAATTACAAAAGATTAACGCTAAACTCGCCGACCTCAAGGACCGGTCGAGATGAAATAACATTAAATTTAGAGGTATACCCGAAAGCATCCCTGACCCATCTCTGACAGAATTCTTGCAGCAATTAATGGAAGAGCTAATTCCGGGTACAGACCTCAGAGACCTGGTCATTGATAGAGCACACCGCATTCCTAAACAGCCATTCTTGACTGACTCTGTCCCAAGGGACATACTAGCTAGAATGCATTTTTTCCACATCAAAGAAAGAGTGATGAAAGCGACTAGAAATAACCCCAAACTGTCAGAAAAGTTTGCGGGCATCACCTTGTACACAGATCTGTCGGCAGCAACAATCCACACCAGGAGACAATTCCTCACCCTGACAAAAGCCCCGGGCAACCATAACATACCCTATCAATCGAGCAAACTTACAAAGCTGCTTATTACGAAGCAGCATAAGACGTACACGGTCTTTTCCCTGGACAAGGGAAAAAAGCTTCTCAAAGACTGGAAAATCCTCCCTCCTGATTCTGATGGCTGATAAAAACCCACCTTCCAGAATTGCCATGGATTGGTCCTGAACTAGTGGCACTAAGCATCCTTAATTTTAAGATGCCCTCTTTGCAACCAGGTGGCTGCCAGCCCATCGCAGGCCAATGTAACTCTCATTATGATCATACCACCCAAGGTTTGCTTATCCCAGCCCCGGGATTTGTCCCCCACACTGTTTGGTAGAAATTTTAAAATTAAGAATCTCTTTGAGAGACCTCCTATTATACCAGCACGAAAAACATTTTAAATCATTAAAATCACAATTTTACACATTGAATAACAAAGCGGGTGCCTTTATAGCGAAACGTTTCAAAGGTAATCGTATAACACATAAAATTCCACATATGACCCAAGAGAGCTCAGGACACAGGGTCACATCTCCCAAGGACATAGCCGAGGTTTTTAGAACCTACTACTCCACTCTCTACGACCTCAAGGCAAACCCACACACCCCCCAACCTACAACGGAACAAATACAAGCATTCCTCACTCCACTATCATTACCCAGACTGACCGATAAGCAAATTTCCACACTCCCCCAACCGTTCACAGAAGCTGAGATCAGTAAGGTCATCTCAAGCCTACCCAAATCCAAAACTCCAGGAATTGATGGTTTCCCCAATGAGTACTACCAAAAGTACTCAGACACATTCACACCTCACCTAGCTAATCTATATAATCTGGCAATGACTACGGGCAGCTTCCCCAAAGAAATACTACAGGCGATAATCACAACAAAACCCAAACCAGGCAAGGATACATCCCTGCCTGGTAATTATAGACCTATATCCCTCCTTAATTCGGACTTAAAGATCTATGCCAAAGCGCTAGCCCTGAGACTATTCAATATTCTACCTTCACTCATCCACCCAGACCAAGTGGTGTTTATTAAAGGGTGCCAAGCCCCAGACGCCACTAGAAGAATTATAAAATCCTCAAATACGCTGAGATCCAAAAAACGCCCACACTACTGATCGCACTTGACGCGGAGAAGGCATTTGACCATGTGCACTGGGGGTTCCTCAGAGGGGTCCTAGGAAAATTCGGGTTTTCGGGCCCAATTCTACAAGCAATGTTAGCGCTCTACACAGAGCACTCAGCCAAAGTTCTCACAGCAGGTTCACTATCCAAAAAATGTATGATTTCAAACGGTATCAGACAGGGTTGTTTGCCCTCATCATGGAGCCCCTGGTGCACACGGTCCGATCCTCTCCTATCATCAAAGGCACCCAGATAGGAAAAACCCAAAATAAAATTGGGCTATTCGCCGATGACGTAATTCTAATAACCACAAATCCCCTTCGCTCACTACAGGCATTAAATCCCTTCTCCGTGAATTCTCAGCAGTTTCATATTACAAACTCAACGAAAATAAATCCCAAATGTTAGGAATAAACATTCCACCTACACTCAAACAAAAGATACTCTCCCGCTGCCCCTACATATGGACAGAATCACACATACAATATTTGGGCATAAATATCCCTGACATAAAATTTACAAATGTACCCTATTTTCCAGCGTATAAGACGACTGGGCGTATAAGATGACCCCCTACTTTTCCTGTTAAAATATAGGGTTTGGGTTATACTCACCGTATAAGACTACCCCTCTTCCAACGCACACCAAATAAAAATTAAAAACATCAGATTTGATTTCAATATGGTTTAATTTTTTTCCTCCCTTTAGAAGCAGAGCAGATCTCAGTCTCACACAAATGCGATCTAACAGCATGAGACAGGAGCCTGCTACACAAAGCCCATCCTCTCCTCCCTCCTCCTCCTTCTGCCCACCAAGATAAGCCATCAACATGTTGCTTAGCTAAGTTTACCTTCTGCTAAGCCAAAGCCATCCTCCACTGCAGAGTGCAGACGGTGTGCATCCCCCCCCCCCCCCGCATCGCCTGTGCTGAATTCAAATAAGGCGCATGGGAGGAGGGTACAAGTAGCACTGACTGAGTCAGCTAGATCGAAGACTCTCAGTCTCTGTCGGCTCCAGCCGGAAACTGCACATGTGCAGTGGAGCCAGGAGCGTCATTGGCTGTCAGCTGAGACTGATAGCATATTTCTTACGGGCACACTATTCCCCTTACGGACGGTTGGCAACACTGCTTGAGCGGCGCGACTTGCCAGGGCGAAGCAAGTCGCCCCGCTCGAGGCGATCTCAACGCGCTTGTAAGGAGACTTCTATCATAGAAGTCAATGTAAGCTGCGCTGAGATTGCCCTGAAAATAGTACAGGAACTATTTTTCTAAGTCGGAGCGAAGCGATTCGCTCCTATTAGAACGGTTCCATTGCACAGCATTGAGGTGACTTTCAGGCGACTCAAATCGCCTGACAAGTCGCTTAGATGTGAACGGGCCCTTAAGATGACCCCCGGCGTATAATACGACCCCCGACTTTTGAGAGGAATTTCATGGGTTAAAAAGTCGTCTTATACGCCGGAAAATACGGTAACTTTAGGACCTTTTTAGACAATCTACCCAAAGAATTGGCCGCTTTATCTAAGCTAGAATTACTGGTCACAAGTAAAATCCACTTATTTAAAATTATAGTATTCCCCAAATTGCTGTACTTGTTCCGCACGATCCCCATCCAGTGCCATCTCACTTCTTCTGAAAAACCCCTGATTTTGAAGTATATATGGAAAAAAAAAACATGTTGTGCGACCTCTACCCTGACAAAAGAATGAACCTCGGGGGGCTTAGCCCTCCCGGATATCTACCACTATTACCTAGCCTCCATCCTGGACCAAACCAAATTTTGTTGGAATTCTTCCCCACACAAACTATAGCCCACGATGGAAACTCACCTTCTGCAAAATAAAAACCCTAAAATGCAGCTAATAATCACCCTTCTTCACAAAAGCCCCTCCAACTCTCCATACCCGACTATCCAAGCGACTATGCAAGCTGTAGCTACTCTGACTAGTAGCAAATTATCTATAATAAACCTTAGATCCATCCAACTACCTTTAGAATTCTTGGAATCACACACCCCGAACATACAAATCTCCTCTTGGGCAAAATGTGGAATTACAACAATCCAACAGATACTCAAAGAAGGGAAACCTCTCCCTTTCCCAGACCACCAATCCCGATACAATCTCCCGAACACTGAGTTCTACCGCTACTTACAGATATCACATATAATTAGAAAAGAGGCGATACATTCTGCAATCTTAATAGAAGAAGACCTATACCAATTTTATCTCCCAAGCAACAAGCGTAAAGGTATCTCCTATTTTTATAACAAACTAAGAGACTCTTGAAACTTAACCAAAACACCCTCAATGAACAAATAGGAAAAAGATCTGAACCTGCAGTTCTCTGAAACCCAATGGCAAGCAGCCTTCCAACAGACACACAAAGCCACATTATGTGCAGACCATTGGGAGATATATCAGAACATAGTACACAGATGGTATTACACCCCCTACATACTCTCCAAAATATCCTCAGAAAACACTGAGAAATGCTGGAGGAAATGCGACGCCATAGGCTCGCTGGTACGTATACTTTGGTAATGCAAAGCCCTCAAATCTTTTTGGAATCAAATATTCAAACTGATCTCCGAACTTAACTCCACTCCCGTGGTACCCTCAACCGCACAAGCCCTCTTACATATTCTCCCCAACAATATTGATGTTAAAACTGGACCAGTGGAGGGGCGTGGCCGGCCGGCGGAGGAGACGGCTGTGTAGTGAAGAGCTCCGGCTCCTGAACGCCGTCTTAGCGACCTATACAGCGACACAAGGGCTCAAATAATCACAGCCATGGCGGGCATAGATGTCACAACACCAGGTGCGATCCGCAAAAGGGGTCCACAGCGAGCGAATCCTCAGAAATTGACGGATTTCTTTGCACCCGCGGGAGACAGGGTGTACCAAGATGGCGCCGGCTCCAGAGTGCGGCCTACTGAAGAAGAAGACAGCGCATCAGACGCCAGTGCCAGCTCCACAGCCTCGGTGCGCACAGCGATAAACAAAGGAGACTCAGGTAGGATGGGGACATCTCCACCTGATAGCCCTACTACTCGTAGTCTGGCCAAGCACAAAAAAGCCAAAGGGGAGACACAAGAGGTAGAATCAGATATGGATGACTA
Organism: Glandirana rugosa; assembly: GCA_018402905.1. NCBI lineage: Eukaryota > Metazoa > Chordata > Amphibia > Anura > Ranidae > Glandirana > Glandirana rugosa. The sequence goes on from BLSH010347439.1 coordinate 60,201, forward strand.
TACTGATGAGTGCCCATCCCAAAGCACTCTAGAACAATTCCCTGCATCCCAGCAGCCAGTATCAATGGCAAATATGAAAGACATGCTAATGGCGCTGCGAGATACACTACAAGCAGACATGCAATCCATGTTGCTTCCGATAAATACTACGATTTCACATATACAGCAGCGGGTAACACACGTGGAACACAAGATGGAGGATGCATATTCAGCACATAACTCCCTATTAGACGCTTACAAAGAGCAGCAACAGGAACTACAGCGAATAACCGCAAAACTCGCGGATTTAGAAGATCGCAGTAGAAGAAATAACATCAAATTCCGTGGGGTCCCGGAATCAGTGGCGCCCCAGGAATTAGACGGATTCCTTCGCCAGCTCCTGCACGAATTGATCC
>BLSH010347464.1:72002-106276 GCA_018402905.1 Glandirana rugosa
TAATCCGTTTACTCATAAAACTGGTGTAGTAGGAGAAATACGTACAACAGAATGAGGTTCGACATATCCGAGCTTTCGGATGATGGTTAATTCGTATAATCCACTACACGTAGAGTCATTACTCTTCTCCACACCAAATTACTGTAGTTTTGGGATATAGTCCACACGTATTAATAATCCGTTGAAGGAAAGGAAACCTTTTTACCCAGTTTTCTTCCTGAACTGTCCGAGGCTTTTCAGTTTTTATCACTCTATAGAACGTCTCCCTACGTCGTGAGAATTTTAACGGTTCGAAGACTTCGCACTAGTGCAAGATATCTCACTATTTTTGACTTTTCGGAGCCTGTCAAGTCCTTCTTTTGACCCATTTTTCCAAAGGAAAGGAAGTTGCCTAATAATTATGCACACCTGATATAGGGTTTTGATGTCATTAAACCACACCTCTTCTCATTACTGAGATGCACATCACCTAATATGCTTAATTGGTAGTAGGCTTTCGAGCCTATACAGCTTGGAGTAAGACAACATGCATAAAGAGGATGATGTGGTCAAAATACTCATTTGCCTAATAATTCTGCACACAGTGTATATATATCGATTGTTTATTTATTATTTATTTATTTAATTGCAGGTACTTATTTAGAGCCATCATTTTACACAGCGCTTTACATGTATTGTACATTCACATCAATCACTGTCCTCAAGGAGCTTACAATATAAGGTCTCTATCTCACATTTATATACATACTAGGGCCAATTTAGATAGAAGCCAATTAAAGAGGAAGTAAACCCAGATGGGGTTTACTTCCTCAATATACCCCTGTAATGTAGAAGCATAATGGGCTACTATGCATTGCATAGTAGCCCATTATGTGCCACTTACCTGCAAACAAAGCCTGCGATGTCCAGCGCTGTCCTCTGTGCTGGTGGCATCCATCTGCAGCCCCTCTTCCTTCCAGGGCCACGACTCCGGCGCTGTGATTTTGAGTGTGAGTCGCGTGACGTCACTCCCGCGCATAGCGCAGGAGCCCCCAGTCACGGCATGATCGCAGTGGAGTAACAGCATGGAGGCCGTTTCTTCACTGTGCATGTGCCGACATGACGCTGGCACAGCACAGACACTGCATATCTCCTGAACTGTGCAGGTTTAGGAGATATGCAATGCACCTAACAGGTAAGCCTTATTATAGGTTTAACTGTAGGTTAAAGTGGTTGTCACGAGTTGACAACCACTTTAACCTACCAACATGTCTTTGTAGTGTGGGAGGAAACCTGAGTACCTGGAGGAAACCCACACATGCACAAGGAGAACATGCAAACTCCATGCGGGTAGCGCCGTGGTTTAGTGTCACTTTAAAACAATTTTTTTTAATCACTTGCCAACCAGGATTTTTCTGGCACTTTAGGTTTACAAGCTTAAATCAGTAATTTTTTTTTAGCAGAGACCTTAGGGAATAAAATGGTGATCATTGCAATTTTTTATGTCAGACGATATTAGTGCAGCAGTTTTGCAAATACAATTTATTTGGAAAAATACACTTCAATGAATTAAACAAAAAAAATAACACAATAGTCTTGTTTTTCAATACACATTTTTGAACCATTGAAGTCTATGGAAGCAATAATCAGAAAAAAAGTCCCTGGCCCTTTCCATAAAATGCACAGATGTGAACATGACCCATGGGAACCATGATAAATGGACTGTAGTGTGTTTCTGCAAATCTGAAAACGCACTAAAAAATGCATAGGTGTGAACAAGGCCTTAGCCTAGGGTGACCAGGCGTTCCTGGTTTTAGGGGACAGTCCCCGGATTGAGGACACTGTCCCCGGACCAGGTCTGTCCCCGGTTTTGTCCCCAGATTGGATTTGAACAGGGGCCCAGGCAATTTCAAAGACAGTCAGTGCAAAATAAAAAAAAAAATTCTCAATTACACACACCGGCTCCACCGCTCCTACTAGCTTAGGGGGTGTATTTTCTTCCATTAATTGTGCCCCTTTTTGATGATCATGTGTTGGTCAGAGCAGAGGGACTATTTCTTCAGTTTCGGGCGCATGCCCATTCTGCTCCAGCTCGCATGTTCTTCTGCCTTGGGCTCAAGTCCTGGCCAGCCGACTGCCTGCCCTTCACCTTACCTTCCCCGGCGGAGTGATTTTCCTCTGCTCACCTCCGCTCCCCACCCAGTAGTAGCCAGGACCCGGAGAGTGAGACTTGAGAGGCTGTGAGGCGGGCGGGTGGCGGCAACAGGCAAAGAGAGGCAGCTGAGCTCTGCTGACAGTGGTCCGCAGCAGGAAGGAGGGCAAGCGGATCCGATCATGGCGCTGCCAATGCCTTCAAGGCTTCAACGCAAGTGTGCTTTGGGGGTGTCATGGCTGCTGGGTGCTGATTTTGTTAACTTATTGTTCATAAGTATCAGCACCCAGCAGCCATGCCATGTGACACTGTGAGCCATGATAGAGTGCCTGCTGCCTGTGTCTTATCATAATGCTGATGATCTTAAAAAGGAAGTAAACCCAGATGCATGTGCGTGGGAGCCGCCAGTCACGGCACGATCACAGTGAAGGAACGGCACGGAGGCTGTTTCTTCACTGTGCATGTGCCCGATGACGTGGGCACATGCAAGTACACTGCATGTCTCCTAAACCATCCAGGTTTGGGAGATATGCAGGGCACCTACAGGTAAGCCTTATTATAGGCTTACCTGTAGGTTAAAGTGGTTGTCACGGGTTTTTCAAACTGATCACTGTATTAGTGTCACTGGTTCCCACAAAGTGTCAAAAAGTGTCCGATTTGTCTTCTGCACTATCGCAGTCCCGCTATAAGTTGCTGATTGCCACAATTACTAGTAAAAAAAAAAATAATCCCGGACAGGTGGCAACCCTATTCTCAACCCTGTTCTCAAGTACCCCCAACAGGCCATGTTTTGGGAATTTCTCTTAGCTAAAATAGGTGTCCAAAATACCGAGCCATTGACTCTGATTCAAAGCACCTGTGCAAGATAAAGGAAAACCTGCAAACATGGCCTGTTGGGGGTACTTGAGGACAGGGTTGAGAACCACTGCCCTTTAGAATAAAATAGTGGTAGTTCAAATGTTTAATGTCACACGATATTACAGCAAAGGTATAAGAAACCCAAAATTTCAGTAAAAAACACATTAAAAGTTAATTTTAGGGTGCTCCGTGTGAGGAGAGGGGGTGCTTAAGCTCCTGGGCCCCGGATGGGAAAGGCCCCTGTGCTCGGTTCGCCCTGGAAGGGAAACTGCTGCCGTTGCCATCTTTGACAGCTCAAATGGGGACTATACCCTTTGCAGCTTGGAGACATAGGCAAATAGACAGTTTCCTCCGATCGCTGGACCCAGGACTTAGACCATGTGGTTCTCTCACTGAATTTGAATCCCTGTGTTTGGAACTGCCAGACCCTAAGCACCTGCTATCGCAGATGTGTGGGCTCATTCTAGGATCTTTAGACACCGGTACTCCCTATTATATTAGAGAATGGGAAAGGGAGTTGGGGTTGCAACTTACTCCTTCGCAGGTGCAGCGGTTGATTGGGTTTACCCACTCATCCTCAGTCCCCGGATTTCATTTTAAAAATCTGGTCATCTTACCTTAGCCTGCTTTCTCCTAGTGACAATGGTGGACCCAGGGGCGTATCATGAAACTGGTGGGCCTGTGTGCAAGCCCACACCGCACCGATCATCCTTGGCTGTCATGGAGAGATCACCCATGGGTGCAGTGTCAGTCAGAGCACAGTGGGCCCCCCCCACCCCTCCGGGCCCGTGTTCAGTGAACACCTTGCACCCATGAATGATACACCACTGGGTGGACCATGTCTGCACAATGTGTATTGGCACGGGTGCTTATAGTTTTCATTAGGGGGGGCATTGGTCAATGTGACAACTCAGGAGAGCAGTTGTGTCACAGTTGTCTCCCCAAAACAGGAAGTGCCTGAACCTGGACAGGATCACCAGACATTATTATAAAAGCTGCACATTTTAAAGAATTGAAAGTAACTTTTTGTAATCACATTAAAATATTAAGGGCTCTTTCACAAATACGGTCCGTTTGGGTCCGCCTGTCAGTTTTTCAGGCGGACCCAAACGGACGCTCCATTGTGCTCTATGGAGCGGCGGATGTCAGCGGTGACATGTCCGCTGACACCTGATCCGCTCCGATCTGCTAGGAACAGACGGATGGAAGCCCTATTTTCCATCCGCCTGGCGGATCGGATCGGATGAGCACGGACCATAGAGGAGAATGGAGCTCTGACAGGTCAGTCTCTGCACGTGCAGAGATTGTCCTGTCATCCGTCGGTTCAGCGGGGATCAACGGATGGATCCCCACTGAGCAGCGGAGCCCGTCAAAACGGGCTCCGCATGTGTGAAAGGACCCTAAAGCTCTTATTGGATTCCAGTGATTGGGTTCAGAACTGTTATAAAATATAAGCCTGCTAGGAACTTTTCCCTGTGGCAATGGAAGGATTCCCTACAGGCTCGTTTACATTTGCTCTTGGGGGAGGCAAAACCCTCCAGTTGAGCTGTGTTTTTACCGCCTCCTGACCTCTCACCCTTTAGTTGCAGAGGCGGTGGCCAGGGGGTGTACACATACCATGCTTTACAGCCACCGCAGGAATTATATCCCATGCCACGTTTGTTGGGTACTACCGCCCGCTGAGTGTGGCCAATTCAAATGAATAGGACCATGCAACCTGTTAGTCCAACATTTAGGGTGTTGATACAGGCAGTGACAGCATCCGAGAGGGAAGTGTAAACGAGCCCTACCTTTGGCATAAACCCTTTTTAAACCAGACCTGCAGCTTTAGACTCTAACTAAAGCCATTACTGTACTGTATATTCAGATATAATAGTGCTAAAAGGCCAAGAAATATTTTGTGAAGGGGCAGTGGTGGAACTATCAGGGTAACACTTGTGACCAGGCCCTGGAGTTCCGCCTTCATGGGAGAGCCCCAACATGGCCAGATGCAGAACATTTTCCTCCAGTGCAACCAGCCTGGCCCCCCAGGATGGAGGCATGCAAGTTCCAGCTGGCTGCAGGTGCTCTGCTCTTAGACAGCGCTCCCAGGCAGTGAGGATTCCGGTGCCGGCTAAGCGCTGCCTGTGCTCTGTCTGCCCCCTTCTCCCCGCTCCTCCCCCTCACAGTGGGAGGAATATGGCTAGAGCATTAGAGCTGAGCCACTCCCCCTTCCAGCTCCGCCCCCAAACACTGCCTCCCCTGCTTGACTTCCTGGCTTGCAGTGGCTCCCAGTCCTGCCGGTAAGGCAATCTAATGGGGGTCTTTAGGGGCCACGGTGTGCTGATATAAGGGGGGTCTCTCTGATGTAATGGAGGGCTCAAAAGTGGGGGGGGGTGTGATATAAGGGGATTCTGAGCTTATGGGGGGGGTATCTGGGGGGAGAGGGGGGCTGACTGCTGATCTAATGGTTTGTGACCAATCGTTAGATCACCAGTCAGCACCCTCCCCCCTTAGAGACCCCATTAGATAAGAGTCTCCAGTCAGCACCCTCACTTAGAGCCCTCCATTACATCAGAGTCACCTTATATTGGCACCTCCCCTTACAGACCCCCATTAGAGCAGAGTTCCCTTATATGAGTTATCTCTCTTAGAGACCAACAGTTGCTCTCTAAGTGTGGTTGCTGATATAAGGGGCCTCTAATCTAAAAAAAAAAAAAATGAATATGATTTGTGTTCCCACACATCAGAAAAAAATTAAAGAATAATTGCAAATGATGATGGAACCCCCCCCAGGGCAATCCAAGTATTAAAACACTCCAATCGTATTCAAACATATACAGTATCTCACAAAAGTGAGTACACCCCTCACATTTTTGTACATATTTTATTATATCTTTTCATGTGAGAACACTGTGTGTTGAGTTATTTTGAGGGGACAGCAAATTTACACTGTTATACAAGCTGTACACTCACTACTTTACATTGTGGCAAAGTGTCATTTCTTCAGTGTTGTCACATGAAAAGATATAATAAAATATTTACAAAAATGTGCATACAATCGTATATGAAAACCTATAATGTTTTATTAAAAAGAAACGGCCTCATGACCAATAAAAATAACTTGAACTTGTTGTATAATAGATTATTCAACTGTGACATGTTTGCCTAGTAGTAGACTGTATGGTGGAAATAAGTCTTAATGAGTCAACGTGTTTCCCATTTCAGCTTCTTCAGGACGCATGAGAAAACTAGCAGTGATAACTGAGCACACAAAGAAAAAGAAAAAGAAAAACAATAAATATATAGTGGGTTATACATACTGTATATATGTGTACCACAAAGTACCAAAAAATCTGAATCAAGCCCTGCTATACACTGTTTAACCACTTCAATATTGGGCACTCCCCAATATTGGGCACTCCCCCCCCCCCCCCTTCCTGCACAGGGCAATTTTCAGATTTCAGTACTGTCACCCTTTGAATGACAATTGTGTAGTCATGCAACACTGTACCCCAAAAAAATTTTTTATAATTTTTTCCCCACAAATAAAGCTTTCTTCTGGTGGTATTTGATCACCACTTGGGTTTTTATTTTTTGCCCTCCAAATAAAAAAGCCTGAAAATTTTGAAAAAAAAAAAAAGTTTTCTCCTTCACTGATGAGGCGGCACTGATGGGCACTGATGATGAGGCACTTGTATGCAGCACTGATGGGACTGATAGACGGCACTGATGAGCAGTATTAATGGACACTGATAGGTGGCACTGATGGGCACAGATAGGTGTCACTAATGGGCACTCATAGGCGGCACTGATGTGCATGGATAGGTGGCACTGATGGGCACTGATATTCAGCACTGATTGGCACTGATAGGTGACACTGATGGGCACTCATAGGCAGCACTGATAAGTGCACTGGTGGGTGCTTATAGGTGGCACTGATGATGAGGCACTTGTATGCAGCACTGATGGGCACTGATAGACGGCACTGATGAGCAGTATGAATGGACACTGATAGGTGGCACCTATATGCAGCACTGATGGGCACAGATAGGTGTCACTGATGGGCACTCATAGGCGGCACTGATGTGCATGGATAGGTGGCACTGATGGGCACTGATATTCAGCACTGATGGGCACTGATAGGTGACACTGATGGGCACTCATAGGCAGCACTGATAGGTGGCACTGGTGGGTGCTTATAGGTGGCACTGATGGGTGGCACTGTTGGTCACTGAGAGGCACTGATGGGCGGCTCTGATAGGCAGCACTGATCAGGAGGCACTCCCAGATAGGCATCACTGATGGGCACAGAGTGCCATCCTAATGGGCACTGATTGGCATTCCTGGTGGGCTCACCTGGTGATCTCCAGTGGGCATTCCTGGTGGTCTTCAGTGGGCATCCCTGGTGGTTTCCAGTGGACATCCTTGATGGGTCTGCACTGATAATCAATGCGCTGATTGTGAGCGCAGACCCTCCCTGTCAGATGATCGGCTCGCTTCTACTCACGCCTGCCAGTGGGAGTATAAGAAAAGCCGATATACAGCTCTTCCTATTTACACTGTGATCAGTTGTAATTGGACACAGCTGATCACATGGTAAAGAGCCTATGTCAGAGACCCTTTACCTAGATCGGAGATTCGGTGTGTCAGGCTGACACACCACACCACTGATCACCGTGCTGCGCTAGTCTCTTATCCTGCTGGATGTCATATGATGCCCAGTCAGGATAATAAAACCACCTTGCGTCTGTCATATGATATAGCAATATGGCATGTGGGAAGTGGTTAATTACCAGGTAATTTTTTGTGATACGGCACTGCATTAATTTAACTGAAAATTGCGCGGTCATGCGACGTTGTACCCAAATAAAATTGATGTCCTTTTTTTCCCCACAAATAGAGCTTTCTTTTGGGGGTATTTAATCATGTGCGCCATAAGCAAAAAAAAGCAATAATTTAGAAAATAAAAACTAATATTTTTTACTTTCTGCTACAAAAAAATCCAATAGAAACATGTAAAAAATCTAATTTCTTCTTCAGTTGAGGTCAATATGTATTTTGCTACATATTTTTGGTAAAAAAAAAATCCCAATTAGCGAATATTGACTTGTTTGCACAAAAGTTATACCGTCTACAAACTATGGGATAGATTTATGGCATTTTTAGTTTTTTTTACTAGTAGTGGTGGTGAGCAGCGATTTTTAGCAGGACTGCAACATTGCGGCAGACAAATCTGACACTAAGTGACATTTTTTGGAGACCAGTGACACCAATGCAGTGATCAGTGCTAAAAAAAAATGCACTGACACTGTATAACTGACACTGGCAGGGTAGGGGTTAACATCGGGGGTGATCAAAGGGTTAAATGTGTGTTCCTGGCAGTGTTTTCTCACTGTGTGGGGGATGGATGTACTTGGAATCATAAATCTCTCTGTCGATCAAGGGTGTCTGGCAGTCATCGTGGCTGCCAGGCCCGCTGATTGGCTCCCGCTGTGTCCAATCACAGTGGGAGCGGGTCACTGGCGGCGCGCACGCGCCCCAGACCAGATCGTGCAAACAATGTATGGTTACGTTTTTTCACGCAGCCGGCCGGCCCTGCCGCAGTATATGTGCATTAGGCGGTCCGGAAGTAGTTAAGATAAAAGACCTTCTGCCTTTAGAACCACTTTAAAACTTTTTATCTGCAAGGGGAGATGCACTTGAAGCTGGTGTCTATTGGAAAGGGGTGGCAGGACAGTTCATGCAAATGAGGCACTTTTTCTGCGCTTATTGCAATCTCTATTATTGTCATTTGCAATGATGGGGGGCAAAGCTGCTACTTTGCTTAGGGCATTACTCTGCCTTCATCTGTCTGTGTGTACCAGTCACGTCTTTGCAAATTACACACGAGAATCAGTGGTGGCCCGTCCATAGAGGGCACACAGGCGCTGCCCCCTCTATCCATGCGTCCATCCCCCTGATCTACATATCAGGGCACTGGACTATGGATTATGGACATTACCTTTGTCTTCTATGTTCATCATGCATTGTTGCTGTACATGATTATTTGCTTGTTTTCGATGACTATATCTTTTTGTCATGACATGGCAGCATGTATGTTTTACAGTGACGGTAGTGATCTCTCTTTATATGTATTGAGACACCTTGGAAGACATTACGGGACTTTAAGAGAGAAAAGAAGAACATTTCATTCACTAGTCACATTGATCATCACCACACCTGAATTGCATTATCCAATTTTTATTTGCTGTGTTTTTTTGTATATATGTACCAGTGTTTCTTGTCTCCTCTATGTTGTGACAAAGCACGTTTATTGTGTGAAACGCGTCACCTTTCCTGTGCCTTTGTAAGTTGTTTTTATGACCTTCTATTAATACATTTTCATTGCATTGAGTTTGGGTGTGCATGATATGATATAAATGAAGTTTACCGAGTGTTCCGAATAACGAACCAAAATTTGTCCGAATTCGAATCCAATTTTACATCTGAATTCAAATTTGAACTGTAAACATATTTCTGAAATCAAAGACTTGGTGTGTTATTAGAGTACCATTTCGAAATAATGCTGTTTTTTTTAACCATTTGCTGACTGTGTAATGTAATTACACGGCCACAAGTGGCATCCATTGTTCTGGGAGGACGTACTATAACGTCCTCCCAGAATCGCGCTCCCACGGACCCCCTGGGGTGCGCACACGGGAATCTCTGTGCTCGCCGGGTTCACGGGACCCAGCGGTTCACGGATCGCTGTAAAGGGCCATTGGCAGTGGCCCTTTACCACGTGATCACAATGTAAACACTGCAGGGTCATCGAGAGTGTCAGCTCTCTCATCTCCTCACACCGATCCAGTTTGTGAGGAGAAGAGAGAGATCGATGCCCTGCAGTGACAATCTGTGAGTTTTTTTGCATTATACTGTGCCCAGCAGTGACCAGCAGTGCCCAGCTGTGCCCAGCAGTGACCAGCAGAGTTCAAGTTCTGCTGCTAGTGTCCCATCTGTGCCACATCTGTGCCCCCACAGTGCCACCACAGTGCCCTACAGTTCCATCAGTGCCACTAAAGTGCCCTACAGTGCCACCAGTGCCATTACAGCGCTCATCTGTGCCACCAGAGTGCCCATCTGTGCCACCAGAGTGCCCATCAGTGCCACCAGAGTGCCACCTGTGCCCATCAGTGCCACCTGTGCCCATCAGTGCCACTACAGCGCTCATCTGTGCAATCAGTGCCACACCAGTGATCATCAGTGCCACACCAGTGATCATCTGTGCCACCTGTGCCACTACAGTGGTCAGCCAAACTACAGTACTCATCTGTGCCATCAGAGTGTCCATCAGTGCCACTATAGTGCCACCTGTGCCCACCAGTGCCACCTGTGCCCATCAGTGCCACCAGTGCCCATCAGTGCCACCGGTGCCCATCAGTGCTACCTGTGCTAATCAGTGCCACTACAGTGCTTAGCTGTGCCATCAGTGCTACCTGTGCTAATCAGTGCCACTACAGTGCTTATCTGTGCCTTCAGTGTCACCACAGTGCCCCACGTGCCCATCAGTGCCACACCAATGCCACCTGTGCCTTTATTGCCATTAACGTGCTCATCAGTGCTACTACAGTACTCATCAGTGCTACATTAGTGTAACTACAGTAATCATCTTTGCCATCAGTATCAAATCAGCTCCACCAGCGTGTCCATCAGTAATACCTGTGCCCACCAGTGCCACCTGTGCTCAGTGCCACCTGTGCCCATCAGTGCCACCTGTGCCCATCAGTACTGATCAGCTGCGCAGCGCTTTACAATATGAGGGCAGACAGTACAGTTACAATACAATACAGGAGGAATCGGAGGGCCCTACTCATGGCTATGTGCATGGATTATCACATTCTGCATGCCAGTCCAATTCGGGTAGGTTGAGGAAAGATCTGGTGACCTACCTCTTCAAATAAAAAATGGCATGAAAATTCCCTGGAAAAAGCCTTTAACCACTTGCCGACCGCCGATCGGCATCTGACGGCGGCAAAGTGGTTAGTTCCCGCAAAACGCCGTCATACGACGGCGGCGGCTGCGGGATCGAGCTTAATGAGCGCGCGCGCGCCGCCGGAGGCGCGCCCGCGCGCTCACTGTGTTTGGGGAGGGCCAGGGAGCGGGTGCGGCGGCTTCGATTGCCGCCGGCTACCCGCGATGGCCCCCCCGAGCGGAGGAACGGAGGTCCGTGTATGTAAACACGGACCTCCGCTCTGTTCGAAGGGGGAAGGGCTGTGATCACAGCCTTCCTGTATATGAAGGCTGTGACCACTTCCCTTCCCCAGATAGTGCAGTCCCCCTACAGTTAAAACACGCCCAGGGAATATATTTAACCCTTAGAGCGCCCCCTGTAGGTTAACCCCTTCACTGCCAATGACATTTACACAGTAATCAGTGCATTTTTATAGCACTGATCGCTGTATAAATGCCAATGGTCCCAAAAAAGTGTCAAAATGTTCTGACATGTCCGCCCTAATATCGCAGTACCGCTAAAAATCGCAGATCGCCACCATTACTAGTAAAAAAAAAAAAAAAACCCCAAAAATGAATTCTCATCATCCGTAAACGCGACCACTTTTGCGCAAACCAATCAATAAACGCCGATTGCGATTTTTTTTATCGCAAATATGAGGAAGAATATAAATCGGCCAAAAACGGTGAAAAAAATGTTTTTTTATATTTTTTTTTTTATTTGTATTCTAGGAAAAAGTAAGAAATTTGGGTTTTTTTGCAAAATTTTCACTCTTCTTTTGTTTATAGCGGCGATCAGAAATGACGCAGAGGTGATCAAATACCACCAAAAGAAAGCTCTGTTTGTGGGAAAAAAAGGACGCAAGTTTAGTTTGGGTACAACGTCACACGACCGCGCAATTGTCAGTTAAAGCGACGCAGTGCCGAATCGCAAAAAGGGCTCCGGTCCTAAAGCTGGAAATCCTTCCGGGGCTGAAGTGGTTAAGCATATAAGACATGGTGCCAAAAAAGATCACAGGAGTTGGATATGGCTGAGTAGATGCATACAAGGTGCATACACACATTTAGTAGATGGTATTGTGCTCTCCATGCCAGCAATGGTTTCTGCAGAGGCATTGGAAGCTCTGACATTTATTTATTTTTCTGTATTTTTCTTTCCCGGCTTTCCTGCCGATCACAGGAACTCTGTTCCTTCCTGTTTTCTTTTTATACTCCAGCACAACGCACAGCTCCAAACTGGAAAGAGACGTAGAATGGCTACAGATGGCTCAAGGAGAACAAAGGTTAGACATCTTCCTGTCCTCTATCAACTTTTGTGCCACCAGGACCTTCCGCTGTCCCTTCCACCCAGAGGATTGTGCCTCACACGTGGCAAAGGCTTTGTTCTCCCTTTGTCCACAAAAAGGGATGATTGGCCATTGATTTCTGAATGTGCTAAAAAAAATCTCTGTGTATTAACCCCTTCCAATCCGGGCCAATTCTGACATTCCTTTCCTATATGTAATAAATACTGTATCTTTTCTTGCTAGAAAACTACTTAGAACCCCTAAACATCATACATTTTTTTAAGCAGAGGCCCTAGAGAATAAAATAGTGGGTGTAGCATATTTTGATGTCACACAATATTTGCACAGTGGTTTTTTAAACAAAATTATTTGGAAAAAATACACTTAATTGAAGTTTAACCACTTGCTTACTGCTTACTACTTAAACCTCCTTCCTGCCCAGACCAATTTTCAGCTTGCAGCGCTGTCGGTCTTTGAATGACAATTGCGCTGTCATGCAGCGCTGTACCCAAGTGAAATTTTTATAATTTTTTTTCCACACATAGAGTTTTTTTGGGGGTATTTAATCACCACTGGGGTTTTTCTTTTTTTGCTAAATAACAAACAAAAAAAAAAACAGTTTCATAGTTTGTTATAAAATTTTGAAAACTGACAATTTTTCTCCTTAATTGATGTGCGTTGATGAGGCTGCACTGATGGGCACTGATATGCTGCACTGATGGGCACTGATAAGCCAGCACTTATGGGCACTGATAGGTGGCACTGATGGGCACTGAGAGGTGGCACTGATGGTTGGCACTAATGTGCGACACTAATGGGCACTGCTCGGTGGCACTGATGGGCACTGGTAGGTGACACTAATAGGCAGCACTGATTGGTAGCACTGATGGGAATTTATTGGCAGCACTGGTGGGCATTGATAGGTGGCACTGTTGGGCAAAGGTAGGTGGCACTGTGGGCACTGGTAGTTGGCACTGTGGGTACTGGTAGGTGGCACTGGTGGGTACTGATAGGCAGCACCGGCAGGTGCTCGGCTTTTTTTCCCCTAACGCTGACAGCGTGAAGGAAAAAAAACAAAACGGTTACCGATCTTCTGTTTACATCACATGATTAGCTGTCATTGGCTGACAGCTGATCACGTGGTAAGGGGCTGGGATCGGCCCCTTACTCCGATCTGTGATCAGCCAAGTCTCATAGACGCGGTGATCACAGAGCGTGCACAGGCCCCGCAGGGGGCGCGCAAGCAGCTCATGCACGGGAGGACGTCTATTGATGCCCTCCCAGCAATTAAGGCCCGCGTTGTTTCCATCATTCGGCTATAGCGCGGAAGTGAAGAGGTTAACGCACAAAATCACAATATGATACCCTAATATTTAGTAAAATATAAAATATGAGGTTAGGCTGAGTAAATAGATACATGTCAAGCTTTAAAATTGTGTATGCCTGTGGAATGGCACCAAACTACAGTACCTAAAAATCTCCATAGGTGACAATTTAAAAGCCTTTACAGGTTACCAACTTAGAGTTACACAGAGGGCCTGGAGCTGGAATTATTGCTCTCACTCTGGCGTTTGCAGCGATGCCATTCTCCAAAGTCCTTTCTTTCCTTTAGCAAACAACGGTGCTTTTTACCAGGAACAGCATTTGCATTCAAAAGCAAGTGATATATGGAATGTAATTTGGGCAGTTCAGGAGGGTTTGGCTGAATGTCAGTGCTTGTATAGGCAGGGTGATTCTACAGACGTTGATCTACTGATCAAATTCTCTATTACCGCTCTGTTGGATTTTCTGCCGCTCAATCAGTGCTGCCGGCTATATCCAGCAGTGTTGATCAGTGTATTCTGACAGCCTTGTATTATATCTATGTGTCATTAGACTCCTGAGAAATAAAATTATGTTTGCAAAACAACATTACAAAATAAGTCTAGTGCACCCCCTCCCCCAAAAAATGCATGGGTTACTATGTTAATCTAGGTAATAAGTAATGACAACATGTTGGCAGAATAGGTCCATGGCAGAACTCTTCATATTACTGAGGTCCTTGATGGGGAATGAGATCTGAATCCATCCATGACTCTGCACACACAGGATTCTCCGAGCCGCACATGGGAGAAAACATCCCTCTTACAAACAACACTTTGGTGCCGGTTTACACAGAGCATTTCCTTATTTTGTTTTACGGAGGAAATCTGGAAATGTAAAAACAAACAGTTAAAAAAAAAATAGCTGCTCGCTGCATTTAGAAATAAATAACATGGAAATAGAGGAAAATGAAAACCTAACTTCTTACAAATGGAGAAAAGGAGAACAAAAATAGAAATATTGCCCACAGCAACCAATCAGAATTCCTGTATAACTTTCTTCATGAAAGGGAAGATAAATTCTGATTGGCTGCCACAGATAATGCATTTCATGCTCAATCTTTTTCTCCTATCGTTCACTGACAGACGCAGCTCTCCATTACGTGTGGCAACGCTGTATCTTGGCCTAGGCCAACAAGGCCCAGGCCTAGGGCGGCACTTGGCAGGGGGGCAGCATTAAAAGAGTCCCAGCCGGCTTGCACTTTTAGTGCTGCCGGTATGATAATACAGGCAGGGCTGCCATCAGAGGGGGACAGCCCATACATATGTGGGGGTCTGGGCATTCCAAAGGGCCCAGGCAGCAGACCCCAACCAATGAGTTGTTGTGCGGGCAGCCAGCGTTCTGTGGCTATAGGGGGGGGCACGTCTGCGACTGGGTGGCTACCCATGGTGCTCGTCCGGAGTGGTGAGTGAGAGTTCCCCTCTTCCCCCCTTTTCAGGGACCGACGAAAAAAATATATATATTTTTGTCTGGGTAGCCACTGGCAGGGGCGCGTGGAGCTCCTGCCCCCCACCCCCGCACCGCACCCCATCCCTCTGCGCCGTCATTTTCGTTTTCGCCGCCATGCGGCGATCGTCTGCAGCAATTTTGCCGTAGCCACAGACATATCTGGCCTATGGGGCTTTCCCTCTGGCGCTCAGAGCGGCCATTTGCGGTACTGCAAGTCTCTGTACAGGGGGTTTCGGCCTCTAGTGTCTAACGGCGGCCATTTTGACCACATGTCTCTGCAAAAACGTGTGTACAGCGTTTTCCCTTCTCTGTGGAGCAGTGGTGATCGGACGGCGCGGCTCTTCTGATGATCCTACGGGGTTACTGGCAGCAAAAAACAGCAAGTAACAGCTGGGCTCCCCTGTGGGTGCTGGTGGCGGCGGGTGCAGTCCTCCTGGGTTCCCTGGTGCACTGTGGGGCGGTGGTGTGCGGCAGTGTGGGGGCGCCTCATCCTCTTTAGTACCACGGTGTGTCACTGAGGGGGGTCTGGGGGCAATAGCAATGGCAGATTACACTGCTGAACCTGCAGAGGAGGCATCAGCGGCGGCGCAATCTGCACAAGGGGCTTTTTTGGACCAGCTACGAGCGGTCTTTAGTGAATTTCTTCCCCGGGGTGGAGGTCGCCCAGCAGGCCTCCAAGAAGCGCCCCCCCTCCCTTATTTATCGAGGGAGGATTCTGATCCGGAAGTGGCCTCAGGGGTCTCAGGGACCCCAGTGGACCTATCTGATGGGGAACTGGGCCCATCGGACGGTGAAGAGGATCAAGGGGCGGCGGCTGCGCGCGAAAAAGCTTTGGTCGCCGCCATTATCACTGGCATTCGCACTACGCTGCGATTGAGCCAGGGTGGTAAATCGCAGACTTCTGCGTATGTGTGTGGGTCCTCTAGGCCCCCTAGGGCCCCCAAGGCTTACCCCTACGATCAATTTTTTGATTGTTTGCTTTACCGTGCATGGCAACGTCCGCAGCTTTCCTTTTCGCTGTCAAAACGGTTCGCTGCTCGCTATCCCTTTGAGGAAAGCGTTTTGAAAAAATGGGAATCGCCTGTGGTGGACCCACCGATAGCCCGCCTTAGTAAGGCGACGACTATTCCTCTGGAAGGGTCTCCTTCTTTCTAGTACCCCGCTGAAAAACAGAGGCGCTTTTGAAGTCGTGGCGGCTCAACATCTGTCTGAGCGTATGGCAGAGCTTCAGTCCGATCTGGAATGCGGCCGCCTGATGGATGCTCCGCAGAGGGCTGAGTTTTTGCTCCAAGGGTTCAAGTACCTTTGTGATGCGGCCGTTGATTTATTGCCGATGTTATCCAGGATAGCGATTTTTGCCGTTATCCTCAGAAGGATACTTTGGTTGCGTTCTTGGTCTGGCGACCATGCTTCCAAAAAATGTCTTGCTGACCTCCCTTTTCAGGGTGGACGTCTATTTGGTCCACGTTTGGATGAGATCATAAAAGACTTTACGGGAGGTAAGAGTACCTTTCTTCCGGAGCCCCGGAGGCGCGAGTTTCGCCGTAGACAGGGGCCCCCTCCCTCAGGTCAGAAGAGGTTTTTTCGCGCTCCGAGCGCAACAGGTAAGGGGACCCGTCCTGGTAAGGTCGCTGCAGGGGCCGGTAAGCGGCAGTGGCAGCGCAAAACCGAAAAGGCGGAAGACAAGTCCTCCTCAGGCTGATGGGTTGCCCCCACCCGGGTTTCGGGTGGGGGGACGTCTTCTAGGGTTCGCAGACCGGTGGTTGGCTCACATTCCCGATCGTTGGGTCCGGGAAGTGGTGTCAGCCGGGTACAGGATAGAGTTCAGTTCTCTACCCCCAGACAGGTTCTTCCCATCAACCTTAGGGCTCCCGCAGGATCGCCGGGAGGCCCTTTTTGGGGCTGTTCAAGCACTTCAGACCAGGGAGTGATTGTGCCAGTGCCTCCAGAAGAGAGGTTTCAATGTTTTTACTCGAATCTGTTAGTGATCCCCAAAAAGGGGGGGGTTCGGCCAGTACTGGACCTAAAGGCCCTGAACCGGTATGTCAGGGCGCGGAAGTTCCGGATGGAATCTATCCGCTCGGTTGTGGCCGCCCTCCATCAGGGGGAGTTTCTGGCGTCCCTGGACCTCAGGGATGCATACCTCCATGTACCCATTTGTCCACGGCATCAGCGCTTCCTGCGCTTTGCAGTGGGAGACCTCCATTTTCAATTCGTGGTACTCCCCTTCGGTCTGGCCTCAGCCCCCCGAGTTTTCACAAAACTGCTAGCCCCGGTGTTGGCGTTGCTGCGACAGAGAGGCATTGCGGTAGTAGCCTACCTAGACGAACTGCTCCTGCGAGCGGAGTCCGCCTCGGCTCTGGAGGAGAATGTGAGGATCACAATGACCTCGCTGCAGGATTTCGGCTAGTTACTCAACCTGCAGAAATGGTTGGTGTCACCAACCAGTCGCCTGGAGTACCTGGGTCTGATATTGGACACAGTGCAGGCGAAGGTGTTCCTTCCTCCAGCCAAGTTGCTGTCTCTGCAGTCGGCACCGTCGGTCTTCGTTACGATTCTGTATGCGGGTACTGGGGCTCATGGTCTCGTCTTTCGAGGCGATACCATTTGCCCAGAGTCACACTCGTCTCCTTCAGCGAGCAATTCTGGCTCGGTGGGACAGGTCACCTCGGTCCTTGGACCTTCTGATTCGTCTGAGCTCACAGACCAGGGCGTCTCTGACCTGGTGGCTTTGGGACTTGGCCCTGACTCAGGGGAAGTCATTCCTGCCCCTCCAGTGGGTGATCATCACCACGGATGCCAGTCTTTCAGGCTGGGGAGGGATCCTGGGGCAGCTGTCTGCCCAGGGCCGTTGGTCGGCACAGGAGGCTCGCCTCCCCATCAATGTACTGGAGCTGAGAGCAATCAGATTGTGCCTTTCTCACTGGGCAGTGAGATTGCAGGACCGTCTGGTCTGAATTCAGTCGGACAATGCCACAGCAGTGGCGTATGTGAACCATCAGGGCGGCACAAGAAGTCCAGCAGCTGCGGCGGAGGCAGCTCTGATACTGCGTTGGGCGGAATGTCACGTTGCGGCAATCTCCGCCATTTGCATTCCAGGTGTGGAGAACTGGCAGGCGGATTTTCTCAGTCGCCAGACGCTGGACCAGGGAGAGTGGTCACTCCACCTGGAGGTGTTCAACCAGATTTGCCGCAGATGGGGGACGCCGGACGTGGATCTCATGGCGTCTCGGTTCAATCACAAGGTGGAGACCTTTTGTGTCCAGAACGAAGGATCCGTTGGCTCTGGTGGCCCCCTGGGGCCGTTACTGACTTCTGTATGCCTTCCCTCCGATAAAACTGTTACCGCGATTGATCCGCAGGATAGTGATGGAGGGAATACCAATAATCCTCGTGGCTCCAGATTGGCCTCGGCGCACTTGGTATGTCGACTTGGTGCAAATGGTGGCAGACGCCCCCTGGCGGCTCCCGCTGAGAGACGATCTTCTGTCTCAGGGGCCCATCTTGCACTCTGCTTTACCCTCGCTGGCTTTGACGGCTTGGCTATTGAGTCCCAGGTGCTAAGAGACAGGGGAGTCGCTGACTCAGTGATCCCTACATTGTTGAGGGCTCGCAAGTGTACTTCTCGCAAGATTTACCACTGCATCTGGAAGGCTTATATAGCTTGGTGTGAGGCGGAGGGTCATAACCCTCGCTCTTATGTGGTATCCAGGGTCCTAACTTTTTTGCAGCAGGGCCTGAACAAAAAACTGGCTTTGAGCACTCTCAAGGGTCAGATATCGGCTCTGGCAGTTCTTTTCCAGAGACCATTGGCATCACACTCATTGATTCGTACCTTTGTTCAAGGTGTACGACATGTGGCGCCTCGGGTGAAGGTTCCGTTGGCTCCGTGGGATCTGAATTTGGTGCTTTCTGTACTTCAGAAACCGTCTTATGAGAAAATCAGGGAGATTTCCTTACAACTGCTCTTGCAGAAGGTGGCTTTCCTAGTAGCCATCACCTCCGCCAGACAGGTGTCTGAATTAGCAGCACTCTCGTGCAAGTCTCCCTACTTGGTCCTGCATAAGGATAAGGCGGTCTTGCGACCCTCTCCTTCCTTTCTTCCGAAAGTGGTTTCTTCCTTTCACATTAATGAAGATATTGTCCTTCCTTCATTGTGCCCTCGTCCATAGCACCCGAAAGAAATTGAATTGCATGCTTTATACGTAGTGAGGGCCTTAAGAGTGTATTTGTCTGCTACAGCTTCTTTTCGAAAAGCTGACGCTCTGTTTGTGTTGCCTGAGGGTCCGCGCAAAGGTTTGGCGGCCTCTTTGGCTACGATCTCTCGTTGGATCAGACAGACTGTGACCCATGCGTATTCTGTTCGGGGCAAGGTTCCTCCTTTTCCAGTCACAGCTCATTCTACCCGGGCTGTTAGCTCTTCCTGGGCTTTCAGACACCAGGCCTCGGTGTCACAGGTGTGCAAGGTGGCCACTTGGGCCTCGGTTCACACTTTCACTAAGTTTTACAAAGTTGATGTGTTTGCATCTTCGGATGCTGCTTTTGGCCGCAAAGTTTTGCAGGCGGCAGTGTAGGCGCGTCTGGCGCCTCCTTAGAGGTTCTGTTGGGTACTGTTGTTAGCGTTTATCCACCCCTCTTTTTGACACAGCTTGGGGACATAACCACACGTAATGGAGAGCTGTGTCTGTCAGTGAACGATAAACGTAAAATCCTTTTCTCCGAGTTCACTGACAGATGCAGCACTCACCCCTCTGTGCTCTGTTCTTGTACGGCTTGTGTACGAACTGATGAGCTATGCTATGGAGGAGGTTTATGTGGGAAGAGAGGACGGCCCCATGGGAGGGGTCAGCTGTTTCTTTTCCCTTCCTAGTTAACTCCTAGTTGGACAAGCATTAACCCCACACGTAATGGAGAGCTGCGTCTGTCACTGAACTCGGAGACAAGGATTTTACGGTAAGTTTTAATAAAATCCCTTTTTTTCCCCGGTTGTAATTTGTTATTCCTGAGTGCTTTTTCAGGTCATTTTTTTTCATTTGAAGTGAAAACAAATATATAACACTTCCAGAGGTTTTGTCTGATGGGGGTTGCGCACACATACACACACACACACATATAGGGGTGACACTAGGGCTGCTTTAATACTTATATTAAAATGTCATATTTAATAGCCACAAAGGATCTTAATCCACTGTGTGTGCACCAAAGACCCTTACAAACCCAGATATGATCTGGTAAAAGTAGCCGTAACATCATCGCTGTGCTTTGCATAGCCTGTGCAGAGAGCAGTACTGTGGGAGGGGCCCAGCAGGCTCCACCCACTACAGACTGCCTGCAGAAAACTACAGGAGGGAGCAGAGCAAGACCAGTCACCCTGCACAAGGAGAGAGAGCAGAGCTGTGGGAGGGGCCCAACAGGCTATAGCAACCTACAGGAGGGGGCGGATATAAGACCAGTCTCCCTGCACAAGAGAGAGCAGAAGTGAGCAGACTTTTTTACAGAATGCTTCCGTATCACAAATAAGCATCATAATTTGCCTAATAGGTTTATTTCCTAGGGTGGTTGATGAATAATCTACCAACAGTGGTAGTGAAACAGTCAACAGTAAAACGCTTCAAACATGCTTGGGATAAACATAAATGTATAGTCAGACAATGAGGTTAATGATAAAACAAAAAGAAAAAAAAGAAAGTCTTTTTCTGCAGTCACTTTTCTATGTTTCTGTTTCTATGATTGTCAGCTCCATCTAGTGGTCATAATGCCTTATTTTCCTGAAATACCTAAATTGGGGAAATACCACATTATGGCATCTAGATGGCGCTGACGATCCCAGGAAATAAACAAGATTCCAGGAAGATAAACACGACTCTTTTATTTAGACAACAGTTGTTTATCTCAGAGTTCAGCTTTAAGGCAGCACCTACCAGTATAGGACTTTCATTCCTAGATGTCTTTGAGGTTTACTGATATGTGAAAAGTAGGCTGTCCTGGTGGATCTCCTTGTTTAGTGAGTGGGAGGCTCATCATCACAAAGCATTCAGAAAGCTCCAGGAAACTTCCTCTGCGTGTGAGAGGTTGGTGTACATCCCTTGGAGTGACCTCAGCACAGCGATCCTCCACTTTCCCACACTCCTCATACAATGATAGGAAAGCATTATACAACCTGTGAACCTGCAGCAAGAGGATGGACAGTTAATGAACCATAGCTATTTCTCATTAAAGCTGTATTAAACCCAAAACTCTAAATATATTATAGCTTACCAATCATTAGATGTGGTGGCTGCATTTGTTTTCTTTTCTTTGGCTTTTTTCCCTTGTTTTCATCCGGTGACCTAGCCAGTAACACACCTCCTGTATTAGTGAGACTAGTGAGAAACACGCACAGGAAACGTACTGGAAATGCATCTGAAACACAGCAAAATAACGTAAAAAAAAATGCATACAGTGTTTACCGCAATTTTTGCTACAAAGCAGTGTTGAAAGGGCCCTAAGAATTGGTAAGCTATAATATAATAAATGTTGGCTTGTAGGTTTACTAGTGCTTTAACCGCTTGCCGACTGTATGTGCGCCCCAGACCCAGAAGTGCAGGATCACGTACTAGGTACCCGATCCTGCACAGGAGAGCCGCCTTGCTGCCATATATACAGTATATATATATATATAGGCAGCAAGGTGGCTCTCCTGTGCTGGATCAGGTACCTAGTACGTGATCCTGCACTTCTGGGTCTGGGGTGCACATGCGTGCCGCCGGTGACCCGCGCCTGCTGTGATTAGACACAGCAAGAGCTAATCTGCAGGTACCACTGACTTAATGTCGGCCGGCACCCGCCAATCATTAGGCAGAGAGCCAGAACGGTGATCTGTCTATGTAAACAAGGCAGATTGCCATTCTGTCAGTAGGTAAGGCTTTGATCCTGTGTTCTTGCAAAGCAGGAACACGGATCAATGCCTCCCTATAGTAAAAGCACCAACCACACAGTGAGAAAACACAACCTATGCACACATTTAACCCTTAGATCGCCCCTGATGTTAACCCCTTCCCAGCCAGTGTCCTTAGTACAGTGACAGTGCATATTTTTTAGCACTGATCACTATATTAGTGTCACTGGTCCATAAAAAGTGTTAGTATCAGAATGCCGGTTGCAATATCTTTGCTGATTGCCGCCATTACTAGTAAAAAATAAAAAACAAATTAAAATTCCATAAATATATCCCATAGTTTGTAGACTCTATAACTTTTGCACAAACCAATCAATATAGGCTTATTGTAAATTTTTTTTTTTTACCAAAAATATGTAGCAGAATACATATTGCGCTAAATTGATGAAGAAATTAAATTTTTTACATTTTTTTATTGGATGTTTTATAGCAGAAAGTAAATATTTTTTTTTTCAACATTGTCGCTCTTCTTTTGTTTATAGCGCAAAAAATAAAAACCACAGAGGTGATCAAATACCACAAAAAGCTCTATTTGTGGGCAAAAAGGGATTTTATTTGGGCACAACGTCGCACGTCCATGTAAGTGTCAGTTAAAGTAACAGTGCCGTACCGCAAAAAAATGGCCTGGTCATGAAGGGGGGTAAATATTCCAGAGGTCGAATGTTTAAAAAACAATGTAACATATTGCTGATACCGGTATAACATAAAAGTAATTTTTGATTATGCCTGGAGCTCCACTTTAACCACTTGCCAACCGCCGACCGCAGTCTGACGGCGACAAAGTGGCTCGATATTGCAAACCGCCGTCATATGACGGCGGCTGCGATATCTTTCACTGTGAGCGTGCGCGTGCCGCCGGAGGTGCACTCACTGTGTTCGGGGGAGGCCAGGGAGTGGGAAGGGCGGACTCAATCGCTGCCAGCTACCCGAGCTGCCCCCCCGCAATGAAAGAACGGAGGTCCGTGTAAGTAAACGTGGATCTCCGTTCTCATAGAGGGGGAAGGGCAATGATCACAGGCTTCCTGTATATGGAACCTGTGATCACTCCCTTCCCCCAGCCAGGGCAGCCCACACACAGTTAGAACACGCCCAGGGAACACAGTTAACCCTTAGAGCGCCCCCTGCAGGTTAACCCCTTCACTGCCAATGGCATTTACACAGTAATCAGTGCATTTTTATAGCACTGATCGCTGTATAAATGCCAGTGGCCCCAAAAAAGTGTCAAAATGGTCCGACATGTCCGCTGCAATATCGCAGTACCGCTAAAAATCGCAGATCGCCACCATCACTAGTAAAAAAATAAATAAAAACCCCAGAAATTAATTCTCATCATCCATAAACGCAACTTTTGCGCAAACCAATCAATAAATGGCAATTGCGATTTTTTTTTTACCAAAAATATGAGGAAGAATATAAATCCGCCAAAACCGATGGAAAAAAATGTTTTTTTTATATTTTTTTTGGATTTGTATTTTAGCAAAAAGTAAGAAATTTGGGTTTCCTTGCAAAATTATCGCTCTTCTTTTGTTTATAGCGGCGATCAGAAATGACGCAGCGGTGATCAAATACCACCAAAAGAAAGCTCTATTTGTGGGGGGAAAAAAGGATGCAAATTTCGTTTGGGTACAACGTCGCACGGCCACGCAATTGATAGTTAAAGCGACGCAACGCCGAATCGCAAAAAGTGCTCTGGTCCTAAAGTGTGAAATCCTTCCAGGGCTGAAGTGGTTAATATATAACTGAACTACAGAGAGTTTCCTCTTTTCCTGGAATTCCTCTCTCATGTTCTCTGTTATATCCGTAATAAATCAGAACATTATGACTCTGACAAATGATTCTCGTTAATTTTATTAAAAGCCATAAACTGCAAGATAAATATTTTTACAGGCGAATGAAATGTACACAGAGCCCAGGGAGGTGTCAGGGGGGATTTAACTGCCTGGTGAATATTCATAAAGAAAACAGAGCCTGACTGGTGAGAAATGATAAGGAGCGGCTGTATTACCCATAGCAACCAATCAGATTTCAGTCGTAATTTTATTACAGTTGATTAAAAAAAAATAAGACTTTTTAAGGCCACTGACTACTATTCCTTTATATTGGCTTTTGACATTTACAAATGCAGCAATTTAGAAACTGGAAGAAAGGTTTAACACTGGGAAACACCCTTTGAAAGCCAAATACTGCGTTTTATATATAACTATAGAGATCAGACCAAAATGAGGGACAAATGAGGAGGAAAGAGGGAGAGAGGGACTTTTTTTCCAGATCAGGGACAATCCCTCCAAATCAGGGACAGTTGGAAGCTATAGAAGTGGGGTGAATGGCGCTGGCTGTCATGCCACCTGGAAGACTGAGACTGACCTCTTATGGCAGAGAAGAAGTACTGCAGGAGACAGCTCCAGATTAAAAGTAAGTATTGCAGCAAAAGCTTTTTTTAACAGGTTCAAAGCAGAAAATCATAAAACATAAACTAATGATTTGATTTACCTATGATTGGCTGTCATCAAAGACAGCTGGCTTTCTTCTTTGTGTAAATAAAAAAAAATGGTTACAGGGAAGTTGTCTTGAAAATCATTATGTGGACATATGAGAATCCCCTATTAAGGACCAGCTGCTTACAGAGCGCTTCCCAGAAGTATTGCGCTGACTTCATACACGCCAGCAGTTGGCACAATGCTTCAGCGCAGACTGCTGGGTCTGGTAGGTAATGATGCTGTAGGACCCCTTGTTGTCTATGGCTCCTCTGAAAAGGTCCCCTTAGGGGAATTAGCAAAGCAGTTTTAAAACAAGAATGCCGGTCTCACACTCCCTTATTACCCATCATAGCAATTACAGAAATATAAAATACATTGTAATGCCAGTGAGAACAGTAACTATAGATTGATGATTTGTAAACATTGCTGCCAATTGTGTTTGCTGTCAGAATTATTGGTCGCTGTTAAGCAGAGTATTGATTAATTGTGAGGTCACAGCATGGAAAAGAATCAATAACTACCACCATCACATTTCCCAGTAGCTTTCAAATGTCACTTTTATTTCCCTCTAGGACAGTAATGTTTTTCCAGAATGTTATTATTTATTTTTTCTTTGTTTTGTATTTTTTTTACATTTTTATTATCATTAAGAGCCGGTTCACACAGGGTGCAATGCAGTGCAATGGAACCAGTCTAATAGGAGCGACTCAAGACGCTTCCTGTACTACTTTGTGGGCAACTTCAAGCGACTTGCATTGACTTCTATTACAGAAGTCACTTGCAAGCCACGCTGAAGTCGTGCTGTGTGGGGCGACTTCAAGTCGCCCCTGAAGTCGGGTCGCCCCTGTGTGAACCGGCTCTATGTCCCCATTCACAACAGAGTGACTTGTCATCCGATTTGACAGTTCCACTTTTATGGTGCCGCCCTGATTTGAACAAAAGGTTCCTGCGCATTTTTTTCTGATTTCAGGTGCGACTTGCATAGACATCTGTTCATGATGTCACACAGATGTCGGGCAAGTCGCAGCCCAAATCGCACTGACCTGCAGCTTTGCAAATGGCGCAACTTCAAGTGAAGTAGTACCATTTCAAAGTCACATTCAGTGTGAACGATGGCCAATATATAATATTAATTAATATAATATGTTGTCAATTATATATTATTATTATTATTTTATACTGTATATATATATATATATATATATATATATATATATATATATATATAAATAATTAAATATATATATTATATTTTAAACATGTATAACATATCATTAATTAATATATAATATATATGATGTATATCAATAATTAATATATAATTATTATTATTTGTATTTTAGTTATTTGTGGCTTTTTATTTTCACGCAAGCAAAGTCAAAGAGCTTGCGCAGATGAATATGGAGGATGATATAGAAGCTTTTCTGCACCGTTTTGGCGAGCCACTGTCCACCTTTGCCAACAAGATGAATACACAATGCTCCATAAATGGCCAATAAAGGAGCACACCCTAAACCAAAACCCCCCACCCTAAACATAATGGGATCTATTTATCAAACAATTTGCTGTGCAAATGTCTCCAGCATTCAGACAGCTATCACAAATAATCACAGTAATTTGCCTAATTTGTTTATTTCCAAGGATTGTTAGCGCCATCTAATGGCCATAATGCAGTATTTTCCCCAATTTAGGTATTTCAGGAAAATAACGCATTATGACTACTAGATGGAGCTGATGATCCTATGACATAAACACATAAGGCAAATTACAGTGCTTTTCTGTGATGCGGGAGCATTGCTGCTCTCTCTCCTTCTGTAGGGTGACTGGTCTTGTCTCTGCCCCTCCTGTAGTTTCCTACAGGCAGTCTGTAGAGGGTGGAGTCTGCTGAGTCCCTGTGCACAGGCTATGTACAGCACAGTGATGAAGTCACTGCTACATTTACATGGTAAAATTTGGGTTTGCAAAGGCATTTGGTGCACTCCATGTGAATTTATAAATTATTTGTAGCTAATGAGGAATATTTTTTAATGAAAGTTTTTTTTTATGCACAGAGTTCAGTTTATTGTTGTCGGCTTAATTGGTTGGTATGGATTTAAAGCATTTAGCTCTACTTTATCAAATACAACGTTGTACATAGTTTAATGTATTAGGAATTTGGATTCTTGATGCATTTAGGTTTGGATGAGCTAATTATACAGTGACCTAGAAGACTGCCTCCGGAGGCCCACACTTCTCCTTGCTGATATATTTTTACCCCCCCTTCTAAGTGTATCATACTCATTTATTCATGAAAGCAAAAAAGACCAAGGAATAACAAATCTGACAGAACTTAGGAAATCAAACGCACTCACACACAGGCCTTTGAAAGGTTGCTTTAGCAATCCGAAAATCTAAAATCAGCCTTTAGATCTGTACTGTGCAAAAGTTTTAGGCAGGTGTGAGATAATGCTGTAATGTAAAAATGCTTTCAAAAATATATATTTAAATTGTTTATTTTTAGCAAATTACAAAATGCAAAGTGAGCGAACAGAAGAAAAATCGAATTCAAATCAATATCTGGTGTGACCACCAATGGGTTTCAAACCAGCATCATTTCTTATAGTTGCACACTTTGTACACTTGCACAAAGTCAGGGATTTTGTAGGATTAGTCAGGTGTATTATTAAACAATTATACCAAGCAGGTGCTAATGATCATCAATTTCATATGTGGGTTGAAACTACTTCAATACTGGGCACTTTCATCCCCTTCCTGCCCAGGCCAATTTTCAGCTTTCATATTTCAGTCATGCTACAATGTACCCAAATTAAATTTTTTAGCTTTTTTTCACACAAATAGAGATTTCTTTTGGTGGTATTTATTCGCCGCTGGGTTTTTTATTTTTTTTACTAAAAAAATAAATAAAAAAGATTGAAGATTTTGAAAAAGAAAACTGTTTCTGTTGTAAAAGATTGCAAATAAAGAATCTTTCTTCATAAATTTAGGTCAAAATGTATTCTGCTCCATTTCTTTGGTGAAAATAACCCAAATCAGTGTATATTATTTAGTCTGTAGGAAAGTTATAGACCTATAGCTTATAGGCCTATTTCATTTCTTGAGGCCCAAAAAATGACAGGACAGTACAAATACCCCCCAAATTACCCATTTTAGAAAGTAGACCGCCCAAGGTATTTAGCAAGAGGCATGGCAAGTTTTTTTGTAATTTTGTTGTCAGAGGTTTGTGGAAAATGGAGAAATTGAAAGAAAAAAAAAACACTATTTATTTTTTACGTTAGTATTAATTATGCAGGACGAGATCATCTATATGGGCATAAGATCGGAACGTCACTTCCCGTTGTGTGTAGTGGCTTTGGACACACGATGCCCAACACCACTTCCTCCACCCTCCTGTGTACAATCCGGTGGCTACTAGGATGATTTGAAAGAGCTGCATTGATTCCGAAACACGATAATGATTACTACAAAAGTTTGAACAATTGATACATATACAGAGACACATTATAGGCCATGTGAATATAAACCGAAGACTTAGAACAATATAAAAATATGTCACAAGTGAGAAATTGAAAAAAATAAAAAATTGGAAAAAAAAAAAAGAAACAGGAAAAAAAAAGGGGGACCAAGAAAAAATACTAAATAAGGAATAATAATATCTAAAATAAAATTAAATGTATTAGTAATATTAATAAAGTGAATGTATAGTTGCATAATAGATGATAAAAAGATTATTGTAATGAATGATTGCGTAATAAAATTAAAAACATGTAAATGAAAAAAACCTGAAAAATACATATATATAAAATTATATATATATAAAAATACAACATCATATATATAAAATACAGAAAATGTGTAAAAAATGTGTTTAGTCTCCTTGCGAAATATTATAAGTTGATTTGAGTTAAGTAAAAAATAGTTTAAAAATATATATATATTGAAAAAGTGGATGTGTAGAGACTGGGTCACTAATTCCCCTCTTCCAAGTAGGAGGTGCCTTAAGGGAACCTGTTCTTTATATGGACCTATCTGGAATGGGGTTCTGCAAGTCCCATAGGTACTAACCCCCATTTGTCTTGTATGGGAGAGGAGAAGAGGGGTTGTACAGCTGCCCAGAGAAAAAATGACTAAGGGGGAGCTGTTCTCGTTGAGGGACCACTAGATCTGTCTATAATGGGATCCCGCATGTTACATGAGTACCAACCCCTATTCTATTAGAAAAAAAATTAGGCTTTACCAGTTAGCCAGGAAACAGTTGATGTCTAACTCAATGTTTAGCCCTTGTGGATACATACTTCCCAACCATTGTATCCATCGGGTCTCATTCTGGGATACTGCTTGCTTGAGGTTAGTACCCCTCCAATGTGCTTCCACCTTATCTATTCCACAAAATTGAAGTAGTGAGGGGTGCCTATTGTGGGCCAATCAAAAATGGTTAGATAAGCTGTGGTCTCTGTAGCCCTTTTTGATGTTGTTGAGATGTTCTCGTAACCTAACACTTAGTTTTCTTGTGGTCCTGCACACATATTGGAGCCTGCAAGGGCAGGTCAGGAGGTAGGTTACATATGTGCTGGCACATGTAATGAATTTTTTGATCTCAAATGAGGTCCCATTCACATTCAAGGAAAAATGTGTTGTTTTTCTGATTCTGAATTGGGAAGTCTTGCATATGGCACAAATACCACAACTAAAAAAACACACTTGGTCTAAAAAAGTGCAGGTCTTCTTGGGAAGATTCACTACGTTGTGTGCTAATTTTGTACGTAGTGTTGGGGTTTTTTTGTAGATAAACTGTCGTTTACATGGCAGGATCTTTTTTAAATCTTCATCCTTTAATAGTATGTGCCAATGTTTTTTGAGAATGGATTCAAACTGTTTGTATTGTCTGTTGTATCTGGTGATAAAGGCTAGCCCATACTCTTTATCTTTGCTTTTTTCCTTCCTCTTAAATTAGTCCCTTCTATTCATGTTTCACACTTGTTCTTTTGTTTTTTTGAGGTCCTTTAACTCATATCCTTTTGCATAAAATCTTTCGATCAACACTTCCGCTTGTTCTTCATAATCTTTCAAATCTTGACAATTTCTCCTAATCTTCAGCATCTGACTCTTAGGTATGGAGTTTAGCCAGTTCAGGTGGTAGCAGCTCCCCTTGGGGATATAGCTGTTGCGATCCACTTCCTTGAAGTAGGTCTTCGTTGCCAGTTGGCTCCCTTTCTTGAACAGAAACAGGTCCAAAAAGTTAATCTCATCCTTACTAGAGGTTGCAGAGAAGAAGCTCCCATAGGGATTGTTTCCAATATCTCTTAGAAAGTTCTCAAATGTTTCCTGGGATCCTGCCCATATGATAAAGATGTCATCGATATATTTTTTGTAGGCCCTGAATGCAGGTATATGCCTCCCAAAGATGGCATCCTGTTCCCAGCGGCTCATAAACAGGTTGGCAACCGAGGAAGCATACTTTGCTCCCATAGCTACCCCACGTTTCGGTCTGTAATACTTCTTCTCATGCCAGAAGAAGTTATTACTCATTGCCAACTCCAGGAGCTGCAACATAAAACATTGACTATTGAGGGCCCATTCCACTGCTTCAAGTGCATGATGTTGCTGTATATTGGTATACAGTGAATTAACATCAATACTTGCCAAGATACAGTCTTCCTCCACTGCATATTCTTCTAACATCATCATCAGATCTTTGATGTCTTTCAAATGTGCAGGGTATTGTTGAGTGAGTGGCTGCAGACAATGATCCACATATTCTCCTGCTCTTGAAAACAGTGATCACAGGAAACATTTGAGAACTTTCTGAGAGATATTGGAAACAATCCTTTAGGAATCTCCTTCTCTGCAACCTCCAGTAAGGATGAGATTAACTTTTTGGATCTGGTTCTGTTCAAGAAAGGGAACCAACTGGCAACCAAGACTTACTTCAAGGAAGTGGAACGCAACAGCTATATCCCCAAGGGGAGCTGCCACCACCCAAACTGGCTGAGCTCCATACCTAAGAGTCAGATGCTGAGGATTAAGACAAATTGTCAAGATATGAAAGATTATGAAGACCAAGCGGAAGTGTTGATTGAAAGATTTCATGAAAAAGGATATGAGTTAAAGTACCTCAAAAAGCAAAAGAACAAGTGTGTAAGATGAATAGAAGGGACTAATTTATAAAGAATGAAAAAAGCAGAGTTAATGAGTATGGGCTAGCCTTTATCGCCAGATACATCAGACAATACAAACAGTTTGAATCCATTCATTCAAAAAACATTGGCACATACTATTAAAAGATGAAGATTTAAAAAATATCCTGCCATGTAAACCACAGTTTATCTACAAAAAACCCCAACACCATGTACAAAATTGGCACACAATGTAGTGAACCCCCCCCAAGAAGACTTGCACTTTTTTTGGACCAAGTGGGGTTTTTTTTCAAAAAATTCATTACATGTGCCAGCATATATGTAACCTACCTCCTGACCTGCCCTTGTGGGCTCCAATATGTGGGTAGGAACACAAGAAAACAAAGTGTTAGGTTACGAGAACATCTCAATAACATCAAAAAGGGCTACAGAGACCACAGCTTATCTAACCATTTTCGATTGGCCCACAATAGGGATCCCTCACTACTTCAATTTTGTGGGATAGATAAGGTGGAAGCACATTGGAGGGGTACTAACCTCAAGCAAGCTCCCACAATGAGACAAGGTGGATACACCGGTTGGGAAGTATGTATCCACGAGGACTAAACATTGAGTTAGACATCAACTGTTTCCTGGCAAACTGGTAGACCCTAATTTATTTTCTAATAGAATAGGGGATGGTATTCATGTAACATGCGGGATCCCATTTTAGACAGATCTAGTGGTCCCTCAACGAGAACAGCTCCCCCTTAGTCCTTTTTTCTCTGGTCAGCTGTAGAGCCCCTCTTCTCCCCTCCCATACAAGACAAATAGGGGTCAGTACCTATGGGACTTGCAGAACCCCATTCCAGATAGGTCCATATTGAGAACAGCTTCCCTTAAAGCGGTTGTCTACCCAGAAAAAATAAAATAAAAACCTGAAAGACAATAGCATAATGAGCTAGTATGCACTGCATACTAGCTCATTATGAAATACTCACCTGGAAACTAAGATCCGACCAGACTGCTCGGTCCCCTCTGAGGGAGCAGACATCTTCCCTTGGATCTTGCTTCCGGGTACGCGGCTCCGGCGCTGTGACTGGCCGGAGCCGCAAGACGTCACTCCCCCGCATGCACGCGGGACCCGTCTTTCCGGCAAGGTCCGGCCCTATTGCTGGGCCTATGCTGGGACATACACGGCGCATGTGCTGGGACATACACGGCGCATGCGCTGTAACGCCGCAGCTGATTACAGGGGGAATATATTCATTTTACCTACAGGTAAGCCTTATTATAGGCTTACCTGTAGGTAAAAGTAAACAAATTGGATAGACAACCGCACTTCCTACTTGCAAGAGGGGAATTAGTGACCCAGTCTTTACACATCCACTTTTTAAATATATATATTTTTTCACTATTTTTTACTTAACTCAAATCAACTATTTCGCAAGGAGACTAAACACATTTTTTATGCATTTTTTTGTATTTTATATATATATGATTTTGTATTTTTATATATATATAATTTTAAATACATGTATTTTTCAGTTTTTTTTCATTTACATGTTTTTAATTTAATTACGCAATCATTCATTACAATAATCTTTTTATCATCTATTATGCAAATATCCATTCACTTTATTAATATTACTAATAATTTTAATTTTATTTGAGATATTATTATTCCTTATTCAGTATTTTTTCTCCGTCCCTTTTTTTTTTCTCTTTTTTTTCTTCTTGTTTTTCCAATTTTTTATTTTTTTAAATTTTTCACTCAGTGCAGCTCTTTCAAATCATCCTAGTAGCCACCGGATTGTACACAGGAGGGTGTAGGAAGTGGTGCTGGGCATTGTGTGTCCGAAGCCACTACACCCAATGGGAAGTGACGTTCCGATCTTATGCCCATATAGATGATCTCGTCCTGCATCATTAATACTAACTTAAAAAATAAATAGTGTTTTTTTTTTCTTTTAATTTCTCCATTTTCCACAAACTTCTGACAACAAAATTACAAAAAAACTTGCCATGCCTCTTGCTAAATACCTTGGGCGGTCTACTTTCTAAAATAGGGTAATTTGGGGGGTATTTGTACTGTCCTGGCATTTTTGGGCCTCAAGAAATGAAATAGGCCTATAAGCTATAGGTCTATAACTTTCCTACAGACTAAATAATATACCCTAAATTTATGAAGAAAGATTCTTTATTCTGCAAATCTCGTCCTGCATAATTAATACTAAGGTCGGACCGCACACAGAAGGGTGTAGGAAGTGGCATTAAACACGGTGTGTCTGAAGCCACTACACCCAACAGGAAATGACATATGCAATTCACGCCTACACTTGTGATTGGCCGTTTCTCACATATAAATCACGGCCCACAAGACCGGAAATTATGTCCTTGATGACGCCCTGTGGGTGGGGCGAAACGCGTTGACGCAATTCCGGTCCTTTACCAGCCAGTGACGCCATTTCCCATGCTTCCCATAGCGCCGGACAAGGAAGAAGCACGGAGCTGCATTGATTATTGACACACCTGCCTTGAAAATTTGGATCTCCTGTGAGTTTTATTTTATCTTTTGCACAATAAAGCTGTTTTTTAAGCAATATCACACTATGTTTGCCCTATTTTAATCCGAGGGAATCGTCCACACTGGTCCTGAAAGGAATTTCGCCCTTAAAGGCACCATCGCCCTGGTAACACTCAAACACCAGAAAATACTATATATATACCAATGTGTCTACGGATTAATTTGAAGCACAAATGAACTGTTTTTTCAGCATGTCAGCACTTTAGGAATTGATTATAGATTTTATTAGAGGATTTTAGTATATATGAATTTTTGTGATAATATGTGATTTGGCACAATTTATAGATCTTATTTTGTACCTTATTGGATTTGTAACCCAGCATATTTAATTTTTTTCAGCACAGATGACATCACACTGTGGGGGGTACTGCCAGCACTGTGTTTGTTCCCATTTCTATCAGCTTTGGGAGTTCTCCTTATCTCTACACATAGCAGCTGCAGTAGATTAGACCCCTTGTGTTATCAAATACATCAGCGCGGGTTGGGTATTATTTTTCATATACCACTTTAGAAAGGAAGGGGGTATAAGTGCCCCGTATTGAAGTGGTTAAAGAAAATGCTCTTTTCCCTGTAAAATGCCAAAAACGCTTTTAAAAGAACTAATAGGCAGTTCTGTTTCAAATGCCACTTTGTGCAGTGTCATACCACCATAGATCCAGTCTGCCTGAACAGTGTGGTCACCTATTGACTTAGCACATGTAGCTTAATGCTTCAATAAGACACCAACGTTTAACCACTTGCCGACCGTGTAACGTAGATACACGTCGGCAAGTGGCACCCATTGTTGTGGGAGGACGTTATATAACGTCCTCCCACAATCGCGCTCCCGCGCACCCCCTGGGGCGCGCACCTGGGAGCATCCGTGACCGCCGGGTCTATGAGACCCGGCGCATCACGGATCACGGTAAATGGCCGCTTGGAGCGGCCGTTTACCATGTGATCGCTCCGTCAAATGATGGAGCATCACATGTAAACAAGCCGGCGGAAGTGCCGGCTTGTCTCCCCCCTCTCCGCACCGATCGGTGCAGTGTGACAGGGGAGGGGGGAGAGGGGGGAGAGAGGAGATGCAGCGGTGCTGTGGGCAGGATCTGAAGTGCCCACAG
>BLSH010347576.1:13158-32309 GCA_018402905.1 Glandirana rugosa
TTTTATAGTGTAAACCAATGATCGACCGCGATTCGTAGCAATTTTTAGATCATCGGTTTACGTTATAAAATGAAAACATCGAGTTCGTTTTTGGAAATCACAGGAAAGTATGCGTGCCTGGTGAGTCGAGGCGGTCAGTCAAAAAGTCCGCCTGGATTTGCCGGCAAGGTAAGAGTAGATACTACGCTGTCTACAGAGACAAAGGAAAGTAAGTCACATATACCATAAAAATGATGTACTTTGTTTGAGGCAAGACATGTAAGAAAATAAAGAGTCGTCATTTAGTGTAGTACTGTCGTCTTA
Source organism: Glandirana rugosa (assembly GCA_018402905.1). NCBI lineage: Eukaryota > Metazoa > Chordata > Amphibia > Anura > Ranidae > Glandirana > Glandirana rugosa. The sequence continues at coordinate 13,462 of BLSH010347576.1, forward strand.
GAGGGTATCTCCAGGCTTGATGCAGGTGATAAGTCTGTATGGTCCTACCTATACTTTGCTCTGACCTGGAGGAGATTGTAGATTCTGCTGTCATGATGTGATTTACTGCTGAGAAATAAAAGAATGTACAGAACGGAGTTTGTTTCATGTAGTAAAAATACCATATACACTGAATGAAAGGAAACAGAGACATCTGTCGCATCATAGATGAGAATGGAACGGCCGTTTAGGTCCGCCTGAAAAACTGACTGGCGGAGCTGAGTGGTCCGTGCGTATGAAAGGACACTAAAGGTTTTTGCTTGAGCTACAAAAGTAAAATATTGCATTTGGCTACTAGATTTTTAACGATGCTTAGCGCCAGCTAGTAACCAAATGTGATATTTTCAGTTTTAAATCAATTATAAATACCACATTTGGCCACTAGATGGTGCTAAGTGTAAGAAATAATATTTGGCACCATCTAGTGGCCAGATTTCGTATGTTCAGTTTTAAATAAATGCAAAACAAATACCACATTTGGCCACTAGATGGTGCTATTCGTTTTGCATTGATTTAAAACCAAACATACCAAATCTGGCCTCTAGATAGCGCCACATATCATAGGAACTTGCTATTATACTTGTCCCCCCATCTAGTAGCATTTGTTTTACATTTCTTTATTTAAAACTGAACATACCAAATCTGGCCGCTAGATGGCGCCACATATAATTGGAATTTCTTATACTTAGCACTATCTAGTGGCCAAACGTGGTATTTTCCCTTTAAAAGCAATCTTACATATCACATTTGGCCACTATATGGTGCTAAGTATAAGAAATTCCAATTATATGTGGCGCCATCTAGCGGCCAGATTTGGTATGTTCAGTTTTAAATAAAGAAATGTAAAACAAATGCCACTAGATGGGGGAACAAGTATAATAGCAAGTTCCTATGATATGTGGCGCTATCTAGAGGCCAGATTTGGTATGTTTGGTTTTAAATCAATGAAACACAAATACCACATTTGGCCTCTAGATGGCACCATGTACCATCTAGTTGCCAAATGCCGTGTTTTCTGAATCAGTGAAAAGAATCCGACAGGCTGATTTGCCATGTATCTGGTATCCTTCAGTGTTCATATGGGTATAGGCCTGTCTCCTTGCACAGATTAAACACTGAAGGCTGCCCACAACCACCAAACACTCTCATAGGTGGATAATCTAATGCTGTTCATGACTGCTGATCACCAGAAGACTCAGATTAGCTCCACACATAAAACAACCCTATCCGCTTCTTCAGTCCATGTTATGATTACAGCCAAAATGCAGCATTTGTAACCGTGCTTCAGGAAACCACCGATGCATTTCGTCAAGATCATTCTCCTTTCATTTTACTTCTACTTTCATAGAAAAGCGGCCTGCTCATGCAAGGCTCTGTGCCATTGGGAGCAGAGCAAATAAAATACTCAGTACAACCGGGTATGAAGGAGCATGCAAATCACCAATGCTTGGCCCAGCTACTGTCATGGGGGATGGGGCGAGTTCTCAGTCCAGTGTAAGCTCCAGCTAGACTGTACATAGAAATTCAAATCAATGGTGGGGAGCACAGGGGCATGTGTATTGCTGGGGAGGGGGGGAATCATTCACTTTTGATGCATGTGGAAAGTTTACTTTAACCCTTTCACTGCCACATGAGCAGGTTTTACACACGCTCCTGGCTGCTATAACCTGGGACATTTCACCCACCATCTTTCCTCATTCTCCTCAGTCCTGAGAACAGCATGAAGCCTGCAATCATGTAGAGGAGAGGGAGACCAGAGAGCATTCATTCGCTGATCTCCCCTACCAAATAATAACCTAGAAGGGCCGTGTATTATATCACTTCACTTCTGGACATAGCGGTCACTTTCCTCGGCCACTATGGCCAGGAAAGAAGCTAATGAAGCTCAATCTGCGTTCTATTAACTTCAGTAGAAGGCAGGTGACATGTGAGGGGTCTCAAAGACCCCTGGTGTCTCATGAAAGAGAACCTGTCAGAAGCAAATAGTATCACATTGGAGACTTTTGGTCCCTATGTACGAAAAATGTAAGTTTAGTGGAAAAATAAAAAGTTAGGGCCCATTATTCACAATTCTCTCTCAACTGGTGACCTGTAGGCGCTTTTAAAGTGTTACCTATGGAAAATATAGGGTACTGAGGTTTGATGACATTTTACAGGCACTTGTAATTTTAAAGTGATTGTACGGGGTCAAACTTAAACCACTTGCCGACCGCGTCGCGTACATCTACTGTGACAAAGTAGCTAAACGGCAATTCGCGCAGTTGCGGGTGGGCACGCGGCACGCTCTCGTGCCCACTGAACAAGTGTGGCCGCGCGTTGGGTGGATTAGATGTTTACTGGTGAGCCACGATCGCCTACTACAGAGCCAGACCGGGGAACTGCCGATGTGAACACGGCGATTCCCCGTTCTGACAAGGGACATGGGGATGATCTACTGATCTCTGTAATCGGGATCAGTTAGATCTCTAATGCCCCTGCCAGCCCAGCCCCCTCACAGTTAGAACACGCCTGGGGAACGCAGTTAACCCCTTCCCTGCCAGTGACATTCATACAGTAATCAGTGTCTATTTTTTTAAGCTCTAATCGCTGTATAAATGTCATTGGTCCCAAAAAAGTGTTCGATCTGTCCGCCGCAATATCACAGTCCCGATAAAAATCGCAGATCGCCGCCATTACCAGTAAAAAAAAAAATAATAAAAACATAAATCATTTCTCAAAGTTTGTAGACATGATAACTTTTGGGCAAACACTTTTTGCTATTTTATTTACTAAAAATATGTAGAAGAATGCATTTTGGCCTATCCCGATGAATAAATTAGTTTTTTAATATTTTTTATGATATGTATTATAGAAAAAAGTAAGAAATATTGGTTATTTTTTTCAAAATTGTCGCTCTGTTTATAGCGCAAAAAATAAAAACCACAGAGGTGATCAAACACCACCAAAAGAAAGCTCTATTTGTGGAAAAAAAGGACGTCAGTTTTGTTAGGGTACAACGTCGCATGACCGCGCAATTGTCAAAGTGACGCAGTGCTGAATCACAAAGAGTGCTCTGGTCAGGAAGGCGGTAAATCCTTCCGGGGCTGAAGTGGTTAAAAAATAAATTTAAAAAACATGATTTACTTACCTGCTCTGTGTAATGGTTTTGCACAGAGCAGCCCCAATCCTCTTTCTCAGGTCCCTCTCCAGCTTTCCTTGCTCCCCCTCCAAGTGCCCCTTAGCAAGCTCATATGTGCTCACCCTCCACTGGTTGTGATTGACAGCAGTAGGAGCCAATGACTCCTATTGCTGTCTCTCAGCCAATGAGAAGGGAGGGAGCCGCTGCTCCCGTACACATTGCTAGATCGAGATTGGGTTCATGTAAGTATTAGGTGGGGCTGAGGGGCGAGCAGCATGTAGGTGGTTTATTTTAACCAAATGCATAGAATGCGTTCAGATAAAAAAAAAAACTTCTACCTTTTTACTCGGCACAACCTCATCCTTTACATTTTACCTATTGCGTTTGTGTGCCCTACTACTGAAATTTGATAAACTGTTGCACCAATGTAGGGTGACATAAAAAATTTGAACAGCCTCCATTTTAACTCTTTCAGAAAATAAATTATGTTTTGGGGGATTTAAACTTATTGTAAAAAGATAGTTGCGCTCATGGCACCTCCTTTTCGTCGGGTGCCCCCACGGAGAGCTGCTTTCCATGGGGGCACTTGTGCGGGCGCGCTCCCAAGTCCTGCTGCTGCGTCCATTGACACAGACAGCGGGACTCGGCCCCGACTCCAGTGTCACTGGATTTGATTGATCACAGCGGGAGCCAATGGCTCCTGCTGCTATCAATCTATCCAATGAGGATCCGAGACAGCGGCTGGAGCTGCTGGGCTCGTCCTGGACCTTGGAACAATCGGGTCCAGGTAAGAAAAAGGGGGGCCACCTGCAGCACAGGAAGATTTTCACCTTAATGCATAGAATGCAAACCTGGAGACTTTTAAACTCCTTTAAGTAATCTACAGGCCTAAAATGATTTTTAACCTCGTCGCCAAGCACGCGCAAATATGCAGCCCCTTGGCACCGAGCAGCCACATATTTGCGTGCAATAGCGCCAATAGAGCTGTGCTGAGAGCCTGCGCCCTGTGCATTGCCGATGGCTGACGGAAAGCTCCTGTTCGCTGCTCGCGATCGGGAGCTTTCCGATCATGTGACTGCCATGACAGCCAATCACGGCGGTCACATGACCATAAGCCCTGTCCTCGGCCCTCAAACTCCGTAAACATCCGGCAGGCTTAAGTGTGTGCAAAACAGAAAAAGAGATAGCAAAAATAGCTGTGGCATCAAAAGGGTCAAATAGCACCTTGAACCAAAACATTTGGAATGGAGTGGGGGTCCTTTGTTGGGTTTCTATTGCAATCTGTAACACCCCCCCCCTCCCCCTCTCTGCCAGGGTGACGGTGACACAGGACATCTCCCTAACAGGGACACAGATAGCAACAAACCAATCAAAGGATCCGATCCTATCTATGAGGATTGGTAGGTCAGTAGATCCTCATTCTGTGCAATTGGGATATAAATGTCAAGAAGAGATCACACAGCGTTCTCATCTTTATTAGGCTACAAAATGACGATCTACAAATTAGAAAAGAGCAGCAATTAGTCATTAATCAGTAAGAGATTCCCAGAGCCCAGGACAGAGCACGCAGGAAGTGAGGACTCCCTGTGCGACCAGGAAATCCTTCCCTCCACATCTGGTCCCTTGGGTGATGATGGCGGTGCAGTGTCCTTATTGTGAGGTAGTTGTGACAATTCTCTTCTGCTGGGGTGTTCATTGGGGAAGGTTATTTAAAGGGCCGGTAAACAGAAACGGCACCTGCGTTAGAAAATGGTAATTTTGCTGCATGGTTGTACCTCCAGTGGTGGCTCAGACTGCAGAGATCCATCAATGTCAGCCATCGCCCTTCCTGTGCAGCTGCAGATGGAGGTGACCAAACGTCATGTTTGCTTCACTCTTACTGGCCCTTTAATCCCCAATCTTCCACGTGGCTCTGTGCCGAGTCTGGGAGTCCAGTGTCACCATTGATGATGTCTATCTACCGCAGTACAAAAATACGGAAAATCTGACATTTATTAGTAACAAAGTGCTATGTTAAAGAGTTCATTATTTGAGCCAGCTTTGGGTTGGGGGAAAAATTGGGAAGTTTTTGGCACATGGACACAATACTTCCTGAGAGGTGGCAATCCGTGAGCTGGGGACACTAGGAAAGGTATTGCTTTCAGGATTTTAGTCTCAGCAGGATGGGAGAGAAGGCACAAGCTGGGTTCAGGGACATGGCTGAGTACAGGACGCACAGCTGGGCATGGACGGGTACTGAAAGCATGCTTGCGTACAGAAGCCACAGCTGGGTATGGGGAGCATGGCTGGGTATAGAAGCCACAGCTAGGTACGTGAGGAATGGCTAGGTATGCTAAGCATGGTTGGGTACAAAAGCCACAGCTGGGTATGGGGGGGCATGGCTGGGCACAGAAGCCACAGCTGGGTGTGGGTGGGGCATGGCTGGGTACAGAAGCCACAGCTGGGTGGGGCATGGCTGGGTACAGAAGCCACAGCTGGGTGGGGCATGGCTGGGTACAGAAGCCACAGCTGGGTGGGGCATGGCTGGGTACAGAAGCCACAGCTGGGTACAGGAGGAATGGCTGGGTACAGAAGCCACAGCTGGGACCAGTAGAAACGGCTGGGTATGAGAAGCATGGTTGGATACAGAAGCCACAGCTGTGGGGGCATGGCTGGGTACAGAAGACACAGCTGGGTACCGGAGGAACAGCTGAGTACAGAAACCACAGCTGGGAATGGGAATAATGGCTGGTTGGGTACAGAAGCCACAGCTGGGTATGGGGAACATGACTGCCACAAACAGCTCCAGAAATCATGGCTAGGTATGGCAGGCACAGCTGGGTAGGGGAAGGAGGGGGGATTGCTGGGTACAGAAGGAACGGCTGGGCATGAGAAGCATGGAAGGGTACAGAAGCCACAGCTAGGTATGGGGAATATGGCTGCCACAAACTGCTTTAGAAATCATGGCCAGGTAAGGAAGGCACAGTTAGGCACAGGTTGCACAGCCAGTAATAGGAAGCATAGCTGGGTACAGGAGGCATTGCGGGTTATCTGAGACGTGGTGGGGTGCAACAACTATGTCTGGGTATGGGAGGTAGAGCTGGGTAGTAGAAACAAGGCTGGGTATAGGAGGTAGAGCTGGGAAGTAAAAACGTAGCTAGGTATGGGAGGCACAGATGGGTACAGAAAGATTGGTTGGGTCTGGGAGACCGGAGAGCAGCTACTTTTCATCTTCCACCAATGTATGTCAGGAAGATCAGTGAAGAGGAGTTCTAATTGGCTGCTCTTTGACATAAGCCCAATACATGGACAGCACCAGCTTCAGGTGGCAGTGACATTTTGTGGGTTGTTTCACCTTCACTTCACATTGTAGTATTTGGTCGGCACAAAGGGCATTTTGCTGGTCATGCCGCCAACAAGCTTCTTCCGGACTTCCAAACACAGCGCCGTGCCCGCCTTGGCGTATTCTGGCTCCACGTAGCCCATCGCCACATTGATCTTCAAGGAGGGGGAAGGGCAGCCGCTGGTCACTTCTCCTGTGGATGGAATTGTGACAAGTCAGCACACTAGCAGCTGATGGAACATTTAGTGTTTTAATGGCAAATTCACTTTTCATTTTCATTTCTGCAGCAATCAGATTTCACAAACACCACCACACGTTACATCCTGGAAATCCCAACACCTTAAAGGGCACCAATTACTTTAAATATCTTACACAAAGCTGAGGGGAGATTTGTTGCATGGAAAAGGAGACTTTATTGGGACAGAAGATGTCCCACTATGGACACCATGCATCAGAATCTCAGCCGCCAGTCAGGACAAATGTTTCTACCTTTATCACCAGATCCTCAAACGTTGAGCTTTTTTCTGGCCCACGCAGGAACCCTTTATCAAGTATGTGCCTGACGAAGGGTCCCTAAGTGATACTGAAACATTGTCTATGTGATCATGCAATACAGAAAAGCTTTGCACTTTGAAACAAGCTTGTTGGTGTGCCGGTGAGACATCTCATCCAGGACATAAACTGTGCCCAGTCTGCAGGACCAGGACAAGGGGGCGGCAGCATGTGCCCTGGGTGCAGTGTTTACCCATGGGGGCATCACTGTGGCGAGTTGAACTCTCATTACATTACAGCAGCACAAGGTGAACCTGGTACCACTTACCCCCGATCTGACACTGCTGGTCTTGCGCCTCAAAAAGGATGGGAACAAATCAACCACCCCCCTCCTGCAATTTTAATCCGTTCCACTGGACAAACAGCCTAGCACACCCCAATCTAATATTAATCCCTACACTGTGCTGCTGAACTGTGGAAGGAGAAGTTCTATGTAACTAAAGACATTTCATTGCTGGAGTCCACTGCAAGCAAGATACCTGATGGAGGTGTGCTGACAGTTCTGCAATGGTGTCAGTACCCCTCAGTTCAGGCAGCTTGCAGCACACTGTCACCCGCTCCACAAATGAAACAGCTGCCAATGCACAGAATACCAATATTGCACTTCAGCCACAGTGCAGGGAGTGATATCACAGCAGGTGGAACAGGAGTAGGCTCTGCCGCTGGCTCAGGCTGACCAGCGGTACTGATTACAGCAGGACAGGGTTTTGGCTTGCCTGGAAGAAGAGGATCTGCAAGAAGCCGGAGGAGCAGCTCCTTGAGTCAGGAGAGCAGAAGCTGGAAGCTAAGGGCACCATTGCTAAGGTCCCCTGGTAAAAACTTCCCCTCAAACGCCCTATTCATTTCAGTCCACCCCCCTCCTAGTCAAAGTTATTCCCTGGCACCTCTCCTCCAGTCACAGCACCTCCGACCCACCTCTCTCACTGATCACGGAGCCTCTCTGCCAACTACCTTACCTTCCAGATCACAGCGCCTGCAAACTCAAATCCCTCCTCCTCATTCCATCTCCATTCTACCCACTTTTTAGCCCCTCCAGAACCCCCCTCCTACCCATCTCCCCCCCACCCCAAATCCGGCATCATGGGGAGAGGGGAGGTTTAAGCTCACTTACTGGTTGCTGCCTTGGCTCGCCAGTGCCCATCAATGCAGCCTGATCAGTGAGGCCTCACCAATGCCCATCAATGCAGCCTAACCAGTGCCCATCAATGCAGCACCACCAGTTGCCCATCAGCTCAGCTTCACCAGTGCCCATCAATGCAGCCTCACCAATGAGGCATTGGCTAGGCTGCATTGATGGGCACCGGTGAGGCTTCACTGATCAGGCTGCATTGATGGGCACTGGTGAGGCTGCATTGATGGGCACTGGTGAGGCTGCATTGATGGGCACTGGTGAGGCTTCACTGATCAGGCTGCATTGATGGGCACTGGTGAGGCTGCATTGATGGGCACTGGCGAGGCTGCATTGATGGGCATTTGCAATGGGTGACCTTGTCCCAGCATTGTCAGTATGGAGTCATTTCACCATCCTCTTAACCATATAGTTGGTTCCAGTATGGTGTGTAAATGAATAAACTGTAGATGCTGAAAACATTGTATTAAAGTGGTTATAATCCTCAGGCATTATATATGAACAAAGCATATCCCTGTATAGTGTGTACTTGTCTCAGTCCAGAGCACTAAATGTAATTTCTGTCTGCTGCCTCCTTCCTCTGCTATCAGCATGTATCACTTCTGATAAGTTTTCCTGATATCAAGAGAAAAAAGGTGACGGGGTTGGAGCTCCAGCACTCAGCCTGTGATTGACAGCCTCAGCTCCGTTCATGTGCGCTGTGTGGAAGGGGGTGTGCCCCTTCCCTCCAATCAGCTCTCACTGAGCTATGCAGAGTATAACATCAGCTCCCCGCCCCCTGCTTTCTAAAAGCTCAAACAAGCGGTATAAATTTTGGGCTTTGAATGGATGTAGAGAAGGGAAGACAGCAGATAAACATGTACAACTTATGTAGGAGGCGTAGTTTCATCTTTGTATCACCTGGGGGCAGTCACTTCACTGGGTGTATGTGAGGTTTTACAACCACCTCGAAATCCATAAGCTTTAAGTAAATGAATGAGGTACAAGGCATTTCAGAAGGGAAGGGACCCCTCACATTTACACTTACCGATGACGCGCCCCTCCGTGTTCAGTATTGGCGTGTGTTGGCGGACTGGGGGCCCCGTGGAGGTCAGTCCCACGCGTTTCCGATTCACCTTCCCCTTAATCTGAGGCACGATGAGCGAGGCTCCGGGGAAATCCATGGCGGCTCTACGTCTCTTACCTGCAGAAAGCACAGAGCTGGAAGTTATTGCGGCAAATGCAGGCCAATTCCCCGCTCTCCTCCTCCACCTATAGAATTATCTGTACATAAGCTGAATCTCTGTAATAACAAAGTAACACAAATGAGATGTGGAGGTTAGAGGACTAGGGATAGAAAATTAACTTCTATAATCCAAAAATGCAAACATAAATAAGGTGACGCTAAAGACAAAGCTTTTTTTCATTTGGAGTAAGGGAGGGTTACAATCAGGGTTGCACCGATACCTTTTTTTTTTTTTTTTTTTTTTTTAAATCGGTGAGCATGAGTACCAATATGTCTGGTCAAGTACTCGCCGATACCTTGCGGTACGATTTCCGTCAATACAAACAAACTGGCGCAAATTGCATTGCAAAGAATCGCATGCCATTTCCTGTGTGTGTATATAGAAAGGAAAAAGCGCCATCTAGTGGGCAGTTTATTAAAAATGTTTTAACTCACATTAAAGCAGAGCTCCACCCAAAAGGTGGAAGCTTCACTCGTTTGCAGACCCCCCCCCCGCTTTTTTTTGGGGGGGGGGCCCAGGTACCTGGTTTTGACAGGCACCCGCTCCCACTTCTGGGTAAGATGGCCACGCGGCGATCTACAACATATCTGGCCCCTCCCTTCTCCCCGCTGCCTTCTGGGACCTGTGTGTCCCCCAGAAGATGGCAGGGCCATTCAGAAAGCGCAGCGCAACTCGCACATGTGCAGTAGGAAACAGGCTGCGAAGCCTGGAGACTTCACTGCCGGTTTCCCTTACTTGCAATGCCGATGCCTGCACCCGAAGCCGATGGATAGATCGGCTTGGGGTGCCGATATCTCGGGATCCCTGGACAGGCAAGTGTCCAAATATTAGCAGTCTGCCTCATTTTCAGACAGAGCTCCGCTTTAAGTACATATCTGGCCAAATGCAAAATCAGCATAGGTGTCCCGGTCCCGCTGATGATAGCAAATCACAGCCGCTGGAGATGCTCAACAGGAGGAGAAGCTCCAGGACCCCGTGGGTATAGGGAGGAAGTGATGTCAGCTTGGGGGCGGACCGCCTCTACATCTCCTCCAGCCCTGTGAGCACCTCCAGCGGCCGTGATTTGCTATCATCAGCGGGACCGGGACACCTTTGCAGATTTGCATGTGGACTGATGTGTACTATGAGTTCTAACTTTTATTTAATAAAATGCCCACTAGATGGTTCTTTTTCCTTTCTATACACACATAGGAATGGTGGAGGAAATCGCATGCCATTCGGACAGAGATCACACTGCATTCCTGTTCAAATCGCATATTCTTTGCAGTGCTGTTGAATTAATTTTGCGCTGACGCAAATTGCACCGCGAAGTATCGGTTTGGTATCAGGAGCATTTGCTTGGTATTGGCACCGGTACCGATACATCTCTAGTTATGACCCCCTGTCAGGATTTTGCTTGCCATCAGGGTCCCCTTGGAGAGATTTCCCTTTACTTCCCATCACATAGCCAAAACAGGAAGTGAGCGGAAATCCCTGCAAACTGAGGAAATCCCAGACTGTCATCAGAACTAGTGTCCCCCCATTGGAAGATTCCCCTCTATTCCTGCTCTGGTGACGACCCAAAATGTAGGGGGTTTTGTTTCACTTTCCGGGATAACAGTAAACATGACACATAGGGTGACTCTCCCTAAAGGTAGGTTCACAGGCAGCAATGAAAACCTGTCAATGGGTCTAATCCCTCTACACACTATCCAAAATTAAATCAGATCGGTCTACACTTAAAGCACCTTTCACACTTGTGCGACTTGTCATGCAACTTGTGACTGCAAAGTCGCACGACAAGTCGTACCCCATGATTTCCAATGACAACCATTCATATCTGTGCGACTTCAAGTAGTCCCTGCACTACTTTGGTCCGACTGATGTGACTTGAGGTCTATAGACCACAAGATTACACAGGCATTGCTTCAAGTCGCATCAAAGTCACACGACTTTCAGGTCCCACAAGTGTGAAAGGTGCCTTAAGAGAACTTTAAACTCATTAGTGTGATATAGATGTGTCCAAAAAAAATAAATAAAAATGAAACAATGTTTCAATAAGAGATCTAGAAATCAGTGGCACTCCAGATTTATAGTTCCTCAAAGTATAAGTAAAAGGCAACATTTTTTCTTCTTTAGTTATGGATAGGATTAGAGAGGGATTAAGACCCCCTGTCAATTTTTATTGCTGTCTGTGTCCCCGTTGGGGTGATTCACCCTCTCTATTTCTCCTGATAACCATCTTCACCAAGAGTGAAAAAAAAAAAAAAAAAATCAAATTTTGGGCTGTCAACAGAACAGGAAGAGGGGAAATCTTTCCCCGACTTGTTCAGGGTAGGCGGTACGCTTTGTTGGCGGTTGGCCACGCCTCGACCTTTGACCACCCGCCTCCTGACCTTTGGGGGAGGTCCCTGTTCCAATCCCTAAGTCCTAGCCTTTTTTCTTAAAAGGGAAAACCCTAACCCTAAGTGACCTTTGACCCTAATCCTAAGTGGATCTCTACTTGTTGTCTCTACCACCCTAAAACCCCTGCCTTTCCCAGAACCCGCTCGGTTTGTTGGATTAGGAAGAAAAAGGGGTCAAAAAATTTTTTTAGCTGGTGATTACCAGGGACTCCTCCCCCTGGGACACAATCTTACTTCAGGGGCACCACAAAACTGACCATCAATTGTCTTTCAAGGCTGTAATGAATGAAGATACAAAACCCCTCCCCCACCTAGTGTCCACACCAGACCGGCCTCCACAGGGGTGGTGGTCTCGTCGATGTCATTTCCGTACAGACAGAGGCCGGCCTCCAGACGCAGGCTGTCCCGAGCCGCCAGACCGGCCAACTTCACCTCCGGGCTCTGCAGCAGCTTCTCTGCCAGCTCCACGGCTCTGTCACCGGGCACCGAGATCTGGAGGGACACGGGGAACAGGACAGCTGAGATTCGGGGTCAGCAGAGACCAATTAGAAATGGGTAAAAGAAAGCTCCAGCCAGATAAAAAAAAAAAAAACAGTCGGTGGACTACTCAGTCTTTTTCTGCCATCACTTTTCTATGTTTCTAATTTTTTTTTTCGTTGTTTAAAAATAGCAAACATGTTATACTTACCTGCTCTGTGTCAGGGAAATGGCCATGGCAGAACTGGCAATGTTGCCCATACTCAACATGGACGGAGAACTCCTGTGCGCGCGTCACCTCGGCACGCGCGCGAACGCACACAGGTTAGAGCGCGCACGAGTGTGTGACAGATGTTGGCGCCAAGCTGCCTATTTAAACCTGCTGCTGACAACATGACGTTGCTGGATTGTCACAGCTCTCCTCCCTGTGCCTCTGCACCCTGATCTGTGGATTTCCTGTTACCGACTCAGCCTGTCCTGACTTTGCTCTCTGCTTCCCCGGCTCTGACCCCTGGCTTGTACTTGGACTTTGCTACTGCCTACCTCCAGTGGTTGACCCGGCTCAGCTTACCACCCTGCTTATCCTGTCTCCTGTGCTTTACCCCGGCTTGCTCCTGTTGTGCTTCTGGACTGATCCTCTGTGTATGACCCCTGGCTCGGCTCTTGGCTTCTCCTTTGTCAAGCTCCTTGGCACTTCCAGTGCTACAGCCATCCTTGGGTGATCAATTTTCCAGACTTCAAGCAAGCACCTGGCAACTCGTGCTTCTCTGGGCACTGGGCTCCCTGTTCTCATCTTCAGGGGCGCACTGCACTTAACCGCAAGGGGGGCCCTTCTAGCATCTCAGCCTCATACCCATTTCTGACACTCTGTGTAATGGTTTTGCACAGAGCAGCCCTGATCCTCCTCTTCTCTGGTTCCTCGCCAGTGCGCTTGGCCCTGACCTCTTGCTTGCCATGGGGCTACCTGAGCGGCTGCTCTGTGTGTCCATTCAGACACAGTGTCTCGGCCCCGCCCCCCCTCTCTCCTCATTGGCTCACTGACTTTGATTGACAGCAGCGGGAGCTGCCATCTCAGCCAATGAGGAGAGAGAGTCCCGGACAGCTGAGACTCTCGTGCAACATCGCTGGATCGACAGATGGCTCAGGTAAGTATTAGGGGGGCTGCTGTACACAGAATGTTTTTTAATCTTAATGCATAGAATACATTAAGATAAAAACACGTTCTGCCTTTACCACCCCATTAAGCCCTGTCTCTGTGAAGCACTAACACTGACTGAGGGAATGTGGAAGCAACAGCGAGGGGCAGCCTAGGACTGAACCAACATAACTAAACAAGAGAAACAAGTTGTAATGGCCCTAAGCCACCACTAGATTGCAGCATACAACAAAAGTACAGCTACCTGATACAGTTAAATACAACACAGCAACAAAAAAAAAAAAAATACATATAAGTGTGAGAGGGCAAATACATTAAAAACACTTAGGGGCATATTTTTAAAGCAAAACGTGATATTCACCAAAGATTGACAGCAGGTGAATCTTCCTGGTGCATGCAGTTTAAATTACCGTGACTAATTCATCTGCTTTATGTATATTCTGCTATGTGTATTTGTACATACAACCAGCATATACTTGAACCTACCAGTATAAGCCCCCAGTATAGCGAAACATACAATGGGAGAGGGGAAGGAAACACCAGGAGCCAATAAGCGCCATATTTCTTTGTACTGCTGTCAGTCTAACACAGTGAACAAGCTTACAGTAAGGGAAGGTACAGAGAAAACCTCATCTACATGCTGCTCCTCCACTGTCCAATCACAATGTGAGATGGGTAGGTGACCAAGTCTGCAATAAAGGGATTTTATTAAAACTTACCGTAAAATCCTTTTCTCCAAGTTCACTGACAGACGCAGCTCTTTATTACGTGTGGGGTTTATGCTTGTCCAACTAGGAGTTAACTAGGCAGGGAAAAGAAACAGCTGGCCCCTTCCCACATAAACCCTCTCCATAGCCTAGCTCAGCAGTTCGTACACAAGCCGTACAGAAAACAGAGCACAGAGGGGTGGGTGCTGCGTCTGTCAGTGAACTCGGAGAAAAGGATTTTACGGTAAGTTTTAATAAAATCCCTTTTTCTCCTACGTTCACTGACAGACGCAGCTGTTCATTACGTGTGGGGATGTCCCCAAGCTGTATCAAAAAGAGGGGTGGATAAACAACAACAACTGTACCCAACAGAACCTCTAAGGAGGCGCCAGACGCGCCTACACTGCCGCCTGTAAAATTTTGCGGCCAGAGGCAGCATCCGAAGATGCTAGCACATAAACCTATAAAACGTAGAGTAAGTGTGTGCCAAGGCCCAAGAGGCCGCCTTGCACACCTGTGACACCGAGGCCTGGTGTCTAAAAACCCAGGAAGTACTAACAGCCCGGGTATAATGAGCCGTGACTGGAAAAGGGGACCTTGCCCCGAACAGAATATGCGTGGGTCACGGTTTGTCTAAACCAACAAAGTAGTGGCCGACGAGGCCGCCAAACCTTTGCGCGGACCCTCTGTCAGCACAAATAAGGCATCAGCCTTCCGAAAAAAAAGGCTGTAGCCGCTAAATACATTCATAAGGCCCTCACTACGTCCAAGGCATGCAACTCAATTTCATGTGGGTGTGATGGACGAGGGCACAATGAATGAAGAACAAGATCTTCATTAATGTGAAAGGAAGAAACCACCTTCAGAAGGAAGGAAGGAAAGGGTCGCAAGACCGCCTTGTCCTTATGCAGGAACAGGCAGGAAGACTTGCACCATAGCGCTGCCAAGTCAGACACCCGTCCGACGGAAGTGACGGCAGCCAAAAAGCCACCTTTTGCGACCGCAGTTGTGAGGGAATCACCCTGATATTTACATAGGGTGGTTCCTGGGGTACAGAAAAGTACCAAAATCAGATCCCACTGGGCCATCGGGTCTTCACCCAAAGCGCCACATGTCGCACACCTTGTACAAAGGTACGAATCAACGAGTGCGAAGCCAAAAGTCTCTGGAAAGGAATCGCCAGAGCCATTCTCCGGCCCTTGAGAGTACTCAAAGCCAGTTTTGTTTGTTTTTTGTTCAGGTCCTGCTGCAAAAAATCAGGACCCTGGACACTACGCAAGAGCAAGGATTTTGACCCTCCGCCTCGCACCAAGTTATAAAAGCCTCTCAGGTGCGGTGGCAAATCTTCGGAGAAGCACACTTGCGAGCCTTCAACAAGGTATGGAACACGGAGTCAGCGACTCCCCTGTCTCTTAGCACCTGGGACTCAATAGCCAGGCCGTCGAAGCCAGCGAGAGTAAGGCAGGGTGCAAGATGGGCCCCTGAGACAGTAGATCGTCTCACAGCGGGAGCGGCCAGAGGGCGTTTGCCACCATGTGCACCGCGTCAGCGTGCCAAAGTGCGCTAAGACCAATCTGGAGCCACCAGGATTATTGGCATTCCCTCCGCCACTATCCTGCGTATCAAACGTGGTAGAAGTTTTATTAGAGGGAAGGCGTACAGAAGACGATAACGGCCCCAGGGGGCCACCAGCACGTCCGTGGCCACTGCCAACGGATCCTTCGATCTGGACACAAAGGTCTTCACCAGGTGATTGAACCAAGACGCCAAGAGATCCATGTCTGGCGTCCCCCATCTGCGGCAAATCTAGTTGAACACCTCCGGGTGGGGAGACCACTCTCCCTGGTCCAGCGTCTGGCGACTGAAAAAGACCGCCTGCCAGTTTTCCACACCTGGAATGTAAATGGCGGAGATTGCTGGAACGAGACGTTCCGCCCACGCAGTATCAGAGCTGCCTCCGCCGCAGCTGCTGGACTCCTCGTGCCGCCCTGATGGTTCACATAAGCCACTGCCGTGGCATAGTCCAACTGAATCCGAATCGGATGACCCTGCAACCTCACTGTCCAGTGAGATAGGCACAATCTCATTGCTCTCAGTTCCAGCACATTGATGGGGAGGCGAGCCTCCTGTGCTGACCAACGGCCCTGGGCAGATAGCTGCCCCAGGATCCCACCCCAGCCTGAAAGACTGGCATCCGTGGTGATGATCACCCACTGAAGGGGCAGGAATGACTTCCCCTGAATCAACGCCGAGTCCCGAAGCCACCAGGTCAGAGATGCCCTGGTCCGGGAGCTCAGACGGATCAGAAGGTCCAAGGACCTGTCCCACCGAGCCAGGATTGCTCGCTGAGGGAGACGAGTGTGACTCTGGGCGTATGGTATTGCCTCGAAAGTCGAGACCATGAGCCCCAGCACCCGCATACAGAATCGTAATGAAGACCGACTGTGCGACAGGAGGGTTTGCACTGCCGACTGCAGTGACAGCAACTTGGCTGGAGGAAGGAAAACCTTGCCTGCTCTGAGTCCAGAATCAGGCCCAGATACTCCAGGCGACGGGGTGGAGACACCGTCGACTTCTGCAGGTAGAGCAACCAGCTACAATCCTGCAGCGAGTCATTGTGCTCTTCCAGAGCCGTGGCGGACTCCGCTCGCAGGAGCAGGTCGTCTAGGTAGGCTACTACCGCCATGCCTCTCTGTCGCAGCCACGCCAATACCGGTTTTGTGAAAACTCGAGGGGCTGAGGCAAGACCGAAAGGGAGTGCCACATTGATAATGGAGGTCTCCTACTGCAAAGCGAAGGAAACGCTGATGCCGTGGACAAATAGGTACATAGAGGCACACATCCCTGATGTCCAGAGACGCCAGAAATTCCCCCTGATGGAGGGCGGCCACAACCAAGCGGATAGATTCCATACGGAATTTTTGCGCCCTAAACATACCAGGTCAGGGCCTTCAGGTCCAGTACTGGCCGGACCCCTCCACCCCCTTTTTGGGGACCACGAACAGATTTGAGTAAAAACCTTGAAAACTCTCGCTGGAGGCACTGGCACAATCACCCCTTGGTTCGAGAGTGCTTTGCCTGCGGGAGCCCTAAGGTCGAAGGGAAGAACCGGACTGGGGGCAGAGTGTTGAACTCAGAAACGTCCCCCTACCCGAAGCCCGGGTGGGGGCAACCCATCGGGTTGAGGAGGTTTGTCCTCCGCCTTTTTGGTTTTGTGTTGCCACTGCCGGTACACGGCCCCTGCAGCGACCTCACCGGGACGGGACCCTTTCCCCGCCGCGCCCGGGGCGCGAAAGAACCTCTTCTGACCCCAGGTAGGGAGCCCCTGGCTACGCCGAAACTCACGCTTCCGGGGCTCTGGGAGGAAAGTGCACTTACCTCCTGTGAAATCCTTAATGATCTCACCCAGCCGTGGACTGAATAGGCGTCCACCCTGAAAGGGAAGGTCTATGAGACCATTTTTGGAAGCATGGTCACCGGACCAAAATGCAATCAGAGTACCCCTCTGAGGATACGGCAACACCGATATCCTGGATAACATAGGCAGTAAATCAATGGCCGCATCACCAAGGTACTTAAAAACCTTGAAGCAAAAATTCAGCCCTCCATTAGGCAGCCGCAGTCCAGAACATTCTGGAGCTCCGCCATACGCTAGACAGATGTTGCGCCGCCATGGCAGACATCAGGGTTGGCCGCAGAGCCTGCCCCCAGGGAGAGCGACTTTAACAGTGCCTCTGTCTGTTAGTCAGCGGGGTCCTTGAAGGAAGGAACCCCTTCCAGAGGAATGGTCATCGCCTCATTAAGGCGAGCTATCAGCGGGACCACCACAGGCGATTTTCGTTTTTTACAAAAAAAGCTTTCCTTAAATGGATAGCGAGCAGCGAACCGTTTTGACCTATGCTCTCGAAGTGTGGGAGGAAACCGGAGCACCGGGAAGAAACCCACGCAGGCACATGCAAGCTTCAGGCAGGGAGGCCATGGCTAGAATCTGAGCCAGCAAGCATTGTGCTGTCAGGCGCAAGTGCTACCCACTACACCACTGTGCTGCCGTGAAAAAGAATACTGCGGACGCTGCCATTCATGATAAACTAAAGTGATCAAAAAAAAAAATTGATCATGGGGGTAAGCCTTGGGGGCCCTATGGGGCCTGGAGGACCCCACACACATACGCAGAAGTCTGCGATTCGTCATCCTGGCTAAGTCGCAGCGTAGTGCGAATTCCAGCGATAATGGCAGAAAACCGCGGTCCCCTGATCCCTTTCTCCGAGGTACGCTTCTTGGGGGCCTGTTGGGCAACATCCGCCCGGGGAGCATTCACTAAAGACCGCCGCAGCTGGTCCAAAAAAAAGCCCTTTTCGCAGATGCGTCTGAGCCAGCAGGTTGAGCAATATAGTCTGCCATCGTTCTCCCCCCAAATCCCCCTTAGTAACACACAGATGTATACTAAAAGATGAGGGCACCCCCACACAGCCGCACACCACCGCCCCACAGTGCACCAGGGAACCCCAGAGGACTGCACCCGCCGCCACCAGCACCCACAGGAGAGCCCAGCTATACTTGCTGTTTGCTGCCTGTAACCTTTGAGGATCGTCAGCAGAGCAGAGCCGCGCCGTCCGTAGCACATACCGTTCCAAAAAGAAAGGAAAAACGCGCCCTTACCGGAGGCTACCCAGAAATTTTTTTTTTTTTCTTCTTCTTCAAGGGTCGTCGGTCCCCCTACCGCCCCCCTGAAAAGGGG
>BLSH010347576.1:43525-64402 GCA_018402905.1 Glandirana rugosa
ACCGCCAACCGTTGGGACCCACCATTATGTCCCGGGTGTACACCCAAATCGACAGACGCTCCTCTTATAGATAGATATTCTCCTCGCAGACAGCTAAACCCACATGTGGGCCCTGTATTACCACCCAGGGTTGCCAACCGCCAGTAGATTTGATTTACTGACAGTTCATAAAAATCTGTGATTTTTTTACAACTGTCTATGAATATCAGGGTTTGATAAAAAAAATCAGACAAATTAAGTAAACCTGGCAAATTACTTGATATGGGTATTGTCAGTGTTTCCATGTTGTGTTTTAATATCAATTGTCTTAGTTTTTAATAAGAGTTCTGTTATTTTTCAGGTTGCCAGTAAAACAAATGTGCTCCGCCAGTAAATTTTCCATGTTTTGCCAGTAAAAAACACTGTGAGAGGTTGGCAACACTGCTACCATCATTATGTGCAGCCAGGGGGGTGGCACTGGTATTCAATGTTAAAGTTTACTTTGTTTAGTTTTAGGTGGAGTGGGAAAGGATAAGAAACCCCTTTTGATGGTCTGAGTCTCCATTGTAGAGATTTCCTTTACTTCCTGTCCAAGAGACACAACAGGAAGTCACCTGAACGGATGTCATCCATTGCAAGACTTATTCTCTGCTTCTCTTCTGGTGACAACTGTAACATTTTGAGTTTCCTGACACTTCCTGTACTGGAGGACCGATCAAGGGTGGATCCTTGCTCCTGCTCCACCTAAAACTTTAAAAAAAAGTTTTGGTTTGAGATGCAATTTAAGAACTCCCTGTCCTCAACCTGCGATTATACAATGAGGGAGCAGAACAGTACAAGCGCCTCCTCCTGTAACCATGCTCCCTGGTTTAGGCTGTCAGCACTATGCAATGGAGAGCTGATTGGCTCCCAGTGGTGCCCATCCTCTTCCAATCTGATTGGTTCCTTATGCTGCCCCTTGCCTCTCCCTGTGCAGGGAATGACAGGAAGCTGATATAAAGACAGGTTCTTGTACGTATCTTATACTGTATTTAAAATGATGTTAAATGCTTTTTCATGAACACAGAACTGCATACCCCATGGTGGGCAGGGACACCTCAAAGAGGGTGAGCATACCCCATGGTTTGTAGGGACACCCCAAGAAGGATGGGGCACCCCAAGGTTAGGTATACCCCTGATGGGCAACAACACCCCAAGCATGGAGGGGATACCCCATGGTGGGCAGGGACACCTCAAGAAGGATCGGGATGCCCCATGGTGGACAGGGACACCCAGAGAAAGGTGGAGATACCCCACAGTTGGAAAAGAAACCCCAAGGAGGGATGGTTATACCCCATGGTTGGTAGGCATACCCCATTATGAGCAACAACACCCCAAGGTTGGAGAGGATACCCCATGGTGGGAAGGGACACCTCAGGAAGGATGGGGATGCCCCATAGTGGACAGGTACACTCAGAGGAGGGTGGAGATACCCCACAGTTGGCAAGGACACCCCAAGGAGGGATGGGGTACCCCATGTTTGGTAAGGATCCCCCATGATAGACAACACCCCAAGGAAGGAGGGGATACCCCATGATGGCAAGGGACACCTTAAGAAGGATGGGGATGCCCCATGGTGGACAGGGATACTCAGAGGAAGGTGGAGATATCCCATGGTTGTCAAGGACACCTCAAGGAGGGAGGGAATACAGGACAGTGGGAAAGGACACCCCAAGAAGGGAGAGGATACCCCAAGGAGGGTGGGTACCTCATGGTTGGTAGGGATACCCCATGATGGACAGAGGTACCCCAAGGAGGGAGGGGATACCCCAAGGTGGGAAGGGAAACCCCAAGGAGGATGAGGATACCTTGTGGTTGGCAAGGACACCCCCAGGAAGGGTTGGGATGCCCCATGGTTAGCAAATCCACCCCAAGGAGGGAAGAGATACATCACAGTGGGCAAGGGCACCCCAAGAAGGAAGGGAATACCCCAAGGAGGGTGAGGTACCCCATGGTTGGTAGGGATACCCCATAATGGGCAGAGACACCCCAAGGAGGGAATAACCCATGGTTGGCAAAGACATCCCAAAGAAAATGGGGATACATCACAGTAGGCAAGGACACCCCAAGGAGGGAGGAGATACCCCATAGTGGGCAGGGACACTCAAGAGGGTGGGAATATTCCATTATGAGGGGGACCCCAAACTTTCCAGGCAGGGCTGCTGTTAGAAATCACGAGGCCCCATACAGCCTACATGAGAGGGCCTCCCCCCCTCCCCCCTACTCATGGCGAAAGTGACTGAGAACATACATTTATCTGTTCCTTTCTCTACAGCCCCAGCTGCACAGATAAATGAATATGAAGCCCTCTGATGCTTCTTGCTCATTCACAAATTGGAGAAAAGGAAACACATCTTACTATGCTTCAGGGATGAATGGGCACAGGAGTGATTGGTACCGATCGCTCACTGTGTTCATTCAGGAAAGGAAGGGGCCAATAAATGACAGCAGCTGCAGGCAGGAGAGGAGGGAAGCTGGCAGCACTGCGGGGGAAAGGGCACACAGGTGGGCCCGGACAGCTTGTGCTAGAACCAATCCCCTCGCAATGCTGCCAGAGGGAGAGAGAGAAGGAGAGGCTGGCAGCACTGCAGAGAGTGGCAGAAGAGGGTCGGTGTCTGCAGTAGGACAGTACAGCTCAGCAGGTGCACCAGCCCCCCTTTTAAACTGATGGGACTGGGCCCAGTACAGGAGGGCTGGCTGTACTGCCTTATCAGCTGCCCTAATTCCAGGTATGCAGGAGCAGAGATGGGTATTATATCAGGGAGCTCTCTCTGTTGGAATATCCAAAACATATAAGAAGCCAGGGGCTGACAAAACACGTTAGGCTCCACATAAAGCTAAAATATGGCTTTAGGGCCCGTTCACACCACAAAAATGCACTCCAGATACGTTCCGGATCAGTTTTTGCTTACAGTTCACACCACATGCAGTTCCAGTGCGTTTTTGATACAATTTGCTATGTTCCAGTACAGTTCTGTGCAGAGAAAAATGCAGCATGCTCTTTTTTTTCTGCACCGGAAACTGCCCTGGTGTGAGCCATTGGAATACGTGTTAAACACTGCATGCATTTTTAGTGCAGAAAAAAGCGCACGGAACTGCATCTGGTGTGAACTAGCACTGAAGGTGGATTGACTATTTAAGGCAGACCTTTTTACTATTGAAGGTCCCGTTTACCCAGAAGTCATTCCCTGTTGGGTGCCTGCACTGGAAACCAGTCTCTGGGTACACCACCCCATGTAGGTGTCTGCCTGGAGCTGCCAGTTTTATTGTCTATAAAAGTGCACATTTCTACTACAAGGCAGAGCAATGGACCATCACAGAGAAGATTTACAACTCAATGCGCCAGCTATATGCAGCAGGTTCCCAGTAAAGGCCATGGGCAGACAGCTGCTTTAGTCAATCAGTCCCAGAAGTGACACAATGTATAGGGATACTTCGGAAGGACCCACCCTCTGCTTTATTCTATTATCATAAGAACCACCCAGACCCACCAAGAAACAGGTCAGCGGAGTAATCCTTTAATTACATGGTGCATCATTTGACCACAGCCAGACTGTCCAATAAGTAGCTGCTCTAGGAGCATCTGTATGAGGTAAGGCGCCCCCCGCTGTCCTCACACCTTGTGACATGTAAGGAGCAAATGACGTGTCTCCAGCCTAACATGAATCCATGTCTGTCTGTCAGTAATGAGGATCTGTGTATGTAATTAAAAATAATACAAGAGGACAGAAAAAGGAAATTTACTCCTTTATTGATGAAGGTACTATAGAGGGCGGAGCCATGTCACAGCTCTGATGAAGGTACTATAGAGGGCGGAGCCATGTCACAGCTCTGATGAAGGTACTATAGAGAGTGGAGCCATGTCACACCTCTGATGAAGGTACTATAGAGGGCGGAGCCATGTCACACCTCTGATGAAGGTACTATAGAGGGCGGAGCCATGTCACACCTTTGATGAAGGTACTATAGAGTACGGAGCCATGTCACAGCTCTGATGAATGTACTACAGAGGGCGGAGCCATGTTACACCTCTGATGAAGGTACTATAGAGGGCGGAGCCATGTCACACCTCTGATGAAGGTACTATAGAGGGCAGAGCCATGTCACAGCTCTGATGAATGTACTACAGAGGGCGGAGCCATTTCAAAACTCTGATGAAGGTTCTATAGAGGGCAGAGCCATGTCACAGCTCTGATGAGGATGATATAGAAGGCAGAGCCATGTCACACCTCTGATGAAGGTACTATAGAGGACGGAGCATTGTCACAGATCTAATGAAGGTGATATAGAAGGCGGAGCCATGTCACACCTCTGATGAAGGTACTATAGAGGGCGGAGCCATGTTACATATCTGATGAAGGTACTATAGAGAGCGGAGCCACGTCACAGCTCTAATGAAGGTACTATAGAGGACGGAGCCATGTCACAGCTCTAATGAAGGTACTATAGAGGGCGGAGCCATGTTACATCTCTGATGAAGGTACTATAGAGGACGGAGCCATATCACATCTCTGATGAAGGTACTATAGAGGGCGGAGCCATATCACATCTCTGATGAAGGTACTATAGAGGGCGGAACCATGTCACACCTCTGATGAAGGTACTATAGAGGGCAGAACCATGTCACACCTCTGATGAAGGTACTATAGAGGGTGGAGCCATGTCACACCTCTGATGAAGGTACTATAGAGGGCAGAGCCATGTCACAGCTCTGATGAATGTACTACAGAGGGCGGAGCCATTTCAAAACTCTAATGAAGGTACTATAGAGGGCAGAGCCATGTTACAGCTCTGATGAGGATGATATAGAAGGCAGAGCCATGTCACACCTCTGATGAAGGTACTATAGAGGACGGAGCATTGTCACAGTTCTGATGAAGGTGATATAGAAGGCGGAGCCATGTCACACCTCTGATGAAGGTACTATAGAGGGCGGAGCCATGTTACATATCTGATGAAGGTACTATAGAGGGCGGAGCCATGCCACATCTCTGATGAAGGTACTATAGAGAGCGGAGCCATGTCACAGCTCTAATGAAGGTACTATAGAGGACGGAGCCATGTCACAGCTCTAATGAAGGTACTATAGAGGGCGGAGCCATGTTACATCTCTGATGAAGGTACTATAGAGGACGGAGCCATATCACATCTCTGATGAAGGTACTATAGAGGGCGGAGCCATATCACACCTCTGATGAAGGTACTATAGAGGGCAGAGCCATGTCACACCTCTGATGAAGGTACTATAGAGGGTGGAGCCATGTTATATATCTGATGAAGGTACTATAGAGGGCGGAGCCATGCCACATCTCTGATGAAGGTACTATAGAGAGCAGAGCCATGTCACAGCTCTAATGAAGGTACTATAGAGGACGGAGCCATGTCACAGCTCTAATGAAGGTACTATAGAGGGCGGAGCCATGTTACATTTCTGATGAGGGTACTATAGAGGGCAGAGCCATGTCACAGCTCTGATGAAGGTACTATTTAGGGCGGGGCCATGTCACAGTTCTGATGAAGGTGATATAGAAGGCGGAGCCATGTCACAGCTCTGATCAAGGTACTATAGAGGGTGGAGCCATGTTATATCTCTGATGAAGGTACTATAGAGGGCAGAGCCATGTCACAGCTCTGATGAAGGTACTATAGAGGGCAGGGCCATGTCACAGCTCTGATGAGGGTGATATAGAAGGAGGAGCCATGTCACAGCTCTAATGAAGGTACTATAGAGGACGGAGCCATGTCACAGCTCTAATGAAGGTACTATAGAGGGCGGAGCCATGTTACATTTCTGATGAGGGTACTATAGAGGGCAGAGCCATGTCACAGCTCTGATGAAGGTACTATTTAGGGCGGGGCCATGTCACAGTTCTGATGAAGGTGATATAGAAGGCGGAGCCATGTCACAGCTCTGATCAAGGTACTATAGAGGGTGGAGCCATGTTACATCTCTGATGAAGGTACTATAGAGGGCAGAGCCATGTCACAGCTCTGATGAAGGTACTATAGAGGGCAGGGCCATGTCACAGCTCTGATGAGGGTGATATAGAAGGAGGAGCCATGTCACAGCTCTGATGAAGGTACTATAGAGGGCGGAGCCATGTTACATCTCTGATGAAGGTACTATAGAGGGTGGGGCCATGTCATAGTTCTGATGAAGGTACTATAGAGGGCGGAGCCATGTCACACCTCTGATGAAGGTACTATAGAGGGCGGAGCCATGTTACACCTCTGATGAAGGTACTATAGAGGGCGGAGCCATGTCACACCTTTGATGAAGGTACTATAGAGGGCGGAGCCATGTTACATCTCTGATGAAGGTACTATAGAGGGCGGAGCCATGTCCCACCTCTGATGAAGGTACTATAGAGGGCGGAGCCATGTTACATCTCTGATGAAGGTACTATAGAGGGCGGAGCCATGTCACAGCTCTGGTGAAGGTACTATAGAGGGCGGAGCCATGTCACACCTCTGATGAAGGTACTATAGAGGGCGGAGCCATGTTACATCTTTGATGAAGGTACTATAGAGGGCGGAGCCATGTCACACCTCTGATGAAGGTACTATAGAGGACGGAGCCATGTCACAGCTCTGATGAATGTACTACAAAGGGCAGAGCCATGTCACACCTCTGATGAAGGTACTATAGAGGACAGAGCCATGTCACAGCTCTGATGAATGTACTATAGAGGGCGGAGCCATGTCACAACTCTGATGAGGGTGATATAGAAGGCTGAGCCATGTCACAGATCTGATGAAGGTACTATAGAGGACGGCGCCATGTCACACCTCTGATGAAGGTACTATAGAGGACGGAGTCATGTCACAGCTCTGATGAATGTACTACTGAGGGCAGAGCCATGTCTCACCTCTGATGAAGGTACTATAGAGGGCAGAGCCATGTCACAGCTCTGATGAGGGTGATATAGAAGGCAGAGCCAAGTCACAGCTCTGATGAAGGTACTATAGAGGACGGAGCCATGTTACAACTCTGATGAATGTAATGCAGAGGGAGCATTTGACAACTCTGATGAAGATACTAATGAGGGCAGAGCTGTGTCACAGCTCTGATGAAGGTACTATAGAGGGTGGAGCCATGTCACAGCTTTGATGAATGTACTATAGAGGGCAGAGCCATGTCACAGCTCTGATGAAGGTACCATAGAAGGCGGAGCCATGTTACAACTCTGATGAATGTACTACAGAGGGAGGGACCATATGACAACTCTAATGAAGGTACTAAGGCAGGCGGAGCCATGTTACAGCTCTGAAGAAGGTACTATAGAGGGTGGAGCCATGTTACAGCTCTGATGAAGGTATTATAGGTGGCGGAGCCAGGTCTCAGCTCTGATGAAGGTACTATAGAGGGTGGAGCCATGTCACAGCTCTGATGAGGGTGATATAGAAAGCGGAGCCATGTCACAGCTCTGATGCAGGTACTAAGGAGGGCAGAGATGTGTCACAGGTCTGATGACGGTACTATAGAGGGAGGAGCCATGTCACAACTCCGATGAAGGTACTATAGAGGGCGGAGCCGTGCCATAGCTCTGATGAAGATACTAAAGAGGGCGGAGCTGTCATAGCTCTGATGACAGTACTATAGAGAGAGGAGCCATATCACAGCTCTGAAGAAGGTACTATAGAGGGCAGAGCCATGTTACAGCTCTGATGACAGTACTATAGAGAGAGGAGCCATGTCACAACTCTGATGAAGGTACTATAGAGGGCGGAGCCGTGCCATAGCTCTGATAAAAATACTATTTAGCACGGAACTGTAACACAGTCTGATCTGGGAACAAGTCGTCTCCCTTTCATGTCGAATGTGATGACTCCCGGTAATATGATGGCTTATAACAAAAAATAACAGACAGATGACATTGCTAGGGTATAAGATCCCTTTATTAATGCTAAATTATCTTACAATATTGTTCTCACAGCCTGAATCCTATTACCCACTGGGGATCAGATCCATCTATCCAATTCCAATCCGACATCCAATTTCTGAGGCTCCTCCCATTCCTGACACCATACAGCGCTCATGTGTACGACAGAAGATTGATGTCATAGGAGCCATCCACCTGGAGAGAGAATAGGAGGAATGAGATTAAATTCACTATGGAGAGGTATGACACTGCACACCTCTCCTACTCTGTATACCACCGATGACCACCACAGTCACATGATTTCTACCACTGAGTCCTGGAGCACGTCCACAACAGTTCTGCTATGGGACTGTTTATTCAGCAACCAGACAAAACAAAAAAGTATCACATTTATATTTTTCAAACTAGGCTTTGTTTCAGAGATAGACATGGCCTGTGTATGAATTTTTTGGGGGCGTGTTGCAGTGGCAGACCTACCAGGGTCACAAAAGTTGCAACCGGGGCCCTGGTGTTCCGCCACTGTTGGGGGGCCACAGTGGGGTTATGGGGAATCATTCAGCTGCTGGGCTTCACACTTCCTGCGGTGCACATACAGGACGAGAGGGACGGGAGAAGAAGGAGCAGATCGGCTCTCTCTTCTCCCATCAATGCAGGTTCTGGGCTGTATGAGAGAGTCCTGCTGAGGAGGCACTGATAGGTGGCATTGATAGGCAGCACTGATGAGCATGTGTCTACATATGATCAGCTGATCACATCGTAAAGGGCTGCTGTGATTGGCCCTTTACTATGATCAGTTGTGACAGTCACAGAGCGTGCTGGATGCACGCCTCAGGGAGCATGCAGGAGGTAGAGTTTTGCGCGGATGTCCATGGGCGCCTTCCCAGGAATGGGATCTGGGGCTCAGATGGAAATGGGGGGGGGGGTGTAAGAGGGGCCCATCATGGTTTCTTGCACCGGGGCCCTGAAGGTTCTAGTTTGATACGCATCCAAAGTCCACAATCTACAACTTTTCCACAATTGCTCACGGATGGAGTAAGGATATGGAGTTCCCCAAAAGGACTCTCCAGCTGCAGGATGTCCAGCCAACCGTTCCTACAAATGAGGTTGGTTGTCAAAGACACACCCCCTGGTGACAGGCTCCCCCCACTGAATTACATGACTCCAGGACAGAAGCAAACTGCACATGTGCCTGTTGACTAGTCTGATTTGCTGTCCAGAGGCTCAGACATCTGTTATTATCTTGGCTGGCTGGCCCCACTTTACCACTGACATCACAGGACAGAGGGGCCCCTGTAGAGAAGATATGTGGCCCCCTCTAGCAGGTCACACCCCCATCTATAGAGAGACTTCCACTGTGTGTGAAGCTAATGCAGTGGTTTTGAACTTATGAGCTAAAGGGGGCCTCAAATGTGGCTCCCGACACCACCAAAGGGCCACACATAATGTTCAAAATACAGTATGTAATGCTTGAGAGGTCTGTAAGAAACTGCAGACCTAATAGAGGAGATGAGGGGCAGAGAGTGAGGACAGGATACATTGTTGGCTGGGAATATGCTGCAGAAGACAATACCAAACTGAGAGCATGTTACATGAGGTTAGTAGGGATCAATGCTATTACCCTAATCAATGTTCCCACTGCAGACTGCTGAGGTCCAAGGGCCGCACATCACATACCAAAGGGCTGCATGAGGCCCTTGGGCCACAGGTTGGGCACCAGGGAGCTAAGGACTTCCATTATTATAGTCTGGCCTCCACCTCCTTGTTGTGTGCAGCCTCACCCCCTCTCTGGTCAGACACCCCCGTTCCACATCTGACATTACCCCTCTCTGGTCAGACACCCCCTTCCACATCTGACATTAACCCTCTCTGGTCAGACACCCCCCTTCCACATCTGACATTACCCCTCTCTGGTCAGACACCCCCCTTCCACATCTGACATTACCCCTCTCTGGTCAGACACCCCCCTTCCACATCTGACATTACCCTTCTCTGGTCAGACAACCCCCTTCCACATCTGACATTACCCCTCTCTGGTCAGACACCCCCCTTTCCCTTCTCTACAATAAGTTTAAGTGTGGATGTTTAAGATGAGGGGTGTGTCTAATGAGGGGCCGATCTGAGATGAGGAGCATGACTTTGATGATGGGTGTGGCCGTTACTCAGCTCTGCCAGCACAGAGCACTGGAAGGAGAAGGGCAGGAAGCAGAATTTTCCCTGTGATAAAAAAAAAAAAAGAATATTCCAGACACTCACATCGAACCTGCCCTCTCTGGTCAGACACCCCCCCCTTCCACACCTGACATTACCCCTCTCTGGTCAGACATCCCCCCCCCTTCCACACCTGACATTACCCCTCTCTGGTCAGACATCCCCCTTCCACATCTGACATTACCCTTCTCTGGTCAGACAACCCCCTTCCACATCTGACATTACAACTCTCTGGTCAGACAGCCCCTTCCACATCTGACATAACCCCTCTCTGGTCAGACACCCCCTTCCACATCTGACATTACCCCTCTCTGGTCAGACACCCCCCTTTCCCTTCTCTACAATAAGTTTAAGTGTGGATGTTTAAGATGAGGAGTGTGTCTAATGAGGGGCCGATCTGAGATGAGGAGCATGACTTTGATGATGGGTGTGGCCGTTACTCAGCTCTGCCAGCACAGAGCACTGGAAGGAGAAGGGCAGGAAGCAGAATTTTCCCTGTGATAAAAAAAAAAAAGAATATTCCAGACACTCACATCGAACCTGCCGACACTTGCTGCGCTCTGATTGGACCGCATCACTTCGGTTAGCATCCACATCTGCTGCAGCTCACTGGACACACGGTTGGGATCAGGAAGGCCCTGGCACATGAAAGATATGGAGGTCAGATATGCATGATATCCACTGCTGAGGGAAAAGACTACCAACATCACATTATACAAAGATTCATTCGTCCCTCCACCCACAACTGGTATTTCAGTGATTGATAGCTGCTGGAAAATTGAACCATTTAAAGTGTATCTCAATCAAAGACCTATTCTTCTGTTTTGGTTGAAGAGTGGAAGGGTTAGACCCCCTCTCTGTCAAATATACATTGCTGTCCATGTCCTTGTTAGCGAGATTCACCCTCTTTATTGATCAGAATCTTCAGCTTCACCGTTCCTTAACTTAAAGGGGTTCAGAAGCCAAATCTGCTTCCTTGTGCAGGGTGTCCCAGCTTGCACATCAGATCAGACAAAATACACCAGCGTCCACAGAAATCTCCTCCATCAATGATCTTTCCCCACAGAAAGGGAACTAACACCTTCTCAACACTATCAGCAGCTGTCCACTCAATCCCCACACCTTCCCACAAGGTGGGGGGGGGGGGGGGGCAAGGGGCAGTCTCTTGACTGGCTGTCATGTGGAGGAGAAATGCACAGTTGTCACCAGGACAGGAAGTGAAGGAAAATCTTCCCAATGGGACGCAGATGTCAAACAAGAAACCCGACAGGGGTTCTAACAATCGTCCACCCCATCCAAAGCAAACATGTGCTGTGCCCAATAGTTTTGTGGAGAAACCCCACGGAGGGCCAGAAGGTATGGAAAGCACTACTGGAGGCCATATATAAAGCTAGAAAATGGCACCATAATGCAAACCCTTTTCTTTTGTTGGTATAAGAGCAATTTAATTTGTGTAAACTGCATTATTCAATTATCTACATGGTTATTTTTCTACTCTTTGTAAAAACCTTCAATAAAAAATATTGAAACGAAAGTGGCACCATCCCTGCTCCTTCTATAACTAAAATCACGCGTTTGTCTATACTGACTCTTGAGGTGTACTTATAAAACAGGCTACACAGCTATTCATCCCGTGAAACTGCATGTATAGTTGTTTTATGTGAATGGGGGACAAAATCAAAATGTTACTAGGTTATTTTCCCTCCAGGTTGAATGGTATTGTTCATACAGAGTGAATCAGGAATATACCACATTATGGCCACTAGATGGAGCAGATGATCATATGCAATAAATAGTTATTTACTATGAATGTCCACTCCATCTAGTGGCCATAATGCTGTATTTTCCTGATTGACTCTATTCTGTTTGAAGAAGACTACGTAACCTGGAAAGAAAATAGACAGGCATTCGTTTTTGCTTCATTCACATTTTCACAGGATGAAAATGTTTGTATTTTTTTAATAAATACACCCTTTACTCTTTATGAAGAATACCATTCTTCTGCACATCAGAGAGAATCAAGAATACACAACATTACGGCCACTAGATGGAGGGAATAATCATATGCAATAGTTATTTACTATGAATGTCAGCTTCATCTAGTGGCCATAATGCAGTATTTTCCTGATTTACTCTATTCTGTTTGAAGAATACTATGTGACCTGAAAAGAAAATAGACAGGCATTCATTTTTGCCCCATTCACACTTTCATGGGATGAATATGTTTGTATATATATATATATATATATATATATATACACTTTTTAAATTAAAGCGGAGTTCCACCCAAAAATGGAACTTCCGCTTTAAGCACTCCTCGCCTCCTTACATGCCACATTTGGCATGTAATTTTTTTTTGGGGGGGGGGGGGAGTGTGTCCCCAGGTTTCAGAGGGACTTCCTGTCCCTCTTCCACCTCTGGGCTGCCTAGGTGACTCCTCCTCTCCTCCTAGGCGGCCCCTCCCTCCTGGCAATCTTCTGGGACACGTCACAGGACCCAGAAGATTGCCTGACCACTAGGAATGCGCAGCGCGACTCACGCATGCGCAGTGGGTGCCCGGCTTCACAGGCCGGGCCGGGTGCCCACACTAGGAATGACGGCGCCGCGGGGAGGAGGGGGAGATGAGCGAGGCTTCGGGAGACAGGTAAGTTACTGTTTATTAAAAGTCAGCAGCTACACTTTTTGTAGCTGCTGACTTTTAATAAACAAAAAAACGAGTGGAACTCCGCTTTACTACACCCCTTTATGTGCAGATCCCTCCTTTAACCACTTTACAACGGGCACTTTCACCCCCTTCCTGCCCAGGCCAACTTTCAGCGCTGTCACACTTTGAATGACAGTTGCGCAGTCATGCTACACTGTTCCCGTATGACTTGTATCATTTTTTTCACACAAATAGAGCTTTCTTTTGCTGGTATTTAATCACCACTGGGGTTTTTTATTTTTTTTGCTAAATAAACAAAAAAAGACCGAACACTTTGAAAACAAAAAGCGTTTTTCTTTTAAAATTCTACAAATAAATAATAATCTTTCTTCATAAATTTAGGCCAAAGTGTATTTTGTTACATTTCTTGAAATAACCCAAATCAGTGTATATTATTTAGTCTGTAGGACAGTTATGGAGTCCACAAAATATGGGATAAACATCTGAAAATTGATCAATCCTGGTGTACTGATGGCCAATCTCATTTCTTGAGGCCCTAAAAACGCCAGGGCAGTACAGATATCCCCCAAATAACATATCGTGACCAGAGCAATACAGTGTTACCATAGTAACAGTGTACTACTCTGGGGAAGTGATCAGGGTTTTTTTTTTTTTTTTTACACATTATGATTGCTTATACCAGTGAATTTCACTGGTATAAGCAACCATTTTTACTGAATGAAATTGATTAATTCAGTGTGTATTGTTGCGATAAGCTGTGATTGGCCACAG
The DNA here is from genome assembly GCA_018402905.1 of Glandirana rugosa. Classification (NCBI taxonomy): domain Eukaryota; kingdom Metazoa; phylum Chordata; class Amphibia; order Anura; family Ranidae; genus Glandirana; species Glandirana rugosa. The sequence continues at coordinate 57,071 of BLSH010347576.1, forward strand.
CTAATCACATGGTACAGATGGGTTGTGATTGGCCCTGTCTGTACCATGTGATCGCTGTGACCAATCACAGGTAGCAACACAACTGTACACAATGAATGGCATGAAATTAAGCCATCCATTGTTTACAATTGCCATGTAATCTGCTGTGATTGGTCACAGCAATCAGCAGTGGTCTGGTACAGTGATCTGTCTTTGGCTGTGACAAAGGTCTTGCCCAGCCATCATTAGGCAATAGGCTGGGCAGAAAGTGGTTAAGGCGCTCACCTTGTTCAGGCTCCGCAGTTGCTCCTTCGGGGGGAGATGATTCAGCCACCAGGAAAACCCTTTCTGGAGACTCTGCGGGACAAAAAATAAAAAAATGGAAACAGATCAGGTGTGTCATCATCTCATGATACAGCCAAAAGAAAAGTGCCAATTTAATATATTTTTGCATTTTTAGATACAATAAATTTCAGACACGAATACTAATCTGCACGCAAACTGATTGGCTGTCCTGTTGGCAGACAACTACTGTGATTACAGAGAATTTGATGGCACAGCCCTCATTCACACTACTGTAGAGCAAAATCAGGCATCAGCCATGTGTGCTTTTTTTCACATTCATTTCAATGAGCTGTTCTATACGTGACGACTGTGGCAAAAAAGCTCACGCACCTTTTTTGAGCTTTGCGCATCTTGCGTGAATAAATAGCAATGATGTCACCTCAAGCACAACATGTGTTGAGTGAACATGTGATCTTACACATATTCACATGCTACACTAGTGTGCATACAGGCTATCAGTGAATTTATGGCCGAGCGCACAGATGCTGGTAACACAATGCAACAATTCTTTGTAGGGTTGCACTGATATAGTTTTGTGTTAATCGGCGATACCGATACTTTCGGTCAAGTGCTCGTCGATACTGAGTACCGATACTTTCGGGTGTGATTTTTTTATTTTATTTATTTCAGGTATGTATGTAGTGCTGTCAATTTGTGCAGCACTTTACATATATATTGTACATTCATATCGGTCCCTACCCTCAAGAAGCTTACAATCTAAGGTCCCTAACTCACATTCATACATACACATACTAGGGCCAATATAGACAGGAGCCAATTAACCACCAGCATGTGTTTGGAGTGTGGGAGGAAACCCACGCAGGCACAGGGAGAACATGCAAACTCCAAGCAGGTAGTGTCGTGGTTGGGATTTGAAACAGTGACCCTTTTGCTGCAAGGCGAATGTGCTATCCACTACACCACTGTGCGATTTGCGTCAATACAAAATAAATTGGCACAAATCGCACTGCAAAGAATTGCATGCGATTTGTGTGCATGTGTGTGTGTGTGTGTGTATATATATATATATATATATATATATATATATATATATATATGCACCATCTAGTGGGCAGTCACAAAAGCCACAAAATTCAGCAGAGGGAGCGCTATTCCATTAAGTAGGTAGAGACTGATTAGAAGTTCAAAGCAGCAATCAATTATTGGAAACTAAACAGGCTGATGACATTACGTAAATCGATCACAAGCCTATGCAGAGAGATAGTAGTGTGCCAGTGAGGCACTGTGACTCTCGTAGTTCAGTGGTTCTCAACCTCAGTCCTCAAGTACCCCCAACAGGCCATGTTAGCAGGTTTTCCTTTACCTTGCACAGGTGCTTTAAATCAGAGTCAATGGCTATGGACAGCTATATTATCGAAGAAAAATTCCCAAAACATGGCCTGTTGGGGGTACTTGAGTCCAGGGTTGAAAACCAGTGTCGTAGTTGACTCTGCAGAGCCTGGTGGAATAAACGGCTGCCTCTAACCCTGGAGCTCCTGGGGGCGAGCGGTGAGTCAAATAGATGCCGGATTGATGGACAGAGATGGCAAGGGCTGGTGCACCCGGAAATGACAGCTGCCATCAGGACTCGTCGACCAGGGGAAATGCCAGGAGCGGGCGGAAGTGCTCTACTATGGAAACAGTACTGTGCGGGCAACCAACGAGGACGTCCATCAATGTGGCATCCAGGCATCCATTGGGCTCACCGCTCGCCCCCAGGAGCTCCAAGATTGCACACTACCATCTGCCTGCATTTTGTAAGTTCTAAACTGCCCAATAGATGGTGCTTCTAAACACACACACACACACACACACACACGAGCAGTAGAGGAAAATCACATGCGATTCAGGTAGGAATCACACCACGCTCCTGTTCAAATCACATGAGATTCTTTGCAGTGCGATTTGCGCCCATTAACTTTTGTATTGATGCAAATTGCACCGCAAATTATCGGTTTCAGTATTGGGAGCATTTGGGTGAGTACCGATACTCACTCAAATGCCTTGTATCGGCACTGATACCGGTATTGGCGCATCCCTAATTCTTTGTTTTGCCACTCCTTTTATATTTTAAATATCCCTAGCCAGGCAGTGCGTGAAAATATGGTCAAAAATTACAATAAAAAAAAGGACATACTGAAATTTGGCTATTTGCTATAAAAACAAAAACAAAAAAGAGAAAAGAAGAGGAAATAAAAACATTATCATTAGGCAGTTTTTTTTCCTTTGTGGGAGCACACAAGTTCAGTAGAGCCTCTTTCATGAACTTTGTTTGTACGACTTTATACGACTTGTCCTGCAACTTGGGACTGCAAAGTCACAAGACAAGTCATACACCATGATTTCCAATGAGCACCGTTCATATCTGTGCGACTTCAAGTCACAGCGACTTCAAAGTAGTCCCTGCACTACTTTGGTCCGACTTTGATGCAACTTGAGGTCCACAGATCTCAAGATTACACAGGCATTGCTGCAAGTCTTGTTGAAGTAGCAGCAAATGTGCGCAACTTTCAGGTCGTACAAGTGTGAAAGGGGCCTAACCGACAGAACACTCTCTGAGATGGGTTACAATGTAACTTTTTTATGCTGCTCAAGTGGCCATAAGTTATATGGAGCATCCGGTTCTGATGTTTGGGTCAGAATAAGGGTTTGAGCAAACTCAAGTAGCACATGTCTGCTCTATATAAAGGTTTTGTTGGTCTCTAGGTGATTCTGTACAACCAGGGCATACCATTTTATACCTGCATGGAGCTCAAAATGCGTACGATCAGAAGGAATCAGATCCATCTCCCTGCAGAGATGAAACAAAACCCCTCTGATAATACATAGTAACTACATTGTTAAGGCAGTGTGGTGGATGAAGATGACAGCTGAATCTCCACCTTCAGGTCAGTGAACGCAGAACAGTCCCAGGACAGGGATGTGAAATGGGTCCACTGCGAACACGACGGGGGGTGGAGCCAAATTAGCAGAACATTTGCAGGCCTAGAACATACCTGTCGGCTGGGCGGATTGATCTGCAGATCTTCAATGGTGAATGTCGTCCAGACCGGGGACGGCTGGCGCAGGATGAGACGGATAGAGCTGACATGGTCTGTAGCGCAGAGCATCTGTTGGGAGAGAACAGTCTCAGTGAACACATTAATTGTGGAAAAAAGTGGAAGACGGCCCCAAGGCTGCAATTAACAAAGTCACCTGGCTTGCCTGATAGATACCTTCAATTTAATGTGGAGGATGGAGATGGCCACAAGGCTGCAGACAACAATGCTACCCAGCTCTCTGGTGTCAGAGAAAGTGCCAAGGCTGCAGACAGCAATATGACCCAGCAGCCTGGTGCCAGAGATGGTCCCCATGGCTATAGCCAACAATATGACCCGGCTCCCTGGTGCAGAGATGACCTCATGGCTATAGCCAACAATATGACCCAGCTCCCTGGTGCCAGAGATGACCCCATGGCTATAGCCAAAAATATGACCCAGCTAAAAATACTGCGCATCCAAGAAGAATAAATGGTTTAAGCAGCTGACACCACAACTTTAACAAAATTGTGAATGACCAAAAAACATAAATAGTGTAGCGCTGAAACCTTAAAGTGTATAGTTCATAAATGTCCCAACATAAATTAAATGTATAGTACCTGGAACCAGCCCAGGAAAGTGAAGAAAAATGAATAAATGAAATTCAGTTGAAGTCTAATAAGACGAAACGCGTCTGATGATTGTGAGCCCCACGTCTTCTCCATTGCGCCTTTTATGTTTTTTAATATGACCCAGCTCCCTGGTGTCAGAGATGATCCCAAGGTTTTAGCAACAATATGACCCAGCTCCCCGGTGACAGAGATGACCCCATGGCTATAGCCAACAATATGACCCAGCAACCTGTTGCCAGAGATGCATTCATTTATAAATGGAGGACAGAGATGGTCCCAAGGCCGCAGGCAACAATTTTACCCAGCTCAGTGGCAGCAGAGACTACTCCACGGCTTCAGAGAATAATGTCATCCATCTCCCTGGTGCCAGAGATGACTCCAGGCAATAATGCCACCCGGCTTACCTGACACTTTCATATAAATGTGGAGGACAGAAACATACCAAAGGCTGCAGGCATCAATGTCACCCAACTCCCTGGTGTCAGAGACTACTCCAAGGCTGCAGACAATAATGTCACCCAGCTCCCTGGTGTCATAGACAACTCCAAGGCTGCAGACAAGGTCACCCAGCTCTCTGGTGTCAGAGACTACTCCAAGGCTGCAGACAATAATGCCACCCAGCTCCCTAGTGTCAGAGACTACTCCAAGGCTGCAGGCAATAATGCCACCCAGCTCCCTAGTGTCAGAGACAACTCCAAGGCTGCAGGCAATAATGCCACCCAGCTTACTTGATAGTTTAATTTAAATGTGGAGGCCAGAGACCTACCCAAGGCTGCAGACAACAATGTTACCCAGCTCCCTGGTATCAGAGATGGCTCCAGGGCTGCAGGCAATAATGCCACCTAGCTTACCTGATACAGTTACCTTCATTTATGAGTGGAGGACATAGATATACCCAAGGCTGCAGCCAAAAATGTCACCCAGCTCCCTGGTATCAGAGACTACTCCAAGGCTGCAGACAATAATGTCACCCAGCTCCATGGTATCAGAGACAACTCCAAGGCTGCAGACAGTAATGTCACCCAACACATTCATTTATGAGTGGAGGACAGAGACGGTCCCAAGGCTGCAGGCAATAATGACACCCGGCTTAATTGATAGTTTTATTTAAATGTGGAGGACAGAGACTTACCCAAGGCTGCAGGCAACAATGTAACCCAAGTCGCCTGACACCTTCATTTATGAGTGGAGGACACAAACAGCCCCAAGGCTGCAGACAACAATGTCACCCAGCTTATCTGATAGCTTTATTTATGAGTGGAGGACAGAGACAGCCCCAAGGCTGCAGGCAACAATGTTGCCCAGCACCCTGGTGTCAGAGATGGCACCAAGGCTGCAGAAAAGAATGCCACCCAGCTTACTTGATAGCTTCATTTAAATGTGGAAGACAGAGACGTACCCAAGACTGCAGACAATAATGTCACCCAGCTCACCTGATACCTTCATTAATGAGTGGAGGACAGAGATGGTTCCAAGGCTGCAGACAACAATGGCACCATTGTCATGCATTGTCTTCCTCTTCGGGGGCTGTTGCCCTTCTGACATCCAAACCAGGACAAAGACTATAGCTGGAGTCCCACTTTAGGGCACATGGAAGGTCTCTGGTCTCCACTCCACCCATAATAAAAGGCTCCCCTCAGACCTGTAATCTCCGCCCTCACCTGGTGAGCGTGGAGGGAGACGTAGTCCTGGGAGCCGTCCTCGGTGTGGGGGTTCGCCATCAGCCGCAGGTCCCTGACGCACGTCCGCCATCTTCTATTCTTGGGGTCGGATTTCTTCCTCTGCTGGATCCTCACCGTCAGGAAGGCCGTGTAGAAATTCTTAAAGGAGATCTCCTGCGGGAGAGACGGGGGAGGGGTGAAGGGTAGGGTTGCCACCTCATCCCTTTAAACCTAAACATCTATGAATTACACAGGTTGTTCTGAGGCTGATTTAATGCAGATGAGGCACCAAGTGAGTTTAATCACCACCTTAATCAGCCACAGAACAACCTGTGTAATTCATGTGTGTGAGTTTAAAGGGATGAGTTGGCAACCCTAGTGAGGGGTGAGACTGGCATGGACCAAGAACTGGAAGGTAAGTTTTGGGTGGAGCGGAGCCAGAGATTTCTAAATATTGCCGTTTTCAGGCGGAGTCACAGGTGAGACTTACGTGGACGGTCTGAGGTTTCTGGAGGGCGACATCGATGACGTAGACACCGGGGCGGCTCAGCTCCGACTTCCCATCCCCCACCTGAAGAGGGACCGCCGCTTTCACCGTACACGGAGCCGAATCCTGAGCCATGACACCTAGGAGGGGGGAAGGGGGAGAAATTAAAGGGGCACTCCACCTAGAAATGATATTTTAACTGGTAGGGCTTCTCCTATGTGAGCAGAGAAGGAATGTGAGTAGGGTTGCTACCTCATCCCTTTAATCCAGGACACATAGGAATTACACAGGGTCTGTGGCTGATTAAGGTGGTAATTAAACTCACTGCATTAAATTAGCCACAGAACAACCTGTGTAATTCATAGGTATCCTGGATTAAAGGGATGAGGTAGCAACCCTAACTGTGAGGGCTCTCCAGTCAGCTGCAGGGGGGGAAGGAGACTGCTGTGTTCATGGAGCTAGGTCACGTCTGGGTGGTTCTGGCCTCTTATAGTAAATACGGCGATATGAGGGGCTTATCCCCCCGACTCACCTCATTCATTCCTCATTTGCCCTTATCCAACATGGCGGCGACCTCCTTCACTCCCAATCTCCGAACTACGCCTGCCCAAGTCCAATATGGCCGCTAGTTGGTCACCTGATCTGGCGTCTCTTAGTTTCCGTTTAGATTGGAAAGCAGCTGACGGGCGTGCTGGTCACGTATGACCAAGCATGGAGCCCCGCCCACAGGCAGGTGCTGGGCGGGAACTGGGCGGTCGGAGAGGGGGCGGGGCCACAGTCTCTCAGTGTCTGTCATGGCGGCGGCTCAGGTGAGAGGTCGGGGTGTGAGGAGGGACTACAACTCCCAGCATGGCGGGGGAGGGAACCTTTCTTCCATGTAGGGCTTTGTTATTGTTATCTGCAGCCTTGTGCCTGACCCCCCCCCCCCATAGAGAGCTGGGGGCTCCCTGCTGACAGCTGGAGAATATCCTGATGGGTGGGGGGTCTCCACTCCTCTATAACACCTGACATGGGGGGGGGGGACCCCAAATCCTGCAGTCTGATATATAGGGGAGCGAGACCCCTCCTCCTCCACCACCTTATTTTCTTTCACCCCCCCCCCCATATTCTCCCCTACAAAATACTTTCTACCCCCCTTTTCTTTACCCCCCCCCATATTCTTCCCCAAGTACTCTCTACCCCCCCTACTCACTCTCTCCCTCCCCCCCATA
>BLSH010347576.1:106288-123684 GCA_018402905.1 Glandirana rugosa
TACTAGGTTGGACTAGTCAGACAGATCCCTATCCCCTCTAAACAGGGTAACGCTGTTTTAGCGAAAGACGTCCTCGACTCACACTGAGACCCGCATTCCATAGCGAAGCTTTCAGTTGTGGTACTCGGGGTTGTGAGCGTATGTCTTGGCATTCCTATCCCTAGACAGACTGATCAGGTTGGATCATCAGTCCCGAGGATCCTTGATTTGGTGGATTCGGGCTCCAGCCCTAAAATTGGGAAAATGTTTTCTCCCCCCTCAATTGGTCGATAGTAACAACGGATATCAGCCTGTTGGGCTGGGGAGGGGTCCTGGGGCAGTTCTCTGCCCAGGGTCGTTGGTCAGTTCAGGAAGTTTGCCTTCTGATAAATGTGCTGGAACTGAGAGCGATCAGGCTTTGTCTGTCCCGTTGGTCAGTGAGGCCTCTTTGTCCGGGTTCAGTCGGACAATGCCACGGCTGTGGCATATGTGAACCATCAGGGCGGAACGAGAAGCTCTGCAGCAGCCGCGGAGGTGGCTCTGATCCTTCGGTGGGCAGAACTTCACGTGCCAGCTCTCTCTGCAATCTACATTCCAGGCGTGGAAAACTGGCAGGCGGACTTTCTCAGCCTCCGGACTCTGGATCAGGGGGAATGGTCCCTACATCCAGAAGTGTTCCGCCAGATTTGCCTCAAGTGTGGCACACCAGAGGTGGACCTCATGGCCTCCAGGTTCAATCGCAAGGTACAGACCTTTGTGTGCAGAACAAGAGATCCGTTGGCGGTCGCCTCGGACGCATTGGTAGCACCCTGGGGTCGGTATCGGCTACTGTACACCTTTCCTCCTCTAAAGCTTCTACCGCGGGTTCAGCACAGGATAGAAGCAGAGGGAATCCTGACAATCCTGGTAGCTCCGGATTGGCCTCGGCGTCCTTGGTACGCCGGCGTGGTGCGAATGGTGACAGATGTTCCGTGGCGTCTTCCGCTTCGCGGAGACCTATTGTCCCATCTTGCACCCTGCTTTACCCTCCCTGGCTTTGACGGCTTGGCTGTTGAGTCCCAGGTGTTGAGGGATAGGGGTGTCTCGGACTCCGTGATCCCTACTATGATTGAAGCACGTAAGGGTACTTCACGTAATATTTATCATAGGACCTGGAAGGCCTATATTGCCTGGTGCGAGACGGGATTGGAACCCCCGCTCTTATACAGTGTCCAGAGTACTGACTTTTTTACAGCAGGGACTGCACAAGAACCTGGCGTTAAGTACGCTTAATGGTCAGATTTCGGCCCTGGCGGTTCTTTTTCAACGGCCCTTGGAGTCACATTCGTTGATCCGTACATTTGTACAGGGTGTACGTCATGTGGCTTCTCGGATATGGTTGCCTCTGGTGCTTTCTGTGCTGCAGAAGCCACCATATGAAAAGATCAGGGACGTTCCCTTGCAACTGTTGTCGCAGAAAGTGGCCTTTCTGGTGGCTGTTAAATCCGCTAGGCGGGTGTCCGAGTTGGCAGCATTATCCTGCAAGTCACCTTACTTGGTCCTTCATAAGGACAAGGCGGTTTTGCGACCTTCCTATTCGTTTCTTCCGAAGGTGGTTTAGTCTTTTCATTTGAATGAGGATATTGTTCTTCCCTCATTGTGCCCTCACCCGTCACACCCCAAAGAAGTTGAACTTCATTCTTTGGATGTGGTGCGGGTGTATTTGATTTCTACAGCTTCTTTTCGGAAGTCTGATTCTTTATTTGTGCTGACTGAAGGGCCGCGCAAAGGCATGGCTGCCTCGTCCGCTACCATTTCTCGTTGGATCATGAAGACCGTGACTCATGCATATGGGGTTCGGGGCAATGTTCCCCCGTTTCCAGTCACGGCTCATTCCACCAGGGCAGTTAGTACTTCCTGGGCGTTTAGACACCAGGCCTCGGTGTCTCAGGTGTGCAAAGCGGCTACTTGGGCCTCAGTGCACACATTTACTAAGTTTTACAAGACTGATGTTTCAGCATCTTCGGATGCTGCCTTTGGCCGCAAAGTATTACAAGCGGCAGTTTAGGCGCGGATGGCGCCGCCTGAGAGGGCTTTTTTGTTGGGTACAGTTGTTATAGTTTGCCCACCCCTCTTGATTGGCACAGCTTTGGGACATCCCCATGTGTCATAAGAAGAGCTGCGTCTGTCAGTGAACGTAAGAGTAAAAGGGATTTTATTATAACTTACCGTAAAATCCTTTTCTCTGAGTTCACTGACAGACGCAGCACCCACCCCTCTGTGGAGTTTGTACGGCTTGTTACGAACTGATGTGCTATGCAGAGCAGGGGGATTATATGCTAAGGTGAGGACGGCCCCCTGGGAGGGGCCAACCTATGCTTTTGTTTTATTTTTGCCTAGTCTACTCCTCGTGATATGAGCATAACCCCATGTGTCATAAGAAGAGCTGCGACTGTCAGTGAACTCTGAAAAGGATTTCACGGTAAGTTATAAAATCCCTTTTTCTCCCACAGCGAAACGTTTGTTTTTTTCTCTAACCAGAAGACCAGAGAGTCAGATGGTCCCCCTGTGAGCCAGGTTTAGGAACGCCGGTGAGGGCTGCACTAACCTGCCGCCTTAGAGCTTCTCACAGGTCGCCAAACATGGCATGGTGCAGGTGGTTTGGGCATAACTGAGGTCCCCCACTGTTGCACGCCGCTCAAGCAGCTTGGATCTCCTCCTGTCTTCCCCCTGTGCAGCGGGCGCCATTTTTCTGGAGTCCGAACGGTGTGAAACACCAGGGGGAGGACCTTGCGTGCTCCAGGCCTCGCTCTGGTACAGGAACTTCTTGTCCAGGGCAGAAAGATGGTGCAGTACGCCCAACGCGACCCAAGAGCTGGTCTTAAAGCGCGGGGGAGACGTCGGACCCGCATGGCTGCGGAGGCTGAGAGCTCTGTCTGCACCAGGACTCAGCAAGCTGCAAGGAGCTAAAAGTTTGCCATAACCCACCTCATGGGGAAAGAGGATGGAATGGCAGCACAGGCCACAGCAGGCAAAAAGGGCCAGGTAACTTGCCTGTTCTGAGGTAAGTTCAGAAAAAGGCAGAAAGACAGGAGAAAGGCTGTCTGATTAGCCATTCCTGGCTAAAATGGCCCTGGCCTCCCCTCCCCCCCCCCCCCCTTCCTTTAAAAAAAAAAAAAAAGTTTGGATCCCAGAAGGTGTGTGGGTATGCTATTGGTGCAGTGCACACATCCTAACTGTGCTGCTCCCTAAAGGGGACAGCAATTTGGAAGGGGGTGAATTTTTGGCTGCTAGCCTCTTCTCATGCGTTCTTGAGGAGAGAGAAAAAGCAAGCCCAGTGGCTGTGGTAAAGGGAAACACAACAGTGGTGAGTGCTTCCCTTTTTTACCTTGGGAGATTAGCATCTGAATCCCTAATGGCAACCTGATGGGCATTGAGATAGGACTCCCTCCCTCAATACAGGGTGCTACTATCCTTGCCTTTGGGTCTGGGAACAAATAGCCCAGATGCGGTAGCTTTTGCAGCATCAAGTTGGCAGTCTCTCACTATATGTTCCTCAATCAGGATAAATATAGTGAAGAGTTGAGACCTGTTAGACACAGTCTCACACAGGCTATTTCTGCCACTAAAACAAGTTTCACATTCCTAAAGGGTTAATTGGAAGGGATGTGAAGTGGTCTGCAGGAACCTGGTGTTTCCAGGAGCAATAGCGCAGATTTCCCCTGGTCAGCAAGGCACACCAGGTGATCTGAATATATTAGGCCAGCTGCTATGAATCTGGCACATAGCACCAAGAGGGTTCATAGAGGGTGTTGACTGTTAAAAGCCTGCCACATAGGGAGCATGGAGTAAGACGTGCCGCGTGTGAGCTCCGTCCATCCGACATCCTTCCTTATCATTTTTGGGGCTAAATATACATCTCGCTGCGCTGCTTCCCCGATACATCGCGACCTGCCTCACCATGCCTCCACCTAAGCGGGTGTCGGAGGCCATCTCCAAGCTTGATAAATACAGGCATGGGGAGCGGGAACAACTAGAGGAAGGTGGCGTCTCCCCCTCCCCAAGCTCTGAGGAACCAGCGTCGGCGGACACCACCAGGGTCCCTGATGCCATCTCCACCTGCCAGTCAACCTTGATGGCGCGGATTGAGGAGATAAAGGTCAACATTTCTCTGATTCGTCAGGATGCCCACAAGCTGCGCGAGCGGGTCACGGAGACGGAGCGCCACCATTGGCCTCGTGGAGGACGACCTGCCACCATTGCAGGTGACCACCAAGCGCCTACAAGATCAACTGAACGCCATCCTCTCCAAGCAAGATGACATGAAGAATAGGCTCCGCCGCTGTAACCTGCGCTTCGTGGGTCTCCCTGAGCCCGTGAAGGGCACGGACCACCCGACATTTCTGCAGAGTCTCCTGACTAAAACTTTTGGGCACGAGGCCTTCTAATCCTCGTTCGTCGTGGAAAGGGCCCACCGCCTGGCAGCGCGCCCTCCTCCTGCTGGCACCCCGCCTAGAACCTTCTTCGCCAAGATGCTCACCTATCGGGACCGGGACACCGTCCTGCGCCTTACCCGTGAGAAGGGCAATATCCCGTTCAATGGCGGGCATGTTGCGGTGTTCCCAGATTTCTCTGCCGAAGTCCAGAAGAAGCGGGCTCGCTTTGTGGAAGTGAAGCTGAGACTTCGGGCGCGCCACCTAGCCTACTCCATGCTTTTCCCTGCCAGACTTCGGGTGGTAGCTGACGGCAAGGTGCAGTTTTTTGAGGATCCGGATGCTGTCCTCTCGTGGATGAAACAGCTCAATGCTGCTGGCCCGGCTCCTGCTTAAAGCACCAGACTTCAACGACCTGTGTCACAGCACTTACTTGGCGGCGGGTCTCCCGTTCACTGGCGTTATCACCCAAGCGTGAGTACTGTATCCTGCCCAGATTCGTTACCTTTGGGCCATCCGCCACCTAGCCTGACTGCCCACCCCATATGTTGCCTTGTTTCTTCCCTAGTCCCTGCATTCCCCTGGAAACATTATTATTCAAGCCCCACGTAACCTCAATAGATGGGCGGTTCGTCCGCACTATGGAACTACACGTACATTTGGAACTGTGCTAATTTGCACTGCCGTGACCCCTGCAGTTTATGTTCACCCTCCGGCCCCCCATGGCCGAGACCCCTGCAGGCCTCCCTGCACACCATGTTTGGTTCTCCTGGCCAGCCCCTGTCCTGTTGCTGCTGGTGGTCACCGGCTGGCTGAGCCTGACAAGCTGGTTCAGAACTGTTAATGTTGGTTTTATGTTTATTTTAGTTTTTTTACATTTCTCTCTGACAGGTCGCAAATTGCTATTCTCGTCGATGCCTGCCGCCCGGATGTGCTCTATTGCCGGCGCTGTCTTCAGTGCCGGGCATGTCCGTGTGGCGTGTGTCCTATATGCTGTATATGCCTGCTATCACGCTCTGTATGCAAAAAATGTGGTTGTGTTGTGCCCTTGGGTTCACCCGCATGGTGTGGCTGTGGTGCATACTCATGTGTCCCGTTGTGGTCGGGGGGTCCCCCGGCCGGGTCGGACCGATTGCCATGTAGCTCTTCCCCAAATACTATGGCGCCACTAAAACTTGTAACCTGGAATGTTAGAGGACTCGGTGCCAAGCCCAAAAGAAATGCAATCCTATCTCACCTTAAGTCTATGCGGGCCGACGTGTCGGTGCTGGTTGAAACCCATCTTACCGGCCAGGCACAGATGGCTCTTAAAAAACCCTGGGTGGGATGGTTGTATCAGGCCCCCTTCTCCTCCAACTCCCAAGGAGTCGCCATTTTGATCTCCAGGTCTACACGTTTTCAGCTGCATGGCGTGCGGTCGGACCCCCAGGGTTGTTTTTTATTTTTGCATGCCTCCATCAATGGGGTCAAGGTCCTCTTGATGGCGTATTACATCCCTCCCCCCTTTGGTCCCCTGCAGCAGGGTGTGTCTTTTATGGCCCAGTACCCCACAGTGCCTGCAATATGGCTCGGGGACTTCAATATGGTCATTAATCCGGGTATGGACAGGTTGGGCCCCACTGCTCATGATGCTCTATCGCATCGACTCACGAGATTTGGCGGATTCCTTGAGGAGTTCTTACTAAAGGACACCTGGAGGCATAAATATCCAGACCGAACCCAGTTCTCCTGTTTTACCCCCTCACACTCAGCCATGTCCCATATTGACCTCATCCTTGTATCGCCCCCAATCCTCCTGGATGTCCTGGATGCGGGTTTTGGTGCCCGGACACTTTCGGACCATGCCCCGTACTGGGACACCCTGAGGGTAAAGTCCTCAAACACCAACCCCCCCCCCGCGGTGAAGATCTGGCGGCTGAACCCATTTTGGTTATCGGTCCTTCCCGAACTGGATACCTACCAGCGGGAATGGACGCACTTCTTTCACACCAATAGTGGGTCGGCACCGTGTGGGAGGCATTCAAATTGCATGCCCGCATGTTCCTCTCTGCACGAAATATGTAGGTATAAAAGATCCTCCAGATTTCTACTACAGCAGGCGGAGGAACAATTGGCGGCCCTTTATCAGCGATCCCTCCCCCACCAATGTCTCCCTGCTACGTGCACAGTCTAGACTTGCCAACCAGCTACACTCCGAGAAGGCTAAGCAGGGAATCTTTTTTGCTAGACAGCGGGCGTTTGAGCATGGCGAGCGTGCGGGTAAACTCCTAGCATTTATGGCGCACATGGACAACAAACCTCCGGTCGTAGTGGAGCTCCATTCCTCCGGGACATTGGTCTCCAGCCCTGAGCTGATGGCCGCGGAGTTTCGGTCCTTCTACTCCGACCTATATACCTCCAGGGCCAACTGTCCCCAGGCAGACCTAGTCCAACTCCTTCAATGTGTAAAGCTTCCTGGGCTAACTCTGTCCCAGGTTGCTCAACTGGAGGCACCTATTACCACTGACTGCATAGAGGAGGCCTTGGCGAGCCTTACCCCCAGCTAAGGCACCTGGATCCGACGGCCTGCCCCTCGAATTCTACAGACAATTCGGGGCACTAATTATCCCCCAACTCTGTAAACTCTATAATCACATATTTCAGACCTCCACTCTCCCGACTTCAATGGGTGAAGCCCTTATAGTTCTTATCCCTAAACCCGGTAAAGACCTCTTGTACCCCGAATCTTATCGCCCCATATCCCTACTACAATTAGATGTCAAAATACTCGCTAAAATTCTTGCCCTCCGCCTGAATAAAGTCATCCCAAACTTAATACACCCAGACCAAACCTAATTTATGCCCAACAAGAACACAGCCTTCAACCTCAGACGATTGTTCCTCAATCTTCAGTCTCGACACGACAAGGTGGGCTCCAGGGTGATAGACAGCCTTGACGCCGCTAAGGCTTTCGATTCTGTGAAATGGAACTACCTCTGGGAGTGTATGCGGAGATTTGGGTTCGGGCCACGATTCATCAAGTGGACATGGCTCCTATATCAGACCCCCACTGCACGTGTTCAGGTGAATGGTGGGATCTCTAACCCCTTCCCACTTTCGCGTGGCACACGGCAGGGCTGCCCCCTATCCCCGTTACTGTATGCCCTGGCGGTAGAGCCTTTGGCTGCCGCCATCAGAGCGCATCCCAATATCAGAGGCTTACGCTGCGGTGGGATCACGGAAGTCGTCAGCCTTTACGCTGACGACATGCTTCTTTATCTGGCCGACTCGGGTCCCTCCCTGCAGGCAGCTCTGCAACTCATCCAACACTTTGGTAGGTTCTCTGGGCTGCAGATTAACTGGTCAAAGTCTCAAATTCTCCCCATAGACACAGATGTCCCCACCGCCAACCAGGCGGCTCTGCCTTTGGTTAGGGCCAGTACGATCAAGTACCTTGGCCTACAGGTCTCCCACTCCTTGTCGGATTACACTGACCTTAATCTTGAGCCCCTATATGGTGTTCTCAAGACTAAGACGCAAACCTGGTCGTGCCTCCCCCTTGGAGTGATGGGGCACATCAGCCTGGTAAAAATGGTCCTCCTCCCAAAACTGTTATACATCCTTTGGCATACCCCATGCTCCATCCCGATGCGCTCCCTAAAGGCTATGGAGTCTATCATTAACACCTTTATCTGGGGCTCCTCTCGCCATAAGCTACCCTGGAGGGCTCTTAACCACTTGCTTACTGGGCACTTAAACCCCCCTCCTGCCCAGACCAATTTTCGGCTTTCAGCGCTGTCGCATTTTGTATGACAATTGCATGGTCGTGCGGAGTTGTACCCAAACAAAATTGATGTCCTTTTTTCCCCACAAATAGAGCTTTCTTTTGATGGTATTTGATCACCTCTGCGGTTTTTATTTTTTGCACTATAAACAAACAAAGAGCGACGATTTTGAAAAAAGAACAATATTTTTTACTTTTTGCTCTAATAAATATCCAAAAATAAAATATAAAAAAAAAATTATTCATTGGGTTTGGCCGATTTATATTCTTCTACATATTTTTGGTAAAAAAAAAATCGCAATCTGCGTTTTATTGGTTTGCGCAAAAGTTATCGCATATACAAACTATGGGAATTGATTTATGGCCTTTTTATTATTATTATTTTTTACTAGTAATGGCTTTGATCTGCGATTTTTATCGGGACTGCGATATTGCAGCGGACATGTCGGATATTTTTGACACTTTTTTGGGACCAATGACATTTATACAGCGCTCAGAAATTTAAATGTCCACTGATTACTGTGTAAATGTTATTGGCAGTGAAGGGGTTAACCTGCAGGGGGCAGTGAAGGGGTTAACAGTGTTCCCTGGGTGTGTTCTAACTGTGGCGGGGGATGGGTTGGCCGGGACATAACAGATCTAACAGTGACAGGGATCAGTAGATCTGTCATGTCCCTCTCTCACAGAACGGAGAACCGCCGTGTTTACATTGGCGGTTCCCCGTTCTGCAGCTCCACAGGCGATTGTGGGTCAGGAGCGGACATCGAGTCCGCCCGACCCGCGGGCATGCCCATGCAGCGTGCGGCGGCCGCACGTGCGCGCCGCCTGTGAGTGCGCGCCGGGAGTGTGCAAAGGGGCGGACGTCAATAGACGTCCACCCGGAGATTGAGATCCGCACTGTAGCCATCTTTCCTCTATAGCGTGGATCTCAAGAGGTTAAACTCCAGACTGCCTTGGGCGGGGCGGCTGTCCCGGACCTTTTGTTCTATTACATAGCCTCTCAACGATCCCACTTTTATCACCTAAACCATGGAGATAGGGTCAGGTATATCACACTTGAATGTATGCACACACCAGCTCCAACTGCACACCCCTTCCAAGCCTTGTTTAGGGGCCCTGGGGGACGCCCCACGCCTATGTCACGAACCCATGACCACTCATTATTGTAGGATATGGCAGCTTGCCCAGAGGTTCAGCGGAGCTCCCAGTTTCCACTCGCATACCCCCGGTGGAACAACCCACATCTACCTGAGGTACTCAGGCCCTTTACTCGCAATTCAATGGCGCCATCCCGGACCTCAACGTGCTGCCTATGGTAGACTCATGCTTGGCAAAGACCCCAAAAAAACTTATAACCCTATTCTACAACCGCCTTGTGGCTCCGGGCGCCTCCGCCCAGTCGGATCGGTTACGGGCCCGCTGGGTGACAGATCTTGGCGATGAGGCACTGGCCACCTGTAAACTGGCATCCCCCAAACTCTCAAACCGCCTTACCCAACTGTTTATCCTGCACCGATCATACATCACGCCGCGCCGCATTCTAAAATACAACCCAAATTACAACCCATCATGCCCACAGTGTGACGATATAAATAGCACCTTTTTTCATCTCCTTTGGACTTGCCCCTCTGTTCAGGGGTACTGGACCCAGGTCGTCCGGTTCCTCCATGATCACATGGGCTCCCCCCTCACTCTCAGCCCCCGCCGCTGCCTGCTGGAGATCCTATCTCTCCCTGAGGAGGAGAAATACCTTAACATATTCTTGCAGGAAACTTTGTTCACTGTGAGGATGCAGATTGCTAGAACATGGCAGTGGATCAAGGCAGTCAATGATACCCTCCCCTATAAAAAGGTTCTGTATGCACACAGGGGGTGCCCGAAAAAGTATAACAAAATCTGGGATAGATGGCTTGGGGATTCCGCTACATGTGACGAGATAGCCATTGCTTGATATGCCTGCTTAATGTTTTCTTATGACATGCTCTTCTCCCACTTGTGATGTGGGCACCCTACCAGTGACTGTTGTGTACCTGTCAAATGTTATTTTCTCCTGCATCCTTCTTGTAGTGCATGTTGCACCTCTTCAATGACTATTGCTGTTTCCCATGTGAAATTTTTCCCATATGGGGGGAGGCACAGTAAGAGGTACTCTTGGGAACATTTTCATCTTGTGGGGGTTGCTTTGTATGTGTAACGCCTTAACAAGCTACAACCTATTAATTCCTCCTTGCACTACAGTTATATCTTTTGTTATGTAGGAGTTAATCGGAACCTCTTGCAGTTTGGGCTACAGCCTACCCTTTGGATCAATTGTAAACATATAATGTTATCCTGTAATCCTTCATTGACGGGTTCTTGGTGTAAACCTCTAGGCAAAAGCTACATATACTAACGTGTTGAATCGTACGTTGACGGTCGTATGTAGCCCACTGACATGCACACGACGGTCGTACATACAACTTGCGGCCGGCCGAACGTGATGACGCAAACGAGCGTATAATGAGGAAGTAGCGTCACCTTTTGGGCTCCTTTCTAATTTCATGTTAGTTGAAAGTGGACTTGGCGCATGCGTGTTTAGCACAATACAACTTTGTTGAACACAGCTGCTCTACACACGACTCAAAGGTCGTATGCGAGCTTGTTGACACGACCAAGTTTTCTAGTCTGCACATACAACTCCCACGAACGACCGTCGTACGTTCAACTGTTGAAAGCGCCGCCACAGACGATCGATTCTGCATGCAACGGTCGTGAGTACGACGTGTTGAACACGATCGTCGCCCTGTGTGTACGAGGCTTAAGGATTGCCTGTTAAAACCCACAGGTGTTTGTCTCCAGGCTAAAATTGTGACCACCTCTTCTTGAGGCTCACCTAATTGATCTCTAGGTCTATGCTCGTTAAGACCTTAGATACTTGGACGGCTGGGACTCGTGTTCACGTGTGTGTGTGTGGCTAACTACACTTACTCATACTCTTTAGTAGTGGGGTAACAGCTACCTACTAATGTGGGGTTTGCAGCCACCTTAGACTTTCATTATTTGGAATTTCCTGGTTCTCCTCTGGTGGATGAAGGGTTAGTATATAGAGTCCAGGCTATGCCTATGATAAATTTGCCCCTTGGTGGGAAGTGGCATATACCATGTCTCCAGACTTTATGCTTGGTCTGGCTGCACATCAGAAACACACTATGTGGAAGTTATTTGTTTCTTTTCTGGTGGTCTTGCTGCTCAGCAGAATTAAACAACAGTAAGTGATAACTGTACCTTGTTGATAATTAGTAATGCATAACATTTAAAGGTTGTTAGCAAAATTTCTGTTGATCATAAGACTCTACCCTGTTACAATTCAAAAATGCGCAGCATTTAAAGTTGGCAATATTTCTGGTGATCATAAAATTGTACCCTGTTGGTATTCAGAAATGCTCAGGATGGGAGTCGCTAGTGAGATTTCTGTGGGTTATGACTGCACGCTGTCGCTAACCAAAGATGCACAGCATTTAAAGTTGTTAGCGACATTTCAGTGATCATAAGGCCTCATACACACGGACGTTTTTTGACGCAGGCGTTTTCTGGCGTCTTTTGCAGCTCTCCATGTTAGTCAATGGCCCCATAAAAACGTCGGCGTTTTTGAGCTGTAGATGGTGTCGGCGTTAGTGAGCTGAAAGTAGAACCCATGGCCATCGCGTTCTGAGGCTGTAACGTTTTGGCATTTTTGCCACGTTTTGGATGATTTTTTCTTAAAAACGCCTATTGACGCCGATGCTCACTAACGCCGAAAAACGCCGATTTTTTTTTCCTTGACGTGGGGCCCGACATTTTGTTTATTTTTAAAGATACGCCCGTGTGTATGAGGCCTAAGGCTGTACTCTGTTGCTTCAGAGATGCACAGCAGTAAAGTTGCTAGTGACATTTTTTGTTTTTATGTCTATGCAACTGCTGCTAATCAAAGATGCATAGCATTTAAAGTTGTTAGCGACCTTTCTGTCAGTCATAAGACTGTACCCTCTTGGTATTCAGAAGTGCACAGCATTCTAAGTTGCTAGTGACATTTCTGTTTTATCACTTCACGCTGTCGCTAACCAAAGATGCACAGCATTTAAAGTTGTTGGCGACATTTCTGTCGCTGCATAGGTCTGTACCCTGTTGCCATTCAGAAACACAGCATTGAAGTTTTGTCAATGTCTTTCCGTTTTGACTGTACATTCTTACTAAGCAGAGATGCGCAAGGTTGGACTTGTACATTTTCTGTTTTCATATGAGTTGTACCTTGTCAGACAACAGAAATGCACATCACTGAATACGCAACAATGAACACTGTTGGCGTCCTTCCTATTTATATATTGGTGATATCCATAGCTTGTTACACTTTTTTTTTTTTTTAGAATACACGACTTTGAAGTTCAGGTCGTGTCATTTCTGAGATGGTCTATCTAGCTATACTTCAGAAATACACAACAGGGTTGCCTAGGATATTTATATTTGTGATATTAATTATACATGTATCATTTTTATCGCAGACCTGATTGTCCCATGGACACGGAGGGCCAGGTACTCTGTCTGCAGAAACTTCAGTTGTCAGAGAAATTTAGTCCCTTACATTCAGCCATGCCAGAGGCATTCCCTGTGCTTGTAACCCGGTAGGGTTGTATGACACTGGAAGAAGGTTTTAAAATCGCCTTTTATGAGTAAGAACTTCCTTTCATAGGAGTATTACCTGAAGATGCAGTTTCAGAAGTTATCTGACCCGTATACCTAACTCAATAGATTTACAATTCTATATTTTCTTTCACCCAATGGTGGAGTGGATGATGGGTTCAGACATCAGGTAGGACACCTGATACTTAGGCAATAGGTACAGTCAGGTGCTTGACAAGCTCCTCTCTGCTTAAACGCTTTGACGTGCAGGTGTATAGGGGGCTGGGTATATAGAGCACTTTCACAGCTGACATGCCAGCGTTCAAATGTGAGGAAAGGAATAGGTATGGTGTACCTTGGGTGCATACCTGTCCAGCCTTCTGAGTCCCGGGAACAACCTTCCCTTGTTCTTTTTCCCTTAAATGAGTTTCCCTTTACCCATCACTAGGAATAAACAATGTAAAGGGGACCTGCAAGATAGGTGTGTCAGGGAGATCTTTTTAATCCTCCTGGACAGGGTAATGTTTAAACCTGACCCTCTTTGTTGATCAAAGTAGTGTCCTTTTGTCACAGCAAGCCTTGATTGGTCCTTTTCTGTGGGCCTAAGAGGTGCTACAGGCATGTTAGTTCACAATTGCTAGATGGTTGAGACAGTCAAACTGTGCTAATCTACTAATCTCACAGGTTTTCTGATTCCATCTTTTAGAGCTCTCCACATAGGTCCTGCATCCAATGCGGAGAAGGCAGTGACATGGTGGAGTAAACCTGCTGATCAGCCTCCTGATCCAGCTAAGATACCTTCATCAGTCATAATGAAGTGGAGGTAAAATGTGCTGCAGAACCTGGCATTTGGTAGGAAGATCTTGCAGCCAATGGTCCCACCCTAAGTTAGGCCTGTGGATTTCTTTATTATCCTCTCAGGTGTGGCCGTCCTGGAAGGTGAGTGGAGAAAACCTACCGTTAGATTTACCGGTAACGGTGTTTCTACAATCCTTCCAGGACGGCAGGCCTACTTCCCGCCCTGTTATGGGTGCAGGAAAATGTATACATTAGGTGGTAAGTGCCTAAGTGTTTGAATAACCCTTGTGAATCGGTTGGGAGAATTACTTTACAACGACTGAGGGACAAGGGGTAAGGTGGGGCTTTTTAAACAGCTGTGTACTGATTGTGTTTCCTGTGGGGAGGGGCCTCTCATCTCTTAGGTGTTGCCGTTCTGTAAGGATCGTAGAAACACTGTTACCGGTAAATCTAGCGGTAGGTTTTTTATTACCGGACATTAGAGGCAACATACACAGATCATATCAGCACATGCATTTTCAATAGAAATACATTATAAAAATAACAAGGAAGCAATGTGTCACATTCAAAAATATAAACAACAAAAAATAAAACATGAGAACATTTTCACATAAATAATCAGCATCATATTCAAAAGGCTGCATTTATTATAAGGCCTCATACACACGGACGTTTTTTGACGCCGGCGTTTTCTGGCGTTTTTTGCAGCTCTCCATGTTAGTCGATGGCCCCATAAAAACGTCGGCGTTTTTGAGCTGTAGATGACGTCGGCGTTATTGAGCTGAACCTAGAACCCACAGCCATCGCGTTCTGAGGCTGTAACGTTTTGGCATTTTTTTACGCCGACGCCACAATATGCCAACATACGCCAACAAACGCCACCTATTATTATACCGGCGTTTTTTGACGCCGACGTTTTTAGGTTGAAAAATAGCAGAGGGATGATTTTTTTTTAAAAACGCCTATTGACGCCGACGTTCACGAACGCTCAAAAACGCCGATGCATAATGCCGAAAAACAGACTTTTTTTCCTTGACGTCGGGCCCGACGTTTTGTTTATTTTTTTAGAAACGTCCGTGTGTATGAGGCCTAAGGCCTCATACACACAGGCTTTTTTTTACAGCCACGTTTTTTACAGCTCTCCCATGACGCCGACACGGCAAAACGCTCACTAACGCCGTACCGACGTTAACCAGCGTTTTTAGGTTAAAAAATAGCAGAGGAATGTTGTTATTTTTTTATTTATTTATTTTTTTAAACGCCCATTGACGCCGACGCTCATTAACGCCGATGCAAAACGACTATTTTTTTCCCCTGACATGGGACCCAACGTTTTGCTTATTTTTTTTTTTTTATATGCCCGTGTGTATGAGGCCTGAATGTGAACAGAGCTACCAATTATACCGCTCAGGAACATACTATGGGTGTTGTCTACTAAAACTGGAGAGCACAAAATCTGGCGTGCAACTCTGCATAGAAACCAATCGGCTTCCAGGTTTTATTGTCAAAGCTCGATTGAACAAGCTGAAGTTAGAAGCTGATTGGTTACCATGCACCGCTGCAGCAGATTCTAAACGCTCCCAGGTTTAGTAAATCTCCCCCTATGAGTAGTTTAGGGAATCTGCCTTGCAAGTACAGGGGCACACCATATTGAATATCAGGACAGTTGTGTAGTTTGCTGGTGGTGGTTAGGTGATTACCTGCATCTGCCAATTACACTTTAACCACTTCAGCCCCAGAAGGATTTCACACTTTAGGACCAGAGCACTTTTTGCGATTCGGCACTGCGCCGCTTTAACTGACAATTGCGCGGTCGTGCGACGTTGTACCCAAACGAAATTTGCGTACTTTTTTTCCCACAAATAGAGCTTTCTTTTGGTGGTATTTGATCATCTCTGCTTCATTTCTGATCACCACAATAAACAAAAGAAGAGCTACAAATTTGCAAAAAAAACCCCAAATTTCTTACTTTTTGCTAAAGTACAAATCCAAAAAAAAAATATAAAAAAACATTTTTTCCATCAGTTTTGGCCGATTTATATTCTTCCTCATATTTTTGGTAAAAAAAAATTGCATTCGGCGTTTATTGATTGGTTTGCGCAAAAGTTGCCGCGTTTACGGACAATGAGAATTCATTTCTGGGGTTTTTATTTTTTTTTAATTTTTTACTAGTAATGGCGGCGATCTGCAATTTTTAGCGGTACTGCAATATTGATACGGACATGTCGGACCATTTTGACACTTTTTTGGGACCATTGGCATTTATACAGCGTTCAGTGCTATAAAAATGCACTGATTACTGTGTAAATGCCATTGGCAGTGAAGGGGTTAACCTGGAGGGGACGCTCTAAGGTTTAACTGTGTTCCCTGGGCGTGTTCTAACTGTGTGTGGGCTGCCCTGGCTGGGGAAAGGGGATGATCACGGCTTCCATATAGAGGAAGCCTGTGATCATCGCCCTTCCCCCCTCAACAGAACGGAGATCCGTGTTTACTTACAAGGACCTACGTTCTTTCAGTGCGGGGGGCCATCGTGGGTAGCCAGCAGCGGTCGAGTCTGCCGCACCTGCTCCCTGGCCCCCCCCCACCCCCGGACACAGTGAGCGCGCCCCCGGCGGCGCGCGCGCTCACAGCACTAGTTATCGCAGCTGCCGTCGTATGATGGCGGTTTGCGATAATGAGCCACTCTGTTGCTGTCAGACGGCGGTCGGCAAGTGGTTAATGCCCATGTCATTTGGGTCAGCAGATGATGATAAAGCAATGATCCAAAATGATGATCTGCAGTTTTCTCCTCTTTTAAAATCCCGTTTTGTCCCAGAGGTTGATTTACTATAGGCAAATAGACTGTGCACTCTGCAAGTGCAGTTGTTGAAGAGCTTAGTAAATGAGGTAAAGCTTCACTTTACAATGAATATCCAATCACATGCAAGGAACACCAAGGAAAAAAAATGCATTTTTGCTTGCACATTATTGGATGATGGAAGTCAGCAGAGCTTCCCCTCGTGTACTCTTGCAAAAGTGCACAGCTTATTTGCCTTTAGTAAATCAACCCCTCTGTGCCTTCTCTCACCAGACTCCTCGCCCGGCAGCTGGAAGCTGATGGCGATTGATCGCGATTTATTGGTTGTCAGGTTTTCCTCTCCAAGCTGTCCTCCAACTGTGGTGAGTCCAATTACTCTAATATGCGGTCATCCCTGTCTTCCTCCGTCATACTCCGACATACTCTTCTTCTCTCTGTACAGAAAGTAGGATTTCTTCCGCCGGCCGGAAGGGAGGAGGAGATTAGCTGGGTGTCCTTGGAGGAGGAGAAGCCCTTAGCAGATATAAACTGGAGCTACAAGAGCCACAAACCACCTCTGGAGCAGGAGAACCCGCAATACCGTAAGTTCCTGCGAACCCTCAATACCATAAGTTCCTGATAGGCCTTCCAATAGGGGGGGTACAAATGGGGGCCCAGCCCTAAGCAGATTGGCATCAGTCATCAGCAACCTGATATCATATATAAGAGGTGCCCGTGCCACAGTCTACTAAATTGTTATATTATTACCTAGCAGCTGCTGTTGAAATTCTTTAACAAGAATTAAAGAGTTTTGAAAATATATGTATACCAGGGAACAGCGATTGCTATGTTGTCAGATTCTCCTACTGGTTAGTGTGGGCCCTAAAGTCATCAACAAATATTTCTACCTAGAAATAAAATGCACAATAATACTAAAGTGACACGTGCAATCAATGCAATTCTATATGCAATAAATTATGTTCTGTAACCAATGATTCGATTTTAGTTGTGCAAAATACACCAATAATTAATA
>BLSH010347576.1:123694-134045 GCA_018402905.1 Glandirana rugosa
CTGTCATCTAATAGCTGAACATGAGACATAGGCAGAGGTAGACATATAAGTGAAGACGATAAAACGGTCAATACAGACAAGGAGAGGTGTACTTACCTGAACATCCTTCACATCCTGATCACCGACTTTTCCCAGCACAGACATAACATTGTCCTGCCCGAAGCCCAGCGATCCCCGATAATTCACTGTCATTGCAAAGGAGAGAAGTGAATTTGGGGTACAGAGTTTTATGTCCAAATATTCGTACACAGCGCAGCGTCTCACCTATCTGAACAGCAAAGCCCATCTTACACAGCACAGCCGGGAACAGCATCCACTCACTGACAAACACAACGTGAGGCCCGCCTGTGGGGAAAGGACATAGTGACACGCGGTACAGACAGAGGAACCAACACTACAGACAGGAGACACCGCCAGCAACAAACCGTGGGGAAAAACCACCAGGGGGATTCGACTCTCCGCAGAAACGTTCTGAGGTCTCATGAAAATCGACTCATATTCCAGACCGGCTGCAAGAGGCAAAACTCTAGTAAGGTAAACTCTAAGGTAAAGGTAACATAGGTAAGGTAAAAGTAAAATAAACTCTAACTCTGGTAACTGCACATGCTTTTCTCCATGGTGGGGGATCACTTTATAAATGGGTGCTTCACGGATTAACGTATGGTGACCTCCTTATTGAAGAGGACATTTGGATTGTCACTGTGGTGTCAGACTTTGGACTTTTTATTATTTAATTCTGTGTTTGTTCAACATTTATGCACATCTATTCACGTTATATTTTTTTTGGGAAGTGCTGCACTATTTTGCTATTAAGGCCTGGTTCACACCTATGCAGGTTGGAGCTTGCATACTCCAAATGAATTTTGTGTTTTTCAATAGACGTTTTTGATCCATTGACGTTTATGGAAAAACAAAAACCAGAAAAGAGTCTCTGGCCCTTTCCATAAATTGCACAGATGTGAATGTGACCCATAGGAAACCTTGTTAAAATTACTGTAGTGTGTTTCTGCAAAACTGAAAATGCACTACAATGCATAGGTGTGAACGCCTTTGTAAACCCAAAAAAAAAAAAAAAATGCTGCTCTTTTTAATGTGCAATTAGCAGCATGGTGCTTTTGTTTTTTAAATTATCCCTTTGTATCCCCTAAAATACCTGTTTGATAATGCCAGGTCATGACTTCCTCCCCCTGTAACGGGAACTACAGCCAGCGGACGTATACCCACGGTCGGGTGAGAGACCGTAAGCGCATATTGACTCCTAAGTCGTACGACTTTGGGAGTCAATTGGGTCTGGTAAGTGCGGAACCTCATTTACTCACAGGGGAGCACGAGCACTTTTGAAGACACCTTTTTGAAAAGTTGTATATCAGCACTACATCACCCAGAGCACTGGAAGCCACCTTTAATATTGGACTAATTATTGCACTTTAAGGTGTAGACCCCAATGGGGTGCATTAGGACATTTTCTTGATCACGGTTTGCTTTATATATGTGATTATTTATGGCGCTTTTGCACAGTTGAAAAGTAATTATAGTGTACAGGATTTCATTATTGTTTACAGGATTTGCACTGATTGCACATGTCACTTTTTCTATATCACGTTTTGTATTAATTATTGGTGTATTTTGCACAACTAAAATCGAATCATTGGTTACAGAACATAATTTATTGCATATAGAATTGCATTGATTGCACGTGTCACTTTAGTATTATTGTGCATTTTATTTCTAGGTAGAAATATTTGTTGATGACCTTAGGACCCACACTAACCAGTAGGAGAATTTGACAACATAGCAAGCGCTGTTCCCTGGTATACATATATCAGCAACTTGATGTCACTCTGTCTTCCAGCCTGTGTTTAGCATCCAATCTGACCTGGTAACTTTGTGTTGGGAGAAGTCCTGTTGAACACCTCCCAGCTCAATCATCAGAGCTGCTGCAGTCTCCCTCCCTTTTTTCTTTTTGTTTTTTTGTTTTCTGTTTGAGGGCCCCACTAGACCATCAGGAAATATAAGTGACACTTGGCCCACTAAACCACTAGGGATTTTTTGGAGGGAGGGTACAGGGTCCCCTGACAGAGGCCAAAAAGAAGCACTATGATTTCTGATAGTGGTCCTGGTTTCTCATATCGTAACAAGATCCATAATGAGCGATTGGCTGCAGCAGCAATAGGAGGAACCTTTGGATGCCTCTCCGCTGTAACATCAGCTGTTCTCAGATCTGACTGTAAAGACTAACTATGGTAGAAGAAATTGCGAAAAAGAAGAAAAAATGCATCAATTGATACTTCTTAAAGCGGAGTTCCACTCATGTAAAAGTCAGCAGCTACAAAAAGTGTAGCTGCTGACTTTTAATAATCGGACACTCACCTGTTCCACACTTCAGTGATGCGGTCGCCCAAGGTCTCGCTCTTTGGCTTCAAAGCCGAGTGCACACTGCGCGAGTCGCGCTGCGCCTTGTGACTGGCCCCCGTATCTTCTGTGACCTGTCCCAGAAGATCGCCGAGAGGGAGGGGGGAAGGTGGACTTCCTTCCTGGAGCCGCGGCTCCAGGGGAGGAAGTGGATCTGGGACCCTGTGAAAACAGAGTCTCTGGTCCCCTCCCCCAAAAAGACATGCCAATTGTGGCATGTCGGGGGGGTCACCTTCTCTTAAAGTGGAAGTTCCACTTTTGGAACTCCGTTTTAAAGTGTTTATTAAGCCACTTGTATAAAAAGTTCTCATCCGCTGTGTGTTATAGCAATAAGTTGCCCTGTGTCTGTGTTATAACATATATATATGTACTAATCTGTATACATAACACACCTTCTTACTAGGATCAGTTGTCGTTTTTCAGCTTTTCTCTCACAGCTCAGAAGTCCAGAGGGAGGGGCAGAGCACTGCTGCTGACTTCAGCTGGAGAGAGAGAGCCTTGCTGTGTTATCTATATAGATAAGAATATTTCTGATATAACACTGACGCAGGGAACTTATTCTTCTAATACAAAGGAAATAGGAACTTTTAGAGTTAATTATAAGAGCAGAAAGGAGAAGCCACAGAGAGGAAGAGGGAGGGGGAAGTTGAAGACAGGCACACAGGAGATAGGAGAGCTGGGAGTGACATAGCCTGCATAGACCACGGGGCTCTCAAGATCAGCTATATACAGGGGGAGGAAGTCATGACCTGGCATTATCAAACAGGTATTTTAGGGGATACAAAGGGATAATTTAAAAAACAAAAGCACCATGCTGCTAATTGCACATTAAAAAGAGCAGCATTTTTTTTTTTTTTTTGGGTTTACAAAGGCGTTCACACCTATGCATTGTAGTGCATTTTCAGTTTTGCAGAAACACACTACAGTAATTTTAACAAGGTTTCCTATGGGTCACATTCACATCTGTGCAATTTATGGAAAGGGCCAGAGACTCTTTTCTGGTTTTTGTTTTTCCATAAACGTCAATGGATCAAAAACGTCTATTGAAAAACACAAAATTCATTTGGAGTATGCAAGCTCCAACCTGCATAGGTGTGAACCAGGCCTTAATAGCAAAATAGTGCAGCACTTCCCAAAAAAAATATAACGTGAATAGATGTGCATAAATGTTGAACAAACACAGAATTAAATAATAAAAAGTCCAAAGTCTGACACCACAGTGACAATCCAAATGTCCTCTTCAATAAGGAGGTCACCATACGTTAATCCGTGAAGCACCCATTTATAAAGTGATCCCCCACCATGGAGAAAAGCATGTGCAGTTACCAGAGTTAGAGTTTATTTTACTTTTACCTTACCTATGTTACCTTTACCTTAGAGTTTACCTTACTAGAGTTTTGCCTCTTGCAGCCGGTCTGGAATATGAGTCGATTTTCATGAGACCTCAGAACGTTTCTGCGGAGAGTCGAATCCCCCTGGTGGTTTTTCCCCACGGTTTGTTGCTGGCGGTGTCTCCTGTCTGTAGTGTTGGTTCCTCTGTCTGTACCGCGTGTCACTATGTCCTTTCCCCACAGGCGGGCCTCACGTTGTGTTTGTCAGTGAGTGGATGCTGTTCCCGGCTGTGCTGTGTAAGATGGGCTTTGCTGTTCAGATAGGTGAGACGCTGCGCTGTGTACGAATATTTGGACATAAAACTCTGTACCCCAAATTCACTTCTCTCCTTTGCAATGACAGTGAATTATCGGGGATCGCTGGGCTTCGGGCAGGACAATGTTATGTCTGTGCTGGGAAAAGTCGGTGATCAGGATGTGAAGGATGTTCAGGTAAGTACACCTCTCCTTGTCTGTATTGACCGTTTTATCGTCTTCACTTATATGTCTACCTCTGCCTATGTCTCATGTTCAGCTATTAGATGACAGTCACTCACCACCCCATTGATCTACAAAAAGCAGTGGCTTTTACCCATTGCAGCCCGCCTAACACTTATTTGTGGTGGCAAAAGGGTGGGCTTTCACGCCCTCACACTGTACATAGGTGTTGCTGGGCTTCTCATGTTTCTGTGCAAACAAATGACCACTGGCCTTTGCAGCAAGGAGCACATGGAAAGTCAATGCATGTCATACAAAATCAAAAAGAAAATTCCCAGCTCAACTTACCAGCCTGCAACCAACCAAATTATCCTGTCTAACAATATTCGTTTAAAAACAGGGGTTTTGTTTGCACACATTTGCAAATGCATGCGTAAGCTTCAGAGCCACTTTATGGACACCATTATTATGTGCAGTCCTAACTCTAAATTTTGAGAGCCTCCACAGTGGAAGCACATGCATTAAAATGGATAGGCAGAGGGCAGGTGAGCCTGCAGGGAGTCCACTCCTCTGCAGGTGATAACAGAGGAATGGGGCGCTTTAACTTTTTACACTATCCCTTTTTTTTTTTTTTTCATCACTTTTTTTTCCTATTACAAGGAATGTAAGCATCCCTTGTAATAGAAATAAGGATGACAGGACCTCTTTATGGAGAGATCTGGGATCAAAAAGACCCCAAATCTCTCCTTAACCTCCTTTTACCTTTTAAAAGCATAAGATCAAAAGAAAAAAAAAAAATTGGAAGTTTTGCTTTAACCACTCCAGCCCCGGAAGGATTCCCCCCTTTAGGACCAGAGCACTTTTTGCGATTCGGCACTGCGCCGCTTTAACTGACAATTGCGCAGTCGTGCGACATTGTACCCAAACAAAATTGATGTCCTTTTTTCTCTTTCGTTCATTGACGGATGCAGCATCTCTTCATTACGCCTGGGGTTATGCCATCTTTCACTAGGATTGGACTAGACAGAACTTCAGTTCAGCTAAAAAGCAGACACAGCCCCTCCCAGGGGGCGGTCCTCCTTGGTATAACCCCCCTCCAGCCAGCTCAGCCTTCAGTCTTTTCTGCCCAGTGCAAGGAGTAGGATCGGGCCCTATGCTGGGACCTGTGGTTCCCCAATTTTTTCCTCTTTTTACAAAAAGGAATTTTTCTTTTCTTCTGATGAAGACTGCAATCAAGTAGCTGGCTGGGTGACAGGCTGGATATTATAGATCCAGGGAGTCTCCCCAGTTCGGCCTTCGGACCTAGCCGACTTTAGCTCCGTGCTGGGTTGGCCGTGTCAGGCCCCGTTCCATGCAGGGCGGCCTACGGGTTAAACTTCCCACCAGCGCACTTAAGACCGGGTGTGTGAGTCCACGTCACGGGTGTCGCTCGGCCAGCAGCTCCCCCTGTAAGAATAGACAGGGAGGCAGGTCTCTCTCGAGTGGGATACCCGATCCGCCCGTCTGGGGGGCGATTAGCTCTTCTTGGGCTTTCCGACATCAGGCGTCGGTTTCTCACGTGTGCAGAGCGGCTACATGGTCCTCAGTGCACACCTTTACTAAGTTTTACAAAGTTGATGTTTCAGCATCTTCGGATGCTGCTTTTGGCCGCAAGGTTTTGCAGGCCGCTGTATGAGGTTCCTCCAGTCCTTTGTGGAGAGTTCCCCGTTGGGTGAAGTTTTGTTTTTGCGTTACCCACCCCTCTTTTGACACTGCTTTGGGACGTCCCCAGGTGTAATAAAGAGATGCTGCATCCGTCAATGAACGAAAGAGAAAATAGGATTTTTTAACTCACCGTAAAATCCTTTTCTCTGAGTTAATTGACGATGCAGCACCCACCCCTATGTTTGGTTCGAGCTTGCACTGCTTGTTATGGACTGAAGGCTGAGCTGGCTGGAGGGGGGTTATACCAAGGAGGACCGCCCCCTGGGAGGGGCTGTGTCTGCTTTTTAGCTGAACTGAAGTTCTGCCTAGTCCACTCCTAGTGAAAAGTGGCATAACCCCAGGCGTAATGAAGAGATGCTGCATCCGTCAATGAACTCAGAGAAAAGGATTTTACGGTGAGTTAAAAAATCCTATTTTCCCCACAAATAGAGCTTTCTTTTGGTGGTATTTGATCACCTCTGCGTCAATTCTGATCACTGCTATAAACAAAAAAAAAGGGCGACAATTTTGCAAAAAAATCAATATTTCTTTTTGCTATAATAAATATCCACAAAAAAAAATTAATAAAAAAAAAAAACAATGTTTTCATCGGTTTTGGCCAATTTATATTCTTCCTCATATTTTTGGTAAAAAAAAAAACCTCACAATTGTCGTATACTGACTGGTTTGCGCAAAAGTTGCCGTGTTTACGAATGATGAGAATTAATTTTATGGGTTTTTTTTTTTACTAGTAATGGAGGCAATCTTTAGCAGTACTGCGATATTGCGGCGGACTTGTCAGACCATTTTGACACTTTTTGGGACCATTGACAGCTATACAGCGATCAGTGCTATAAAAATGCATTGATTACTGTGTTAATGTCACTGGCAGTGAAGGGGTTGAGATGGGGGGGCTCTAAGGGCTAACTGTGTTCCCTGTGTGTGTTACTAACTGTATGGGGGCTGGGCTGAGTGGGGGAGGAGCGTGATCACGGCTCCCATATACAGGAAGCCTGCGATCACATTCCTTCCCCCTGTCAGAACGGAGATCCGTGTTTACATATACGAACCTCCATTCTGTCACTGCGGGGGAGCCATCGCGGGTAGCCGGCGGAGATCGAGTCCTCCCTACCCGCTCCCTGGCCCCCCTGGAACACAGTGAGCGCGCCTCTGGCGGCTCGCAGTCGCCGTCAGGTGATGGCGGTTTGTGATATCAAATCACTTTGCCGCCGTCAATCCACGGCTGGCGGTCGGCAAGTGGTTAAAAAAAAAATAAGTTTTCGTCCAGCCTGGACCGGATGTGACATTGCGCCGGTCCTCCAAGGTTAGCGGCGATCAAAGACTATCTAGGCTTTTATCTCCTCTCTGACCAGCTAGCCACACCGTTGGATTGTTTCTCGGGTGCGCCAGTAGGAACGGTAAGCCAGAGAAACGCCGGTGGGAGGGGAAATTTCTTGTTGCTTCTGAATGCATTTCAGCGGCTCATGAGCCGCTCAGAGTGATTTCATGAGAGAGCCAGCTACCGGCTAAAGAAAAACCCTGGTAAACAAAGTGGTTAGGGACACACTGATTCCCTGATCCACCATGGAATGGCACAGTCACTCACCACCCTATATATCCACATAAAGACGCATAGATTCCCAGATCCACCACTATATAGTTGTCCGCAAAATACAACAGTAATAGTGTCTATTGCTTTTGTACCAGTAGATGGCGCAGCTACTAACATTCCCATCTTCCATCATACAGACGGCGGTGCTGCAGGTTCTGCAGGAGGAGCCAATAGATCCACAGAAAGTTTCATTATTTGGAGGATCACATGGAGGATTCCTCTCCTGCCATCTGATTGGACAGTACCCCGATTTCTACAAAGCCTGTGTCGTCCGCAATCCTGTGACCAACATCCCAACAATGAACGGATCAACAGACATCCCGGACTGGTGAGATCAGCTGCAAAACTTTTTTTTTTTCTTACCGGTAGGAGCCACACTCGTCTAAGAACATACAAATTTGCTGCAGGTAGGCCTATAGTGAGGGCTTAAGCCAAGCCCGGCACTGCATAGCTGCAGTACTTGCTGGGGAAGCACTGTGCTGTATTAGTGATTGATCTCTTTTTGTGCTGCAATTCAGAATTTATTTTGTTGTTTTTTGCAGATCTGTACATTGATATTATTCATCTCTCTATAGGTGTCATGTGGAATCCGGCTTTACATACTCCTATGAGACCCTCCCCACTGGGGCCCATCTGGAGGAAATGTTAAAGAAATCCCCGATCATATATATTTCTAAGGTACATTATATAGCTGGCTATGTTATCCTACATGGGTAGAAATATCTCCTGGCAAAGCACCCCCTGGACATGACTGGAGGATGAACTGATTTTGGGCTTGGGAGCAGTGCGTTCTGTGCTTCTTTGATGTCTCAGCGCTCACAGAGATCTGCTGTAATAATGGGGTCACACTGGGATCCTGTGAGGTTCAGGTGGTAAAAAGTGGGGCATACTGAGCTCAGTTGGAGTTCAGGCAATGCGTATCCAATCAGAAGCTTGGGTCCCCATTGTCCCAGTTGTCCTTGGCAGGTTAGGACCCCGGTTGTGTAATATTGGCGTCACATTGGGCTCAGTTGGGGGTTCAGGCGGTGACAATCCAATGAGAAAATGCAATCACCAGTCCGTTGTCCCGGCAGGTAGGGACCCGGGTGCAATAATAATATTGAGGTCATACTGGATTTGTCAGGAATCAGCAGCAGGGAAGGCCAGATGCGTGGCTACACTCAGGGGATTGGGACCAGACTGTGTATACTTTAAGTGACGGTTATTTACAGTGAAACAAAATCCATCCAAACACAGCAAACATAAAAAATATATGTGAACCCAGTGATCGAATGCCTAACAGACAGCCTAACGAATAACTATCGATGTACAAAATAACAAAGAAAAGGTGCAAGGAGCAGATGGGAAGGGGGAACCAAAACTTGGATCAGGAACAAGGGCGAGCAGGCGCAAGGCAGCAGGGTACAGGGCAGGAGCAAGATCATGATCAATGGTCACATTGGGGCTCAGGTGGTAATATTGGGGTCACACTGGGCTCATTTGGGGTTCCGGTGGTAATATTGGGGTCATACTGGGCTCATTTGAAGTTTAGTTGAGGTTCAAGCGGTGAGTATCGAATCAGAAGTTGTAATCACCAGTCTGTGTTGTTCCTGCCACAATTGGGGACCCTGGTACTGTAATATTGGGGGTCACACTGGGCTCACTTGAGGTCTAGGCAGAGAGTATCCAATCTGAAGCTCTGATCACCAGTAGTGTCTCTATTATCCCCGGCAGGTAAAGACCCCGGTGCTGCTAATGTTGGGAGAGGAGGACCGGCGGGTCCCGAACACTCAGGGCCTGGAGTATTACAAAGCGTTGAGAGCTTACGGTGTCCCCGCACGGTCAGTTGCAATCTAGGTATTGTTGCCGATTTTTATATTTTGTCTGTAGCAGAATATTTCACTTGTCGTTGTCTCCTCACTCCAGGTTACTCTGGTATCCTGGCGAGAACCACTCCTTGGCCACAGTGGACGCTGAATCTGATGGTTTTATGAACATCGCACTGTGGATCCTCAAGCACCTGGACCAATAATACCCTGGCTTAAAGGACAGCTCCACATAAAATTGATATATCACTACCCCATTTATTGATTCTCCACTCTATGGCCTCATACACACAATGTTCTTCATGACAGGAGAAAAGCTGCATAAATACGCACCTAAAGCCTCGTTCTTGAAACATGCTTAAATGTTTTGCGCTGTGTTTAGCGTTTGAGCATTCATTCATTTCATTGGCCAGAATAGTAATATATCCTGGCCATTAAAATGCGTAAATGCTCTAGACGCGTTTGCACTCATCTGGCATTTTTCTGCACAAAAGCTGTTCTGAATGCGATTTTGGTGCGTTGAGATTTCTGCCCTAAATGCCTATGTGTGCATGGACACATAGGTTAACATGGAGAGGCATTTAGAGGCAGAAAAAAAAGTCAAACTTCTGTATTGTGTATGAGGCCTAAATAATAAACTGTAAAGGTGTTGGGGTGACGCTTCGCTATTATCTTTTATTATCTCTGCTGCTCCCACAAGGCCAGAAACTGTTACAGGGAAATCTCAGCCTTGGAGGTGGGGCAGAGGCACAAATGGCTGGGGGGGCAGATCTCAGCTCTGCAGGGGGAGAGACAACTACTGGGGGGAAATTCTAGCAAGTGGAGGGTCAAGACCGAATCTCAGCAGGGACCAGCCAAGACTCGATCCATCTATGGGCAGGCTGGTTGTACTGAAATCAATGCATCGATTAGCTTCAGTACAACGAGCCTGTTGGGGTTTTTTCTCTCGATCACTGCCGGCGTCTATAGCCACTAGCAGTGATCATTGCATTCTGCCAGCCAGGAAAGCTCTCTACCAGCAGAGCACAGTA